>JACAXG010000150.1:1437832-1827595 GCA_018881555.1 Amblyornis subalaris
GTCCCCCTGGTCGGTGACGCGGTGCCCCCCGCAGTCGCTGTTGGTGCCCGGGAGCCGCCGGGGACGCCGCGGCAGCGCCATCGGGCTGGGCTCGGTGGAAGAGGTGGGTACCCCGGTGTCCCCTCTCGGTGTCCCTCCGGTCCCCGGTGTCCCCCCGGTTAACGGCGCCCCGCAGGCGCTGCTGGTGCCCGGGAAGAGCCCGTCGCGGCGGCGGCCCGGCCCGCTCGGCTCCCGCCGCTCCAGCGCCATCGGCATCGAGAGCATCCAGGAGGCGCCGGCCGGCAGGTGAGCGCCGGTACCGGCACCGCCGCTGTCCCCTCCCGGTGCCACCTCCCGCTGTCACCTCACTGCCGCCGCCTCCCCGCAGGGACGGCCCCGCCGCCCACGACGGCTCCAGCTCCACACACAGCTCCCCCGAGAGCCGCCGGAACCCCGACAGGTCCCGCAGCTGGCACCGGGATCGGGCACACGGGGACGAGAGGGCACTGGAATGGGGTGGCACTGGGGTGGGAATGCATGGGGACTGGAAGGCACTGGGATGGCGTGGCAAAGGGGCAGGGTGGCACCGGGATGGGGTGGCACCACGACGAGGTGACATGGGGACAGGGTGATAATAGGGTGACAGGGGGGCTGGAGGGCACAGGGACAGGGCAGCACAAGGATGGGATGGCACTGGGATGGGGTGGCAATGAGATGGGGTGGCATCAGAGTGACACAGGGACAGGGTGACATGGGGACTGGAGGGCACTGGGATAGCACAAAAATAGAGTGACATTGGGACATGGTGGCACTGGGATGGGGTGACATACATAGAGACACAGGGACATAGTGACTGAAGGACACTGGCATGGGGCAGTGCAAGGACAAGGGGGCACTGGGATGGGGTGACATCGGGGTGACACAGGCACTGGAGGGCACTGAGATGGGGCAGCACAAAGGGTGCCACCAGGATGGGGTGGCACAGGAAGGGGGTGGCACTGGGACTGGGTGATATCAGGATGACACAGGGACCGGAGGATACTGGGATGGGACCGCACAGGAATGCAATGGGCGAGGGTGACCTCGGTGTGGGGTGGCACTGAGGATGAGGTGGCACAGAGACAGGGTGACATGGGGACTGGAGGGCACTGGGATGGGGCAGCACGTGGACAAGGGTGGCACAAGGATGAGATGACACTGGGACAAGGTGGCACAGGATGGTTGGCACAGGGCAACATGGGGACAGGACACCAGAGGGATGKGGTGTCATGGGTCACCCAGGAGCCGAGTGCCACAGGGTCTGTGTGTCACTGGGACAAGGGGTCGTGGGCTCTGTGATGGGGTGACACTTGGGTGGCTTGGGCACAGGCTGGCATGGAGGTGTGATGGCACAGGGACACATGGCATGGGAACAGGTTGGTGTGTGTCAAGGAACTTGGGGACAGGATTGCATGGGGCTGGGACCTCCCAGGGATGGGATGGCATGAGGACAGAGTGGCATGGGGCTGGGACATCCCAGGGACAGGGTGGCATGGGGATGCAGTGTCCCAGGACRGGGTGGTGTGGGGACAGGGTGTCCCGGGGCCAGCACGGCATCGCAGCGAGCCATGGCAGTGGCCACGGGGCACGGTGCCAGCCTCTTGTGGCCTTGGGGACTGTCCCTGGCCTTGGGGACCGTCCCTGGCAGGGCTGAGAAGCCGGAGCCGCCGGATTTCTCCCGCTCCTCCTCCAGCGCCAGCAGCTTCGGCAGTGCCGCAGAGGAGCCTGAGCCGGGACGGGTACGGGGTGTCCGGGGGTGCCCGGGGGATGCTGGGCAGGGGGGGTCTGGGATGGGGGGAACAGAACCCCTCTGACCCCTCCTTGCACCCTCAGGAGAGTCGCTCGCCCTCGGGGAGCCACCGCGACGCCTTCACCGACACCCCCTGGCCGGATGACCCCCCCGGGACCCCCCCAGGTAGCCCAGCATCCCCGACTTGGGGTGCCACAGGGCTGGGGGACCCCTCGGGGTGCTCATGACCCCCCTTTCCCCCAGGCCGCCGCCCCCCTGACTCCCCCTGCCCTGAGATCAAAATCCAGCTGGAGCAGCCCCCCCATAATCCGGTGAGGCTGCGCCCCCCCCAGTGCACCCCGGTGTGGGGGTGCCCACATTGGGGTGCCCTCACTGATGTCCCTCCCACAGGGCTCATAGTCACCCCCCCACCCGCGGGGGGGTCACTGCTTCGCCCCCTCCGTGTGCCACCCCCATGCCAGGAGCTGAAGCCATTGTCCCCGGTGCAGGATTCGGGGAGACCCCCCATGAAAACTGGGGTGTCCCTCCCCCCCAGACAATCTCTGTCACCCCAAATACCCCTTGGGTGGGGGGGTGATGCAACATGAAGGCTCCCCTCTCTGCCGTGACCCCAAAATCAAAAGTGGGTCCAACCACAGCATCACCCCCTCCCTAAAAAACAATGGGGGCTCAGATCCAGGGTAACCCCAAAGTGGGGCTCCCCCTCCCCCCCTTTATTTTAAGGGAAAAAAGCTCCGGAACAGGTCGGAGGCTGGAACTGGGGGGAGGGGGAGGAATATTTTTTCACACCCTTCCAAATCGTGTTTGTGTTTCCCGTGAGTCCTGTACAAAATAAAGGTTTATTTATCGCTACAGCAGGGGGTCCCCAATATCTAGGGGGTCCCCAAACCCCCAAACATCAACAGGAACTGTAAAAACGCCCAAAATTCACCCATTTGGGGGGGTCATGTAGCCCAATTTTGGGGTTTCACAGCAGCCAGACCAAGTAGAGTCTTTCTTTGATGCTCCCTATTTTTGAGGTGCTGCGGGTATCCTAAAATACGGCAAGTGATGCCCTCACCCCCCCCAAAAAGCCTCTCCTTCGGCTCCGCTGGTCAGCCCGGCGTCGGGAGTGGCCTTTGGCCACTGCCCTGGTGGCCACCGGCCTCCTGCCAACCCCCCGGCCAAGGGAATGTGGTCCCCCCCCTCCCCCAAATCCCCAAAAACCACGCGGCACCCCGGGAGTGGTTAAACATAGCCCGGGGCCGCCGGAGTTCTGGGAAGCGCCAGCAGTGGGGCCGCGGTCGGGATCCGGCGGGGGGGTGGGAGAGGCAAAGGGCACTGGGCAAAGGGGAGTCAGAGCCCCCCCAAAATCCAGCCCTGACCGGGGTCACGCCTATGCTGGCTCTGAAGGGTCCTGGTTAATGAGCAACTGGATTTTTAATTATAAAACTGGGCAATGAGTAAAAGCACGAGGGAGGGGGTTTAGGGGATTGTTGGGGGGGTTTGGGGGAACCCAGGGGAGTTTGGGGGTGCTACACGTGCCCGACGCAGCCGGGGCGTGCAAGGGGCTGCTCAGGCATGGGATTTGCATGGGAATGTGGTGTTTTCTCAGCTGTTTGCACAAGCACAGGCACTCACAAGCACCGTGGGGCTTCACACGTGAGCACGGGAACGTTTGCACGTGCAATGAAGAATTTGCACAAGCACAGTGACATTTACGCGGGTTGGCACTGCGCACCTGCGCTGCCTGGATGTGCAGTGGCTCCCACACGTGCGCTGTGGCATCTCACACGCGCACGGCGACTTTTGCACAAGCACAGTGACACCTACGCGTGCAAAACGCTTCGTGCGCGCGCACGGGTGGCCTTTGCACGTGGAAAGGGGAATTCCACACGCTCACAGGGACATCTGCACGTGCGCTGGGCCATTTGCAYGAGCACATTTGCACATGCAAGGCACCGCGCGGAGTGACATCTCCGAGACGCTTGCACAAGCACAGTGACGTTTGCACGCTCAAGGCACCTTTTGCTCAGCTCGGGCAGCGTTTGCACGTGCACAGTGACATTGGCACGCGCAAAGCACTGTACGCACGTGCACGGTGACATTGGCACGCGCAAAGCACTCTACGCACGTGCACGGTGACATTCGCACAAGCACAGTGACATTTGCATGCTCCCAGCACCATTTGCACATCCGGGGTTCCTCTCCATCCTCAACCCTCGCCCTCCCCCAGCACCCTTCGAGCTGCACAAGCCCCTTCCCCTGGTGACCACACCTACTAATTAGCTAATTACCCCCTAATTACATCACCCTAACGAAGGGGGCGTGTCCCAGCGCGTCCCACCCCTTACATCTCCCTTTGCTATCTTTACCCCCCTTCTACAATCCCAGTCCCAACCCCTCCCAAATCCCTCCSGGGGCAGCAAATCGCCTTAACCCGAAGAATTTTAAAACAAAATAAATCACTGAGGAGAGAACAAACCCCAAGTTTAGGGACAAATTAACCCGGTGAGTTAATTTTTCCCCCTCCCCCTCCTCCCCCCCCCCATCTTCGTGTGGTTTCTGGCTCCCCACACRTGTGACGAGTTGGGCAGCGGGGTCAGTCCTCAGCCAAGGGACCACGGAGGCATTTTGGGACCCAGCCCCATCGCATTTCGCTCAAAGAGGGGGTTTTATCCGCCGAGGCTCCGGCTGCCATCCCAAATCCCGCTGTGGGTTTGGGATAGGGCAGGGAACGCTGCTAATTATAGGGAAGGAACCRTGTATTTACAGAGGCAGCTCCCAGCACCAAACCACCGGCGGCTGCTTTTGCTCCGCTGAGTCTCTCTGTTCTCTCTCTCTCCTCTTTCCCGGGCGCTGCTGTCCACAAAAAAATAAAAAGGGSGGATGAATTAAAAATAAATCCCCCTTGGTGATTTGCAAGAGGCACTTTAGCAGAGCAGGACGAGGAGGCCGAGGAAGGGCAGGAGCAGGGGGGTGGCGGGGCGGGCGGCGGCGTTGCAGTGGCCTCGGTTGGAGCCGATGCAGGCGGCGTAAGCCATGGCGTGGGGGATGTAGTTCTGCTCATGGACCCCGTGCAGCAGGTGGGCCATGGGCCCGCGGGCGAACACGGCCACGTCCTCGCCGCCGTGGGTCTCCTGCCGCAGAGGCACGGCCGACTGCGCCTGATAGTCGGCGTGTGCTGGGGGAAAAACGACAGAAGTGGGAATCATTTAAAAACCCCGCTCATTTTAGCCAAGCTGGGACGATTTTAAAGGGGTTTTGGCCCGAAATGCACTCACCGAAATCCACGGCAGAGACGTTTTCCCGCTCGCCAGCCACGATTTTATAGCCGGGGCCGTTGCCGTAGAGGATGGAGGTGAAGGGTTTGCGGTCCACGTCGCTCTGCATCGGGGCCAGACCTGGCGGTGTGGCACAGTCAGCAGGATGGAATGTCCCCATAGTGTCCCCAGGCCGTCCCTGGCTCTGTGGCCGGGCAGGACTCACCGAAGATGGGGTTCCCGCGGGGGGTGTAGCCGCCGAAGGTGAAGACGTGCGAGTGGTCGGCGGTGACGACGCTGAGCGTGTCCTGGGTGGACGTGAGGCGCGTGGCCAGCCCGATGGCCCTGTCCAGCTCCACCGCTTCGTGCAGCGCCTGCTTCGCCTTCCCCTCGTGGTGCCCGTGGTCAATGCGGCCACCTGTGGTACCCAGCACTGCTTGGCATTGCCCCCTCTTCCCACCCCTGCACCCTTCTTTATTCCCTTTCTGCATCTCCCCAACACCACATTTATCCCCACTTTGCATCACCATCACCCCCTTTATTCCCCCTTTTTACATCCCCCATCCCCTCTTTTGCACCCCTATCAGCTCCTTTATTACCGCTTTTCATCTCCCTGCTCTTTATCCCGTTTTGCAGTCCCCCATCACCCTTTACTCCCTCCTTTTTGCACCCTCATTGCCCCCCTTATCCCCTCTTTTTCCATCCCCCCATATGCCCTTTATCTCCTCTGTGCATCCCCCATCACCCCCTTATCCCCCCTCCCTGTTATGCCCCTTTTTTGCACTCCCCTCTCCCCATTAGCCCCTCTTTTTGCACTCATGTACGATCACCCCCTTTATCATCCTTTTGCATCTTCTAGTCCTCGCTTTTTGCACCTTCCCTTTATCCAATACCCCCCTTTTTGCACCCCCATTTCGCACCCCATCAGCCCCTTTTATCCTCCCTTTTTGTAYCCCCATTACTCCCTTTTATCCTCCTTTTGCACGTTCCTTTTATCCAATTCCCCCCGCTTTTTACACCCCCATCACCCCCTTCTATCCCCGATTTTTGCACCCCCATGGCCCCCCACCTTCAACCAGGAGGAAGAACCCCCGGGGATTTTTCTGGAGCATCCTGATGGCCACAGACACCATCTCACTGAGGGACGGATCCGTCTCGTTGTTCCTGTCCAGCTCATACACCATGTCGCCCGGCTCGAAGAGGCCTGGGGACAGGGACACTGCTGGACACATCCTTTTCCCACCAAAACAAAAAGCACCAAATCCTGCTCCTCCTGCTGATTCAAGTGTTTCATACACCACCGGATCCAGGATGATTAGATAGAAGCCTGGAAATAATCCCAGCCCTTCCTTCCTACTGCCCGGATGGATCCTGATCCTGGATGGGATTCCACACCCTGGACGGGATGGGAATTGCGCTAGTGGCAAAAACCCTGCATTCCTAGGAGGCAGATGTGTCCCAGGGTGGGAGTAGCAGCATCCTCGGGGGTGTAACAGCATCCTTGGTGGGCAGCACATCCTCGAGGGCACACTGGCATCCCCAGGGAAGTTGCAGCATCTTTGGGAGGTACCAGCATCCCTGAGGGAGAAGTAGCACCACCCTTGGYGGTGTAACAGCATCCCTTTGGGGGACTAGCGTCCCCAGGGAAGTAACACGATCTTTTGGGCAGGTACCAGCATCCCCAAGGGAATAGAAGCATCTTTGGGAGGTTCCAGTATCCCCAGGAYGGGATACCACCGTCTTTGAGGGGGTACCAGTATCTCTTGGAGGCAGCAGCACTCTTAGGGGGATAACTGGCCACTCCAGCTGCYCCAGCACCCCAGGACAGGCCAGGGGTCCCCACCAAGCACCCAGATGAGGCTGGGGCACCCTTGGGTGCCGGGACTCACCCAGCAGGAAGTCGACACGGCTGAGGTTGAGCGCCAGCAGCTCTCGCCGGTGCCACACGTACTTGGCCACCTGGGGGCAGGGGACAGGCATTGTCACCACCCCATTGCCTCTGCCACCCCCGGGGCTGCTCTCCAAAATTTCCAGCCCACAGGAACGGCTCCGTAGGGTTACAGCGGGGTGATGTGTGTGTGTGTCCCCAAAAAATCCCTGTCACCTTGCCAGGGGGCTTGGCCTCCTGCCACGCCTGGATCAGGTTCCTGTGGTCCAGGCGGGTGCCCCGATGCTTCTCCTCGTGGGGATATTCCACATCAGTGGTGTTTTTGGGGTACATATATTTCCGCCCTCCACCCAGGATCACCTGCAAAAGAGGGGAGGAAATGTTAGTTTTAAATTATTTTTAATTATTTTTAATTTTTCCCCCACCCAGTTGGGGTTTGATGGGGGAAGACCCTGAAGGGGCGGAGCGGAATGTCCAGGAAAACCCTGGCRATGTGGGCAAAAACACCCGAGGAATTTCACCTTGCTCAAAATAACCCTGAATCTCTTCCTATTAATTAAAACCCAGGACAAAAATAACCATTTCAAGCAGGGAACTTGGCTTTTTGAATGTTTTCTTTTCCCCATCTGTGGGAAGGATGCTCCACATTGGGATCCCCACATGAACCCGCCGGGATGGAGCCCCATCCCGTGGCTCTCCCTGTTTGCTTTGGAGCCTGATTTATTTGGCCTCTGTTATTTATAACCCAGCAGAGATTTTATGGTTTTTTTGTATTTTCCCCCCCTTTCTCAGTGTAGAAGGTGAATTACAAAGCTGCAAAACACCAACGCCAAAATTATTAAGAAAAAAAAAGGAAAAAAAAAAGTGTTTTCCCCACTATATAATTATTTCCAGCCTAGGACAGAGTTAAAATTATATTAAAGGGAAAAAAAGAGCAAAAGAGGCTATTAAAGAGCTAAATAACAGGCTGGGATGTTTTGCTTTGGGGCTATTTTGAAG
The DNA here is from genome assembly GCA_018881555.1 of Amblyornis subalaris. NCBI lineage: Eukaryota > Metazoa > Chordata > Aves > Passeriformes > Ptilonorhynchidae > Amblyornis > Amblyornis subalaris. The sequence goes on from JACAXG010000150.1 coordinate 1,445,730, forward strand.
GACAGAAGAAGATTTATTTACAGGGCTGAATTTCTGCATAAATCCACASTAAGGGGCAGAATCTGAGGGAAAAGAGAGAGCTCTGGGTCTGGGAAATACGGGAAGGGAAGGGACTGCTGTGGAAAAGGGGGTTAAGAGGGATTTGGGGGTCTRAGGTTTGTTCGGTCCTACACATGCTTGTGGTCCCAGACCTATGTCTGATGGGTGTCCCATGTCCACCCAAAAGTGCTGGTACCTCACCCATGGTGGTCCTGGTCCTCTCTCTGATGGGGGTCCCAACTCTGCACCCGTGGGTGGTCCTCATCCCCCATCTGCTGGGGGCTCTTGACTCTGAACCATTGAGTGGTCCTGGATATGCACCCATAGGTGGTCCTGATTCCACCTCTGTTGGGGATCCTGGCCTTGCACTCATGGGTAGTCCTGGATCTGCACCCACGGGTGGTCCTCATTCTCCATCTGTTGGGGGTCCTGGATCTGCACCCATGGGTGGTCCCAGTCCAACACCTCATAGGGGTGCCAACTCTGGACCCACTGGTGGTCCTGACTCCATATCTAGCCACAACCCTGCTCCTGCACCCATGGGTGGTCTCAGCCTCACATCTGCAGGGGTTGTACTTGCTTTGTACCTACTCACAGTCCTGGCCCTGCACCCCTTGGTGGTGGTTCCAGCCCARCATCTCCTGGGAGCTGTGGCTCTTCMASCACTGATGGTTCCAGCCCAACATCCCCTGGGGATTCTGCCTCTTCAACCACTGGTGGTTCCAGCCCAACATCTCCTGAGGGACCTGGCTCTTCAACCACTGGTGGTTCCAGCCCAACATCTCCTGGGAGTCCTGGCTCTTCAACCACTGATGGTTCCAGCCCAACATCTCCTGGGAGTCCTGGCTCTTCAACCATTGGTGGTCCTGGTCCCACATCTACCCATCGCCCTGTCCCCACCCTTGAGTGGCTCCAATGCCTGCCCTGAGTGGTGCTGGTCCCATCCCCACTGACCCCAGCGCTCATTCCTGGTGTCCCCATCCCCATCCCTACCTCGATGTCGGGGATGTTCTCCACCAGCTGACGGGCAATGTCCTTGCAGCCGCCCTCCAGGGCATCTGGGGGCATCTCTCCATCCGAGTACCAGTCACGGTTGGCAGAGTGGGCATAGGCGGCACTGGGCGTGGCGTGGGTCACGCGCGTGGTGGTGACAATGCCCACGGCCTTGCCTGCACCACCAATTCAGGGTACGATGGTGAGAACACCCCCAAAACCACTTTACCTCCCCCTCAGGTGCCCTCTGCCCCTCACCTGCATCCTTGGCCCAGCGGAGGATGGAGGTCACCTCCTGGCCCTTGGTGGTGTTGCAGCGGTCCCGGGTGACGCCGGCGCTGACCCCCAGTGTGCCCTCGTTGGCTTTGACACCGCAGAGGTAGGCRGTGGCTGTGCCCGCGCTGTCGGGCACCTGGGCGTTGGTGTTGTAGGTCTGGGCAGTGAGAGATAGATAAAACCATCATAGTTATCACCACCATCGTTGTCATCATCACCATTGTCACTACTATCACCATTGTCACCAACACCACAGAATCACCATCATCGCTGTCACTCCCACCATCKTTGTCACCACCACCACCAGTACCATTGACACCACAATCATCCCCACCCTGGAGCTCCCCTCCCTGTGCTGTTTGGCCGCACCAGACCCCCATCCCACCTGTGCCCCCCCCCCTTTTGCCTCTTGTCCCTCATTTTGCCCCCTGCTCCCCGCACTGTGGTGGCACATTCCCCCCTCACCGAATTTTGCTGCTTTTAGCCTTTTTTCAGCCCATCTTTTGGCAGGGAGAAAGAAGCCACCACCATGGGTATCCCCGCAGGACAAACGGAGGTGGCCGCGACTTCCAATTTAATTATTATTTAAAAGTGTTTTGTTCAGCAAAACTACCCCAGACGAAGCTGGGGGGTCCCGTGGCGTCCCGCAGCCGGCGGGCTCCTCCTGCCCCGCCTCCCTGTTCCCACGGCCGGCCCCTGGCAGGGCCAGCAGGCACCGGAGCCAGCTCCCTTCGCCCGCCCCTGACCTAATTTCGGCTCGGTCGATGCCGCCCGCCCGTGACCTTGCGGTGGGTGCCGCGTCCCTGTGGGCGCCCCGGGGGGCTCACCTTGGCCAGGGCCACGTAGGGGAACTTCTCCATCTCCAGCAGGCTCTCCTCGCCCTGCCCGTGCTGCAGCTGYCCTTTGAGGATGCGGGCGGCCGTGACCGTGGAGACGCCCATTCCTGCGGGACACCGTGAGCCCAGCACGGGCAGCCCGGCGGCACCAGGCAGCACCACCCGCTCCATGCAAACCCCACTCACCCCAGGGTACTGCAGACCCCGTTTATCCCGTCGCCCAGTTTATTGTAGCACCCAATTTTTTGCAAGCCTGGTTTATAGTGCAGCCAGTTTATCCCAGCTCCCAGTTTATCCTGGCACCCACTTTCATTGCAAAGCCAGTTTATCACAGATCCCAATTTATCGCGGCACCCAGCTTTTTGCAAATCCAATTCACTCCAGCACCCAGTTTATCCCAGCACTCAATTTTTTGCAAGCCGAAATTTATCTCAGCACCCATTTTTTTGCAATCCCAGTTTATCCCAGCACCCAGTTTACTGCAATCCCAGTTCATTGGAGCACCCAGTTTATCCTTGCACCCAATTTATTGGAATCCAGTTTGCCCCAGCACCCAACTTCATTGCAAACCCAATTTATTGCAGCACTCAACTTACTCTAAATCCAGTTCATACCAGCACCCAGTTTACCCCAGCACCCAAATTAATGCAAACCAAACTGATTGCACCAACCAATATTTTTTGCAAATCCAGTTTATCCAGCACCCAGTCTATTGTAAACTCAATTTCCCATAGCACCCATTTTTTTGCAAATCCAGTTCATTGCAGCACCCAGTTTACCCCAGCACAGAACTTCTCGCAAACCTAGTTTCTCCCAGCACCCAGCTTCATGCAAACCCAGTTTCTCCCAGCACCCAGCTTACTCCAAAGCCAACTCATTACAACACTCAACATTTTGCAAATCAAACTCATCGCAGCACCCAGTTTACCCCAGCACCCAACTTGCTGGAAATACAGTTAATCCCAGCACCCAGTTTATCCCAGCACCCAACTCACCACAGCAGCTACTTCTCCATGACACCCAACGTGTCCCATCCCCAGTTTATCACAGCTCCCACTTCATCAGCCTCCCGTGCCCCCCAGCCCCGCTCCCCCTGCCCCAGGTTGGGTACCCCCACCCCATCTCACCGTCCCCCAGGAACAGGATGAGGTTCTTGGCCACGTTCTGGTTGAGGCGCTGGAGCCGCAGCGCGTTCCGCAGGGTCTCCTGCGCCTGCCGCCGCCAGTACTCGGGGTCCTTCTCCCTCTCTGCGGGGGAACCAGCCTCATAGCACCCAACAGGGTCCGCTGTCGGGGTGCTGCCCCCCCAAACTCCACCTACCCGGGACCAGAGATGCCGAGCAGAGCTGGGCGAGGAGGAGGAGGAGCAGAGCCTTCATCCTGCGGCGCTGAGCAGGTGCTGCCAGGAGAGAGCTGTGGGGCGGGTGGCACCCGCTCGTGCCTCAGTTTCCCCACCAAGACCTTTGCCCCAGGGTTCAGCCAAGCGAGGAGGGAAAGAAATATCCCGTCCCTGTGCAGTCACCGATGTGACCCCCTGGGAACATGCCAGCTTCCCTCTGCCCCTCCCGGCCACCASTCCCATGAGATGACACCTCACTGTCACCAACCCGTGCTGAGGAAAGGTGGCACGTCCCCAGTGGCACAGTGAGGTCCCCATCGCATGGCCATGTCCCCATCCTGTGCCCATGTCCCCATCACGTGTCCCCCTCCCATGTCCCCATCATGTGCCTGTGTAGCAATCGTGTGTCCCTGTCTTATCTGTGTCCCCATCCCACGGCCGTGTCTCCGTTGCACATCTGCAATCCCATCACACACCCGTGTGCCCACCACATGTCCCCTGTGTGTGCCCATGTCCCCACTGCACCTCCATGCCCCCATCACACACCCCTGCCCCCATCCCCAGCCTATGCCCCAATCACGTCCCCATCCCCATGGCACACCTGTATCCCTGTTGCACATCCCTGTTGCACACCCGTGTCCCCACYGCATGCCCATGTCCCATCACACATCCATGTCTTTGCTCCATGTCCGTGTCTCCATCCCGTGGCTGTGTCCCCACCACATGCTCACGGCCCCATTGCACACCCATGTCCCTGTTGCACATCCATGTCTCTACCACATCTGCGTCCCTGTTGCACACTCACGTCCTTGTTGCATGTCTGTGTTCCTGTTGCACACCCATGTCCCTACCACATCTGTGTCCCTGCTGCACACCCGGGTCCCTGTTGCACATCCGCGTCCCCATCGCATGTCCATGTCCCCATCACACTCCTGTGTCCCCATGGCACCCCCATGTCCCCACCACACGTCCGTGTCCCTGTTGCACACCCACGTCCCCACCTTACCCCCGTGTCCCTATGGCACTCTCCTGTCCCCACCAGCCCCCACATCCCCATGGTACCTCCCCGCTGCACCGCCCCGCACCCGTCGCTCCCCGGGGACCCTCCCCTTCCCCGGGATGGCAACGCTGGCCCTGGGGGTCCTTACCGGGGAGGGGTGGGTCACACACGTACCCGCACAAACTTGGGTCCTGACACCCACGTCCCTCTGGGCGGCGGGAGGAGGCCGGGCCGGGGGGACYGCGAGCCCTTAAATCCCCCCGCACCCGGCCTTCGCCTCCTCCTCCTCCTCCCCTTCCTCCACCCTCCCCCCGCTCCCAGCAAGGGGGGGGGGGGGGGGGGGGGGGGGGAGAAAAGGCCACAAACTGGGCTTACTGGTGCCCTCTGCCGGGTTATACTGGGAGGACTGGGAGGACTGGGGTGCACTAAGCCTGGCTGTAAGTGCTGAGCAACCCTTCCCCCCTCCACACGTGGGAAATTGGGCTGCACCCTGGGGGGGATAGACGTGTGTTTTGCCGGATTTTGCATTATTTTCGCCCAAGCTGTGCCGGCGACACCAGCGAGGGGTCGGCGTGAGGGTGATGGAGACGAGAGGGGTCTCCCTGCCTCAGTTTCCCCACACGGGCTCCTGCAACAGCCCACGAGTGACCCCTGCTGCGACCCCGCGGCGTTACTGTAGGTCCTACAATAAACATGGCGTGGTGACAAGGGGGGGGGGTGACCCCCAGCCCTACCTCATTTTCCCCGTGGCGGGGGCCAGGGGGGCTCCGTGACCCGCGGAGCCGCGGGTGGCTTCCCAGAAGGTGGCGGTCTCAGCCCAAAAATCAGCTCCCCAAGAGCCTCGGGGTGCAACCAAGGGAGCCCCAACACGGCCCCGATACCAAGGGGATGGGCACAGCCCCCTGTGGACGCCCCCAAATCCCTTCGGCAGCTCCAAATCCCTCCGGTATTCCTCCCCCTTCCACCTTCCACCTTCCACCTTCCACCCTCCCTTTACCCCTTTAAACCCCCGGAAGCTCTTTCCCAGCCCAGCAAAGCGATTTGCAGCCCCGTGAGTGTGACGAGCGTGCCGGTGCTCAGCCCGTCGGTGCGGTGCGGCGGTGGCGGCACCGCGTGTCCCCGTCCCTGTCCCCACCGCGGCAATGCAGCCGGGGGTGCCTGTTGGCGTGGGAAAGCTCACGCTTGCACACTCGGAGGCTTGCGCGCTCGCACAACCGCTGGTGAGCAAGAGCGTGTGCGTGTGCGCTCACACCGAGCTGCAGCCGTGCCAGCACCGCGCGCCCGGGCCCTTGCACGCTCGCACGGCCGCCTGTGCACGCGCTTGGCACCGCCGCAGGTGTGCCCCCTCGCACGGGCGCGCGCCGGGCTGGCGGTGACAGCGCTCGCCCGCGCCCGCGCGTGCTTTTGACGGTCGCGCACACTCGTGGGCTTGCCCGGCCGCGGGCTCGGAGCGCGCCGGGCGCTCGCCCCGCGGCCGCGCAGCCCCACGCGCGTTCGCGCTCGCACAAGCGCACGGTGCCGGCGGCGCGCCTCGCACGCTCCCCCGGACACGTCACATCCCCCGCCGGCCGGCGAGCGGCGGGTTCCCCCGGGGGGATGCTCCCAGCAGCGCCGGGGCACGTGGGGCCCCCCCAAACGGGGCTTGGGCCCCCCCGAAAGAGTTAAAGGAGGCGCGCGGGAAGCCCGTCCCTCCGTGGCCCCATTGGTTTCCCATCCCAGGTACATCCTTTACTCGTCACCCTCGCTAGGCCGCAGCGGCGTAACGAGCTGTGGCGGGGCTCAGCGGGCGCTGCCCCAGCGGGGCCGGGGCCAGCGGGAGTGGGGTGACGGCCATGGTGAGTGGGGCGCCCAGCGASACCCCCAGATCCGGGGGTGGTTGTGTGGGGGGCACTTGGCCGAAGGGGGGAGCCGGGTGATGCATCTCCCGTGGGATGCTCTTTGTAACCCCATGGGTCCTCCCCATTGCATCCCAAGGGACCCCTCGGCATCCCCAGGGGACCTCCTTTGCGCCCCAGGGATCTTCATGGGAACCCCATTGGATCCCTAAGGGATCCTCCACTGCACTCCAAGGGACCTTTCCAGGACCCCCAGGCACCCCACTGCACCCCCAGGGACCTTCACTGCACCCCCGAGRACCCCTGGGTACCCCCCGGTCCCCCAGCCGCATTTTCTTTGTGGCCAGTGGGTTCACCAGATGGGCACCCCAAAGTAGGTGTCCCCCTCAACCTCCCCCGTCCCCCCAAATCCACCCTTGACCCAACCCCACGGSAGTTTGTACCGGGTTTCCTTCTGCAAAGGTGGGGGCGTAGGGGCGCCCCCCACTCAGAAAAACCCGCTTTTATGGGGCTGTTTGCGAACACCCCCAAACTGGGCTGTTCTCCCCCCTCTTTTTCTTTCTTTTTTTTTTTTTTAAGTTTAACCCTTTTTTTGCTGCTTTTTAAGCTTTTGTAAAAAATTAATTTATCTGCAGCCAGAGCTCACTGCAAAAACTGGGGATCCCTCCAACCCCCCTCCTTCCCAGCACCCCTAATTAATACCGGCACCCCAAATTAACACCAGGGGTTGCTAATAACCCCCGGGCATCCTAATTAACAGGCTGGGGCTCGCTGGGCGCTGACTCCCGGCTGTGGAGGTGCGGGGGCACCCATGGGTGCTGGGGCTGGGGCGGGGGTGGGCATCGCTTTGCCAGGCGGGGGGTTGGGGGTACGGGGGTGAGTTGAGGGGGCTCGGGCTGGAACTAGAGGGGGTTGGAGAGGCTGGGGGGAGGCGCGGAATCTCGATCGCGATCGTGGCCGTGCTTGCTCCGAAATGGCGCCCGGGCGGGAATTGAAAGCGGCCGGCGGAGGCTCGGGGTGCCCCGGTACCGGCGAGCGGCTCCCCCGGAGKGGCCGAGCTGGGCGCTGGGTGTCCCCCGAACCTGCCCGAGTGTGTRCGGGCTCCGAGCACGTGGGGCTTATTGTTTATAAGGCGAAGGAGCGATTTGGGGCAAAACCAGGCGCTTTAAGGTAATGCTGAGACTTTTGTAAGTTGTGAAGAGAGTGAAAATCCCTTGGGTGGGAGATTAAAGTGTGGGTGCGCGCCCCCGCGCACCTTTGGGTGCCCCGCACCGTGTTGGAGCTGGGAAAAGGTGGTTTTGTTCAGATTCAGAAGCAAACAACAGCTTGGGGGAGGGGGGTGTATGACAAAAACTACCTCTTTTTGTTCCCAAAAAAGGGATGTTCCCGTTTCATGAGCTGAAGAAAGGTGGGGAGCACCTCTAGGTGCTACTGTGTTCCCAGTATGGGGGGTACGGGTGCTAAAAATACCTCCCGGGCCCAATCTCCCCCAAATTAAGGATGCTGGGGGTCGATCTTGGCACCTCACAGGGGTGTTTTGGGGGTGGGGGGCTCGGGCTCAGTTTGGGTTTTCTGATGGCTGATACAGGGTTGAGCCAGCACATCCCTTGTGAAAGGAGAACAGAAAGGGATTGGTTTTGGTCTTTTCCCTTCTGTTTTCAGGCTGGCGTAGGCAGGGTGGGGGATCACAGGAAAAAAAAAAATTGTATTTCCTCAGGAAATGGAGGGAAAGCTGGGATTCCAGGAATTTGGTGTTGCAGAGCCATGGGGGCTTCACGGATCCCCGACCGTGTGAGCGGGGATTTGTGCCCGGAGCTGCCAATTTAAGCCCTGTGCGAAGTACTAAAATAGGTGGAAAAAAGTGAAAGGGGATGGAAAAACAGGATCTAAAAGCAGATTTTCCCCGCGATAAAATCTTGCAGTTGAGGCTCTTTCGCCGCACGGTTCTCAGGCTCCAGGCGGGCGCCCAGGGGAGATTTTGGGGCTGCAATCAGAGATTTTGGTACAACCAAGGAGAGAAACTGCCTTTTTCTTTTAACCCGTTTTCTTCCCCAGGTGGGTCTTGTGGTTAATTAAACTGAGGCTGGGATTTGGGATCTGGAGAGGGGATGGGATCCGGAGAGAGGTTGGGATTTGTTATTAACTGTGCAAGGAGAGGTTGGGAATGCTGCTATGGGAAACAAGGCTGAGAACTAGCGCTTTCATTCTGCCAGTGGAAACTGAGGCACGGCTGTGCCGGGTTTGGATCAACTCGGCCCTTTGGGGTTGATGGCAGTGGGATGGGGGACATCCAGATAAGTGTAAACCCCCTCCCTGCGCTGACTAGGGGTGAAGGGATGTGACTGGTGCCGCTCAGGCCATCAGTGATGGGGTCAGGGTGGATTTTGGGGTGCTCAGCCCCTCGGTGGTGAGTGGAGGGTTGTTTTCTCCGTCAGGAGACAATCCGGCTGGTTGGCAGGGCTGTGCCAGGGGGAAGGAAACGGCGGCGGCACGATAAAGGCCGGCTGCCAACCCGTGAGGTTTTCCTTGTTTTTCTGCCGGGGGATGAGATAAGAACTGGGCACGGGCACAAGATAATGCCCGGGGGACACGGCGCCGGGAGGGAGCCTGTCCGCAGCTGAAATTCCTGGTGCTGTCGCCTTTGGGTGCTCGCAGGGACCTCTCCGGGTGTTTCACGGTGCGCAGGGTTCACAGACGGGGCGTGGAGCGTGAGCGAGCCGATAGCTTCAGGGTGAAAAGCCATTTTCTCTGCTGCCAGCCTTTCCCAGGTGCCCGGCACTCCAGGGTTCCCTGGCACAGGGGGGTCCCTCTCCCCGCTGCGGGGCGGAGGTGGATCCGGCTTTATTCCARGCTGAAGGGGAGGTTGCACAACTCGGCCCCGCGGGAAAGCAAGGCGGGTTCGGGCTTTGCTCAGCTCTTGGCTCTGACCCTCTTTGCTTTCCATAACCTTCCTCCGGCGTTTGTGTAGTGCTCTACTACCTCAGAGCCGTTCGGGATTTAGCTCCCCGGAGGAGGAGGCTTTAGAAGGTGCGTAAACCTTCCTTATCCTTCATTATTCTCCTCTTCCTCAACTCCGGGCCGCTGAGCACCTCCATTTGCCGATTTCCCTGTGCAGATGTCGACCTACAAGCGGGCGACGTTGGACGACGAAGACCCCCTGGACTCCCTTGGTGACAATGATGGATACCCCAACGGCTTCCAGGTAGTGTCTTTTAGGGGTAAAAAGGGGATTTTGTATCCTGGCAAGCAGCAGAGGGGGTGCAGAAGGGGACCAGCCTCTGTAGGGTAAAGTCCAGTGTTAGTTCCTGCTGCTGCTGCCCTTTGCTCCCCTCCTGGCACAGAGAGCCAGCAGGGCCATATCCTGGCTCCACTGTTTCAGCACTCCAACTCCCATTTTTTCTTCTGGCCAAACTCCTTTCCAGCATGGTCAGAGTGGGCAATTATCGTGGCACTGGGAGTTTTGTGCCTGTACAAAAGGGGATTAGGTTAATTCCTCCCCAAGCAGCGGGAAAGCAGCTTAAAGAGGGCCGAGGGTGGCAAGAAAAAACTCCACGGCTGCCAATGTCTGGCCTCACCGGGAAAGGTTTGGGTCCGGAGAGATGCTCTCTCTGCTGGCTCCAATCCCAGCTCCATCAGCCTCTAGAATGGTGGTTTCTGCCCCAAATGTGTTTTTACTTTTCCCGGCGGGGCTGTCTCCGCTCTCCGTCACATCGGGATGTTTCCTGGGGATGTTTTTCGGCTGAGTGGGAGTATCCTGTTAAGGCACTTCCCAACGCAGCCCCCACCCTGTCCCAGTGCCGGCAGCGGGACGGGGACAGCCGCGGGGTTATGCCGTGCTCAAGGAGGGGTTTGGGGTGGCACRGGACAGCAGGTGAGCCCTCCGAAACGCTCGTCCCGCTCCCTTTCCTGCCATTGTGCCGCCCTTCCTGCCCGGTTTCTGGAAGGCAGCTGCTGCCTTTCCCAGCCCGATTCATGACGGATCCCTTCCCGGGGCTAAACTTGTGCTGTGGGCCGTAGGAAGCAAAATGGGGGCTGCATCAGTGAGTTTTTCTGCCAGCGGGGAGACGACACTGCTCTTCCCGCAGGTGAACTTCCGCAGCTCGCGGGGCAGCCGGGGGTGCTGGGCCGAGCGGACGCGCGCCGAGAAGCAGCTGGTGGTGCTGGTGGTGGTGCTGGCGGTGCTGCTGGTGGCCTGTCTGCTGGGACTCGTCTTCCAGTACAGAGCCAGTAAGTCCTCGTGCTGTGCAGGGATGCTGCCCCCTTGATCAGGATCAGGAAATTGCCAGCATGGGATATTTGGTGCAGGGTGGGATGCTCACCTGCATGCCTTGCCCCAGGACAGGATCCCCGGGTATCAAACAGGATGTTCAGGTGCGGGGTGGGATCCTTGGGGTCAAGACAGGATGGTCACCTGATCCCTTGCCCCAGGGAGAGATGCTCAGATGCAGGATAGGGTGCTCCTTAGCATCCTTTATCCTGGAGTTTGATGCTTGTGCACAGGATGGAATGCTTCCTTGCATCCTTCACCCCAGGGCGGATGCTTGGGCACTGGGCAGGATCTTTGGGCATAGGATGAGATGCTTGCCTATATCCTTTGCCATGGGATGGGATGATTGGGCAGGATGCTCAGGCATAGGTCGGGAAGCTGGTCCATATTGCTTGCCCTGGCACAGCATGTTAAGGCACAAGGTGGGATGCTCAGGCACTGGGTGGGATATTTCCCCACATCCTTCGGCACGGGAAGGATGCTCTGTGGTGCCACTCGTCCTGCTGTGGTGGTGGAGCTGAACCCGTCCCTGCCCCCCCAGGGCTGCCCGCTGTGTGCCTGTCGGAAGCCTGCATCTCCGTCACCAGCTCCATCCTCAGCTCGCTGGACCAGGCGGTGAATCCCTGCGAGGACTTTTTCAGCTACGCCTGTGGGGGCTGGATCAAGGCCAACCCCCTCCCTGACGGCCACTCACGCTGGGGCACCTTCAACAACCTCTGGGAGCACAACCAGGCTGTCATGAAGCACCTGCTGGGTGAGTGCACGGGAATGGTGGGACCCCACAATGCTCAGGGCCCCCGTTAGGACCAGGGGATGCAAAAAACATGCCCGTGGGGATATGAGATTGGAATTGAACTCCAGCATCAAACCAATCTGTGACGCATGTGCTGCAAAGACATTGGGAAACAGATCCTGGCTTTGTTTGCTCTCCTGGATGTTCCTGAGATTTTTGACTGTGATGTTGCTGTTCTTTGGTGCCCAGTAGGGAAAAGGGTCCTGGCCTCTACTCTGTAAACCCATGGTAGCATTCCCAGGAGCTCTGAAATTCAGGATTTGCATTCCAGACTGCATCCAGAGGCTGTAGTGCTACAGTATCAACCCAAGGATATGGGTTTTTCCTGCTCCTATAGCTTCCAGCCTTTGTGAGCAGCCTTTTGGGAGACTGGCTGCCAATATGGCCATCTTTGGGGGGCTAAAACTCTCCCAGAGAAGGGAGGATCCCAGGCTCGGCCTCTGCGTGAGAACACCGAAGTGGAGCAGCTTATCCGGGCAACCGGCGGGGACGGTTTGTTCAAGCTTTGAGCAAACAACTGGCTCCTTATCAGCACTTTCCACTGCGCCAGGGCTGATTATCTGGAAAGAGAAGGTTTGGGAAGAGTGTTGTCTTTTGAGAGAAGGGGGGTGGCGCGGGAACGGCTTCGTCCCCGGCTCTTCCCGCAGAAATCTGGTGCTGGTTTTACCGGGAGAAGGGACTGGGCCTCCAGCCAAGTGGTCGCGTTCGGCATTTCCTTAAATTCCTCAGAGCTGAGGGACCTTTAGTTAATAAAACCACACAGCTGGGAAGCCAAAGGTGCAAGCTGTGTCATCAGGAAAATAAATAAATAAAACCCAAAAACCCTCTGGGGAAGCAGAATTTTAGCTGGAGAGATGAAAGGAAGGTTCTGGAGGCAGAGAAGAAAAATGGGTTTATTGTTCCTTTTTGCAGGAATAAATAATACAGGGCTGGGGCGCACCAGCACAGGGGGCTGGATGATGCTGGGAATATCAGAGCTGCTGGAAAAATGCTTTTTGTTTTTTCTTTCTTTATCTTTTGTCCCCAAAGAGCTGGAACAGTCGCTGTGGGTGGGAAAGGAGATGGGGGCAGGAGGCCAGGAAGGGCTGGGGCCATGGGATGCTCTCGGGGGCATTGAGGGGGACCATTGGGACAATCCTTGGTGCCTTTTTGGAGCCTGGCGTTGCCTAAAATGGGGCTGAATCCCTCTGGTGGAAGGATGGAGGTTCCAGTGTGCTTCAACAGCCCCCATGGGAGCTGGATGCCTATCCCTGGGGACCCCTGTGATTCGCCCTGGGTACCTCTCACAGAAAACACCACGGCCAACGTGTCGAGCGAGGCAGAGCGCAAGGCACAGCGCTATTACCAAGCCTGCATGAACGAGAGCAAGATTGAGGAGCTGCGTGCCACCCCACTCATGGAGCTCATCCAAAAGGTTTGTCCCATTCCTTGTGGAAAAGCCATCTTCCCTTTGCAAAATGGGGGGAAAAGCTCAGTCATGGGCAGTCTCAGCACCCTTCAGACTGCATTCTTGGTGCTTCCTGCAGAAGAGCATCCCCCAAGGCAGGCAGGCAGAGAGAGGCAGAGCTTTATAATACTATAATTTACAAGATTTATTATTCTGTAGTGGGGTTTTTTAGCCCCCTTATGAGATGTTTCCCCCCAGGATGGGTATTGAGGGGATATCGAAGCAATTCCAGGTGGCTGTTCCTTACCCAAAAGCTGCTTGCTGTCTGTCCCCAGCTGGGTGGCTGGAACATCACGGGTACCTGGGCCAGTGACAACTTCAACGAGACGCTGCGGGAGGTGACGGCTCATTACCGCACCTCACCCTTCTTCTCCGTCTACATCAGCGCCGACTCCAAGAACTCCAACAGCAACGTCATCCAGGTGGATCAGTCGGGGCTGGGCCTGCCGTCGCGGGATTACTACCTGAACAAGACAGAGAATGAGAAGGTGAGGGTGTCAGTGGAAATAATGGGGTGGCTGGGGAGATGCCGTGGGTGGGTGGCACGTGCCATGCTGATSCCGCCTGTCCGACCACGCAGGTGCTCGCTGGGTACCTGAACTACATGGTGCAGCTGGGGATGTTCCTGGGAGGCACTGATGAGGAATCGACACGGCAGCAGATGCAGCAGATCTTGGACTTTGAGACGGCGTTGGCCAACATCACCATCCCGCAGGAGAAGCACCGGGATGAGGAGGTCATCTACCATAAAATGACAGCAGGAGACCTAAAAGTAGGAATGGAGCTGGCGAGCTTCCCCATTCTGCCGTGGTTTGGGAAGTGGGGTGGATGGGTGGAGGTGACGCAGCTCCTCTGGGAAGCCTACCGCTAGCAGACTCCGCCTGGGAAGCTCTTGTGCAACAGCTTGGCCCATATCCTCCTTGGGGAAATCCCACCCTGACCCTTCCTCCCAGTCTCCAGACCACCCCTGGGGCTGGCAGCCGTTCTGCTGCGGCACTTACGCCCTCCCGACACTGCTGCCCCTGGACGTCAGCCTGGTCACTTCTTGGTGTCCCCAAAGGGGCTCTAATGGGTTGTGTCAACATTTCTGACACCCGCCCCACTTTCTTTTCCTTTGTGGGAGGAAGTTGTTTACTCACCTCCGACCTTTTGAGGATGCTGCTGTTATGGGAACTGGCCTCTGCAAAATCAGCTGAATCCATCAAATGGGGACTGATGCAGCTGATTCCAGCTTGAGAAGCAGCTGCCCCCCCTCCAATGGTTTTTGGGTCTGTAGCAGTGCTGTGGCTCTTGCAGGAGCTGGCACCAGCTGTGGACTGGATGCCCTTCCTCTCCACGGTCTTCTACCCTGTGGAGCTCAACGAGTCGGAGCCTGTTGTGGTCTATGCCAAGGAGTACCTGGAGCAGGTCTCTAACCTCATCCTGGCCACAGATAAATGGTGAGAGCCCCCAGCCTGCACAGAGGGGTGCCCAGGGTGGGCAGGAATGTCCCACTGCCTACTTATCACCTCTTGCCTCAGTCTCCTCAACAACTATATGATCTGGAACCTGGTGCGGAAAACCAGCCCTCTCCTTGACCAGCGCTTCCGGGATGCTGAGGAAAAATTCATGGAAGTGATGTATGGGACRAAGAAGGTGAGGGTGGAGTCCCCAAATCACCATTAAAATGGTGATGGCTTTTTATGTCAAGGCCCTGTTATGTGGTATCCAAACAATTGAGATGCAGGGCAGCTTTTGGGGTGGCAGGGGGATGGATGGGGACCTCATCTCCTGGCAGAGCAAGGGGGGGTGGGAATGTGGAGGGTTTTGTTCCGTGCCACTGCTGATGACCACTCCTTGTCCCATGCAGAGCTGCCTCCCGCGCTGGAAGTTTTGCATCAGTGACACTGACAATAACCTGGGCTTCGCCCTGGGGGCCATGTTCGTCAAGGCCACCTTTGCCGAGGACAGCAAGCAGGTGGTACGTCCCCAAGGCAGCCGCGTGCTGGGGGCAGCAGGGTCCTGGTGCTGGGAAAGCCACTACAATGGTGGAACTGTTGGGGCAGACGATGTTCCTCTGTCCACTTTGTTGTGTTCACTGTGTATCTGTGTGTGCTGGGTTTTTCACCATGTGTTGTCTTGGCATCCCAGCCTCTTCCTCCCCCTGGCGTGGAGGTCCTTGACCTTTCCGGGGCAGGAAGCCGGCTCTCCGGACTGACGCTGCACTGCCTTGTTTTGTCTAGGCGGAGGAAATGATCACGGAGATTAAAACCGCCTTCGAGGAAAGTCTGAAGACCCTGCAGTGGATGGACGAAGAGACGAGGAAATCTGCCAAAGAGAAGGTGAGAGTGAGGGTGGAGTATGGTARGGCAGGGCAAGCCTGTCCTTCCATCCGTGGCACCAAAAGCACTCTGGTCCTTGTCACCCCCCAGGCAGATGCCATCTACAACATGATCGGCTACCCCAAGTTCATCATGGACCCCAAGGAGCTGGATAAAGTCTTTAATGACGTGAGTTGCTCAGATATGTCCCCTGGGTCTTCTGTAGGATGTACAGGATGTGCCTTTATCACCATGGCCTCAGGGCAGCCTTGAACCCCAGGTTTCCTCCAGAAGGGTCTCGCTGATGTCCTTGGCCCATCTCTGGGGACTTCCCAGAGAGCTGTGGGTCAGTCCTGGGGTGGCTGGGGCTCTTGGGATCCCTGCCTAGGAAAAGGAGGAGCCGTTTTCCGTAATGGTGATTCATTGCCCTCCAGAGACTCTGCAGATGTTGGAGAGGAGGAGAAACGGGAGCAGCCGTAACTCTGCTGGCTCCAGGGGCTCAGCCATGACCATGGAGGGAGGAGCGAGGCTGGGCAATGAGCACACACCACTCACGCCTTGTTCTTTTGCAGTACGAGGCTGTGTCTGACCTCTACTTTGAGAACGTCATGCAGTTTTACAACTTCTCAGCCAGGGTCACGGCTGACCAGCTCCGGAAACCGCCAAACCGGGACCAGTAAGTCTTCTGCTTCACTTGCCTGTTGTGCTCAGTGGGGAATATCAGCATATCTGGACCACTGGGATTTGGTGTCCACCAGCCCATGCTGGTTTTGGGGAATTAAATTCAGGACAATGGCTTTGCAGTGTGATAAGTGGGTGTTGTCAGAGCAAACACYGGTGATAGTTGGTGCTGCCATGTTGGCCGTGTTTGTGTCCCTGTAGGTGGAGCATGACACCTCCAACAGTCAATGCCTACTACTCTCCCACCAAGAACGAGATCGTCTTCCCTGCTGGCATCCTCCAGTCCCCCTTTTACACCCGTGCATCCCCCAAGTAAGAGCCTAGGGAAAACAGAGAGGGCAGGATTCCCAGRTTTCCTCCTGTACCCAAATCTGAGGCTGTTGCATGGCTATGGAGAGCAGTGGCTGCTCTCTAAATCTCTGCATYGCCCTCCTGCAGGTCCCTGAATTTTGGTGGGATTGGTGTGGTGGTGGGCCATGAGTTGACACATGCCTTCGATGACCAAGGTATGATCAGGGCCAGGTGGGTGGGCAGCTGGAGGGGTGGCCAGTATGGGATGGAGGATCCCCCTGTGTTTTTGGCAGGCCGGGAATACGACAAGGATGGGAACCTGCGTCCCTGGTGGAAGAACTCCTCGGTGGAGGCCTTCAAGCGTCAAACAGCGTGCATGGTGGAGCAGTACAGCAACTACACCATCAACGGCGAGGCAGTCAATGGCAAGCACACCCTTGGGGAGAACATTGCTGACAACGGGGGCCTCAAGGCCGCCTACCGGGTAGGGCCACAGGGCTGGGGATGTGCAGTGGGGAACATGGTGTGGTGGGGTGGGTGGTGTCCCCTAAGCCCACTGTGCTCCCTGTTCTTCAGGCATATCAAAACTGGCTGAAAAAGAACGGGGATGAAGAAATACTCCCAACCCTCGGCCTCACTAACTACCAGCTCTTCTTCGTTGGCTTTGCACAGGTAGGTCAYGTGGTGACCTTGGGAGGGTGGGCACACAGGTGTTTGGGGATGGAGCATGCCCAGATGGGGTTGGGAGGGTGTGATGGCAAAACGGAGTCCTCCAGAGATGATATAGTGGATGGAGAACCAGATCAGGGTGGTGCTGGTTACAAAGCTGGAGCTGGAGCTGTGTTGGTGCCCGTCACGCAGGCCGAGAGGCCGGATTCAGCACTGAGCCGGCCCCGTGGTGGTGGCTGTTGGTACTCAGGCTCCTCATCCTCCATTTGCAGGTGTGGTGTTCGGTTCGCACACCAGAGAGCTCACACGAGGGGCTCATCACCGACCCCCACAGCCCCTCACGTTTCCGCGTCATCGGCACCGTCTCCAACTCCCGGGAGTTCGCGGAGCACTTCAACTGCCCCCCAGGCTCCCCCATGAATCCCCTCAAGAAGTGTGAGGTCTGGTGATGGGCGAGTGCCCAAGGGAACCAGCAGCCGTCCTCTGCTTCGTCCTCTGCTGACAGCTGGATTTCCCCCATCCTTTGAGGCTCAAACCACTTCTCTATGCCATGGAGAGCCCAACTCTTCAGCCGGAGTGGCATCCATGTCCCTGGCATCATCCAAGGTTCGACCCACTGTGAAAACTCATCCCCTCGCTCGTTGGTGAAAGGACTTTGCTTTGGGGGTCTCTCCTTTCCCACCATAACCAGGCCATGTGTCGAGGCACACACATCCGTGGGCACTACCTGTATTTACACACACAGTGCTCTAGCCTGACCCACCGCCCCGCCAAAATCCCTCTTTTTTGGAGGTGACAAAGGGAACCCCTGACACTGGCAGGTTTGTCTGTCGGTTTGTCTAAATACACCTGATGTACCTTCCTCTCTCCAAAGATGCGCACATGAGGGTGGAAAATATTTTAAGATATATTTTTTGGGGGGGGGGAATATATATATTTTTTTCATGCATTGTGGAATACACTGGAAATTTTCAGGGAAAATGCATTTAAAAGCTGTTTTTTAGTAAAAGTATATTTATTAATTTTTTTTACTTAGTGCAGCTGTAGGTGCAGTACCCTGTGGTAACAGTCCCTTGGCCAGGGAAGCTGGATAGGGCCATGGATATAACTTTCCAGCCTTGGATCCTGTGTTTCTCCAGGAGGGACTGTCCTCAGAGGATGCTGATGAGAAAATTAGGGACAGCAGGCCTGGGGACAGGGCTGGAGGATGCTGCAAGTCACAGAGGCTGTGCCGGGATGCTGCGGCTCCTGGGATTAGCTTTAATTTCAGAATGCAAAGGGAAAAGTTGACGTGCCAAAGATGTAACCAAGGTGGTGACGGGGTGGATGAAGCATCCGGTTCTCCCTCCTGTCCCCTCTGAAGTGAGGCCAGCCAGGATTTCCTGGCCCAAAAGGATCCCCAGACAAGTGCAGGCGGTTCCTGCCGCTGCTTCGCTCACACCGTGCTGCCTGCCCTCTGCCCGGGAAACTGCAAGTCCTGAAATCACCATGTGGCCCCAGAACTCCGTCCCTCCACAGCTGGTTTGGCACTGGCATGAGATATGATCAGGATGGGGCTGAGGGACTTTATTAAGGGATGTTTTTAATACTTGTTTTGAGAGGAAAGCACTGACAGGAGCTCAGGTGCATTGTCACCTTGCTCTAGACAGAAAGCAGAGACATAGAGGGATTTTTAATATTTATATGTTAAGGGAGGGATGGAAGGGGCTGTTTTTTCTAACTATTTTTTCACCCTACATGTGGGGCTTACTGTAATTGAAATAATAAATACTTTTTACTGGATTTGGAGCTGATCACGATTCATTTTTTTCTTATAGCAGGAGAGTCTGCATCCCTTTATTTGTGCTTTTCTCCCTGTCCACACCACTGAGACAATCCTGTGCTGACAAAACTAAGCCGAGGAGGCTTTTCCCAGCCTGTGCTTGGTGCCTGCTGCCTCTCTTGGAGGCTAAATCCAGGGGTTTTTGCCTGAAAACCCCACTCTCACTGTGGGTGGCTCTTTGCTTTCCATCTCTATGGCATGGCCCCACGCAGCTCCCCAGCAGGGAGGTCTCTCCCGGATGCTTTTCCTTCCTCCTGGGTGAGTTTTTGGCCAGCTGGGCTGTGCTTGGATCCAGCAGCACAGGTTTCTCTCCAAATTCCCTTATTTATAGCTCGGTGATGCTGGAGGGATGCTGCCAGCTCTGTAACACAGGCCAACGTTCACTCCAAGCAGATGCTCCATGGCTTCATCAGGCTTACCCAAAAACTGCAAGACTGGACCTGGACCACAGGCTCCCTGCGAGCCTCACCACAGCACCTAGAAGGGCTGATGTCCATAAAACAAGCTGAGTGCTGGGTATTCCTTTGCTATTTAGCCTTAGAATTGGTATTRGGGGCTGGATTTGGGGCAAACTCAGGAGGCTGCAGCCCATTGGTAGCAAACTTTTGGAAAATACAGAGTGCTGCTGCTGCTAGCATGGGCAGGAGTGAGCTGGGGACACGGGTGTTGCGTAAGTAAGACGTTAAAATATCCCTCTGACTCTTTTTACCGTGTTTTCTCACCCCGGTAGAATTGAAAAGTAGTAATAGCACTTACTCTCTGCTTGCATCACTCGGTGTGAGGCCCTCGGTTTCCTGCAGCGCTGGAGAGTGGCCGTGGCTGTTGTTTTCCCTGGGACCTGCCTGGAAATGGCGCACACCCGCAGAGGGCGGTGGAGCCGAGAAAATCGCTGCCTGCACGCTCTAGTGCTGGGCTGGCAGGAGCCAACTATGTTACCAGAGTCGTATTTTGGTCTGGATGTGGCCCCATGTGGTCCCATTTAAATCGTGGTGGAATACCTGCATTCCTAGGGAAAGAGAGGAGCAGCGTGGGTGTAAGGCAAAGAGGAATGAAGTGGGGAGAGTGGAGCTGGGGTGAGAGGGTGTTTTCCCAGCTGCAAGGAGYGGGGAAGGGAGCACAGCCATCACATGGAGATGCAGGATGCTGTTAGAAGTGGTTTAACCATCTAAAAGGGAAATACTTTGCTTTCTGGGGCTTACTAGCAGGCACGGGCCAGGCAGGTGATGTCTTAGGGACAGCCCCAGGGCAGGAAGGACTTTGAGGGTGACCATCAGCTGTGTCATGGCGGGCGACAGCGCGGTCAAGGCTCCYTGTGCTGGCCTGGGAGCCGGGAGTTTTCCTCCGTGGGAGGCTGCCTGGTGTASGGAGAGCGGACAGGAGGTGAATCATCCCACTCTGTGCCAGCGCCTGGTGTGGGCTTGGCTGGTCCTGGGTGGTATTTGCTTTATTTTGCATTCAGCCGTGCCCTGGAGGGCCAAGACGTTTGCCGAGGGTTGAGCCCGGGCAGGAGGAGGAATGGGGAAAGTTCCAAGCAGGACTTTTTTTTTTTTTTTTTCTGTTGGGTTGTTGTTTTTTTTTTTTTGTCTGGAGGGTGTTGGAAGAGGATCAGTGGGGGAAAAACAGGAGAAGCCAAAAGAGGGAGGCGCTGCTGTGCCGTTCTGCGTTCTGGGTGAAAGCAGGCACATGGAGCATGCCAGAGCCTCCAAACTGAGCTGGAAATGGGGGCTGTTCATAGGTGTGGTGGGGCTGAGCCAAACTTCGAGGTGGTGAGAGGCTGAACCCGACCATCTGAACTGCCATTCTTCTTCCTGGTTTTTCCTCTCCTGGTAGGATCTAACCCCTGACACATCACAACAGGGCCGAGGTCACCTACAGGACCAACAGATTCTAGGGCCAAAAGCTTCCCTGAACAAGCCTTACCTTCCTGAAGGAAGGGGGTTTGGGAGCAGGTTTCTCAATCCCACCTTGCAGCTGGAACCTGCTCATTCTGATCACTGTGGTAGTTTTTAATCAGAGCCAAGCAAYGATGCTGTGTCTCCACTTGCTCTCAGGATCATGGCTTTGTGCTTTATGCTTTCCTCTTCGTGARTATCCCTCCAGGAAAACAGCCATTTTCCCGTGATACCCCAATCCTGTATTTTCCTAAGTTCACCAACAGCTCCAGCATTCCTACTGCACCCTGGGGCGTGGGGTTGTGCCTCTGCTGTGGCAGGTRCATGAGAGACTGGTGGGACTGGAAAAAGGGCTGGTGATGCTCTGAAACAGGAGCTCAGCACTGTAGACTCCAGCTGTCCGTGGTGACACATCGGTTCCCAGGTGCTAATAAAGCCAGCAGGAAAAAGAGGAGGAAAAATGAAATGGAGAGGCRGGAAGAAGGGTGTGAATCCAGCTGGAACTCAGACTCTAAAATCTGCAGGGTTTGTTGGCCAAATCATCCTACATGAGATAGGATAGAAGACAGACATATCTGCTTTTTCTTCTCAGAAAAAATTAAAAAGAAGGGAACAAGATGRCCGGGGAGAGACATTTACTCTGAAGAGCTTTAAGGTAGAGCTGGGAGCRTGGCTCCTTTGCCTGGCCAGCACGATTTGGGAGCTTCAGCAGAAAATATGGTGAAAACGCCATTTTTTTCCTTTCTAAGCAGGCAAAAAGTGTTACATCCAAAGATCCTGGAGCTCGGAGGCTCTTTTGCAGCTGTGTTTACAGGCAGCTATTTCTGTAGAACAGAGGGAGCCGTGGATGTCAATTTGCTTTTGCGATGAATTTCTTTCCATGCGAAGGGGGGTACCCGGAGATGGGCCATGCCTGGAGGTGGTCATAGAATGGCACCGGCACCCCCAGACCACACAGCTCTACTTGCACCCTCCAAGTGATAACAGCCGAGTCTTTAGGAGCTGTGGAGGGAGAATTGTCTTCTCAGCAGGAGAGGTGTGCTGTGAGCACAACAGCTCTCTGGGATGCTGGGAGATCTATCAGTTCTTGGGCAAGTTCCATATCATGAGAGAAGTTCCTCCTTTGTTCTCCCAATTTTGGAGAGTGGAGGAGTACTTGGCCTTTCTCTTAGGTCGTTCTTACTTCTCTCTTCAGTTTTCCTGGTGGGGAGTCAGTTAATAGGGCAGGCTGAAAGCTGCTGAGGAAAACTGACTCAGAAAAAACCACCCAGAGCCCCCTCTAAATCTTTGTTGGAAATATTCCCCACTCAGAACTTCTTTACAGGCTGGCAGGGCTTGTTCCCCTCAAAAAAAATCTCAGTGTTTCCTATTTCCCCCCATTTCCCGCAGGCAGTGTGAGGTAGGTATGAGCTCACCTCCTCCCAGGTATTTCCCTTACCCCAATGCAGAACAAAGAGCACAAAAAGCGACACTGAGCAGCACGAGTCACCTTCCCCTGCCCCACTAATACTTGCCGACACTGCAGGAGGTGGCTGTACCATCCAGTAGCACCTAAGTAAGAAACTATTCCAGTTGCAGGGCTGCTTTTACTGGAGACCGGTGTGGCAGCTACCAGCTTTTCTTCTGAGAACACRTCGGAG
This sequence comes from Amblyornis subalaris, assembly GCA_018881555.1. NCBI lineage: Eukaryota > Metazoa > Chordata > Aves > Passeriformes > Ptilonorhynchidae > Amblyornis > Amblyornis subalaris. The sequence goes on from JACAXG010000150.1 coordinate 1,467,849, forward strand.
GATGGAGAGCCTCTGGATACACTGCAATCGTCCCGTGACCTAAACCTGCCCTGCACAACCCCATTGTTCAATAACTCAGAGTCTGACTCCAAAGGGAAAATGTACTCAAGACCCTTCTAATATTTTTTTGCCCACTGTGCTGCCTTTTGCTCTAGTGAACAACACCCAGTCCAGATCCTCCGCCTTCAGATTTGTATTTAAAACTCAAAATTAATTCTCTTCTTACAAACAGGACCATTGTATAGACAGGGATAGATGTGACTCCTCGGGTAGGTTTTCTTTAGTGTACAAGACATTTATCTTTCTTCTCTCAGCTTGAAGTTGTACCAGTTACTCTCCGAGTGCCTCAATACACCACCACAAGAGCTGTTCACTTCAATAAAAGAAGCTTTTCACAATAAAAGGGTTTATTTGTGATTGCTTTAAAGCATTATCTTCCTCCTCAACTTGCAGCTGCTCAGAATTTGCAGCAGATGGGACACAAATAAACTGTGGGAAGCTCTCCCAGAGCAGCACCCCAGGCTAGGTGGCTGGGGCAGCAATACCTGYGGGCACGGCGAAGGGGCTGGGAGCATTTCCCTGGGACGTGCAGCGCGGCAGGAACGTTGGAAGGTGCCAGCGGGTTGGAATGAGCCCTCGGGAGCCAGTAGCGAGGCAGGACAAGTCAGGACAATCTGGCAGCTGCTGGAATCTGTTCTGAGGTGCTTTTTATCTCCGAGATGGTACAAACCAYGCTGGCTGCTGCCGAGCTCAGGCGGTGGCCACGAGGAAGGTTCTGCAGCCTGGATGTGAAATGGGGAAGATGGTGGTGGTGTGGCAACCCTTGGTGTGACCACGGGGTGAGGTGCACACCTCTCCTCACAAGTGCAYGCCGAGAAGGTCCCCATTGCCACAGGTGGGCGGCCTTGGGGGGGTTCCCGGGGGTCCCTCACAGCCACCCCATGGCTCTCAGGGCTGCCTGCYCTCATGAGAGGCTGCACTGTGGCCCCTGCCAGCTGCATTGTGGCTGGGGGTGGGTTTTTTTAGGTAAGCCCCTTCCTCAGGCCCATGGTGGGGTGGGTACTGCGGGACCTCTCACAGCCAAAAGGCTGTGCCCTCAGGGGTCCCAGGTTTCCATGTCGCCTTCAGGGCTGCCCTCACGAAACAGAGAGGCGGGAAGAAGGGTGTGAATCCAGCTGGAACTCACTCAGACTCTAAAATCTGCAGGGTTTGTTGGCCAAATTATCCTACGAGGGGTCGCTCACGAGGGGCTGCGGTGCTACCCCTTCCAGTCCCTCCAGAAACCAGGAATTGGGGCTGGTTTTGGGCGGGGGAAACCCCTTCTCAGAGCCCGCGGTGGGGTGGGTGCTGAGGGACCCCATGACCCCTCACAGCCCGGGCCGGTCCGTGATAGCCGAGCGCTGACGAAGCCTCTCCGAGCCGACCCGAGAGAGCCCGAAGCGGTGGCCTCGCCGCTCCCGAGAGGCTCCGAAGATTGCCGGGAAGCTCCGAAGAGCCCCGAGAAGGGTGGGAAACTCTCTTCCGAGCCTGTCCGAGGCTTCCCGAACTGCCTCACGCACTCGTTTTCCGGAAATAGCCGAAGTTTGACGAGAGCGAGGGTCACGGGAGGTGCTGGGCTGAGTGGGGAGGGAGGGGGAGCAGAGCAGAGCGCGTGCGCCCGCGAAAGTCCTTCCGGAAGAAGCCGAGGTTTGCCGAGCGGCGATGACTGACGAGCGGCTCCGGAAAGAGCCGAAGGTTGCCGATCGGCACAGGGCCGAGCGGTTCCGGAAAAAGCCGAAGATTRCCGAGCGGCTCTGGGCCGAGCGKCTCCGGAAAGAGCCGAAGGTCGCCGATCGGCTCTGGGCCGAGCGGCTCCGGAGCGGCCCGAAGGCGCCCGAGCGCCCGCCCGGCCGGACAGCTGGAGGCGGCCGCAGCGCCATGTTTGATGCTCCGCTACTCCAGTGAGGAAAATCCGCCGGCATCGCCCCCGAGCCGCCGCCGCGAACGGCTCCGCTGCCCCCGGCGAGGGCGACCGCGACCCCCCGCCGCCGCCGGCTCATGAGCAGCGCGGCCTGAGCCGCCCCCCCTTCCCTCCCTCCCTCCCCTCCCTCCCTCCCTCCCCGCCGGCCCCTCTCCCGAGCCCTCCGGGAGGCGCGTTGTCACGGAGACCGGCGCCGGTGCCGGCCCGCCGCGCTGCCCCGGCTCTCCCCCGGCCCGCTCCGCGGCTCCCCCCGGCCCCGCTCCCCGCCGCGGGGTGGTGGCTGCGCTTGGCCATGAGTTTACCGCAGAAGGCGGCTTTGAAACCCGGCGCGGCGGCGGCGGCGGGGACCGGCCCCGGGAGCGGGGCGGCGGCGGGGCCGCCTCCCCCCCCGGCTCCCCCTCACCCGGCGCCGGCGCCTCACCCCAACATCAGGGCCTTGCCGCCACAGCCGCCCCAGCAGTATCCTTTGCCCCGGGGATTCGGGGGTGACACCCCCTCCCCACAGCGAGCGGGGCCGGGGGGGTGAGGGCTGCGGGGACCCCCCGGGCCTRGGGGCGGTGGGGGGTGAGGGGTCGCGGGGCCCCTTAGACCGGCGGAGGGTTGAGGGTCGCGGGGGTCCCCAGAGCCGGGAGGGTGTGCGAGGTGGGGGTTGTTGAGGGGTTCCCGGCTCTTTTTTGTGTGTCTGTCTGTGTGTGGGGGCCCCCTGCAAAGGGGRGCTGCACCTGCTGGGGTGGTGCGGGGAGAGGGGCGCTGTCCACACCCCCTATGGGCTGGTTTGGGGGTTCAGCCCTTTCCAGGGGGTCTGTCTTCCCCCCTCCCCCAAAGCAGCGGTGACCCCAAGGGTAAACTTTTAATTATAAATCGCTCTTCAGTTTTGCCTCTGGTCCTTCCCAGGTAAGTGCTTTGGTTTTGTTGTTTTTTCCAGGCGAATTTAAACTCAGGGTTTTTTTATTTCCAGCCGGGGACGATTTTCATGTGATTTGTTTTATTTTATTTAATTTTTCCCACTTGGCTGGTGGGAATAAATCTCAGGTGGAACGTCTCACTGAGCAGCTTTCCCTGCCAGGCCACGCGTGATGGGGAGGAGGAGGCTCCCACTCCCCAAAATCCCCCCACCARAGCGGCCGCTGCTACAAAGAGAGGCCGGCGGGGGCTGCGAGTGTTTTTTAAAGGTCTTCGGTTCTGTGCTGCGAGTAGGCCCCGAGTCAGGAGGGAAATACTGCAGGGATCAGCAGGAAAGTGCCTGCCGGCCTGAGGTTTTGTTTCCAGCGTCCGACAGCATCCCGTGGCAAACTGGCTGTTCTCTTCCCCCCCACCCCCCCGAAGTTTTGGGGGGAGTACGAAGTGAAAAACACACTTTGTGAAATATCTCCGTGCTGTGTTATCCGGGAATGGTGCAGGGACGGTCGGGAGTGTATTTTGCTATGAATGTTGGCGGTGAGTTGGATTTTAAGGTGGAAGTGCAGGGTGGTTTTCCTGCCGAGGGCTGTGCGGTGCTGCGTGTGCTCTCAGAACTGTGTTGCCTGTGTATGAGCATTTTCCTGCTCTCACTTTCATTTTGGAGGTGGGAAAACCAAGCCCTTTCATAATCAGTTTAGGTCCATTGTTTTCTTGAGCTTCCGGCAAGAATCACCCCTGCCATGACAACAAATTCATTGCTTAAATCATGAGACTGTTGACATTACAGATTTGTTTGGGTCAAGTGAAAACCCCTGGACATTCTCTGTGCTGGGTGATTTTTGCCTGGCTTGTGCCATTCCGTAATTCCAGCGGATGCTTTAGGAATAAAAAAAAGTGGGAAGGTGCTGTCAGTACAGAGTCAGCGGAGTGGTGGTACGTAAAACTGTCGCTCAGGGAAAATTTGCTTCAGTTTTGAGGAATGTGCCAAGTGTTGGAGTGGGAATGCCGGCCAGYGTGCACGGACAACAGCCTGTGCCCAGATGATCTTCCCTGCAAGGTGCTGGTTTGTCTGGGAAGGGGCTTTTTTGTCAGGGAGTGTGGTGCTTGGCTGCCTTGACAGTTGAAGGGCTGCAGTTTGCCTGGTTCTTGGGGGTTGTGCTGGGCTTTCCAAAGAACTTTTTTCTCTGGGAAACTTCTCCAATGCCGCTGAGGGTGAGCCTGGTGGTGGTTTGGAAGAGGGGCTGGGACAGGAGGACATTGTTGCTTTTGGTGAGTGTTGTCATGAAGTACGTGAGGGATGAAGTTTGGGTTTACTCTGAGCACAGCCTAAAAGTAAAAGGACTTGGAAAGACAGGAGAAGCTCCTGAAGGAGCTGGGGCTGGTGTGGCAGCATGTCCCATCACAGGGACCCAACTGGACACCGAGAGCCGGAGGGACAGAAAGAGGGAGAAGCGTTAGGTGGATGTGACAAGTTGGTGTTATGAAAGTGTGTTGTAAAATGACACTGTTTCATTTTTATTTGTAGACATGCCTGTTCTGAAAACAYTGTGTTTGACTGATATCTCTTTTTAACTCCTAAGCTGCTAATCTATGCTTGGACTACATACAAACACTTTATTTTTGATGCCTTTTGGGTGAAGCTTATTTAGGTGTCCTGGCTGGTTTTATCCTCCCCAAAACCTGTATTTGCTTATAAACAAAAATKGTTACCTCTCAGTGCTGCCCTGAGTGAGGCTCGGGAGCAGAGTTCATCCCTGATTTACTGGAGTGCGTGGGGTCACCTGAGTTCAGTCTTATTTTTAGCCGTMTTTGGTTTCTTTTTTTTCTCTCTGTTTTGATACAACTGTTGAGCCACTGTTACCTCACAGTAGATAAAAGAGTTGCAGGTTTCTCTGACTTGGGTTTTTTAAACCAAAACAGTTTCTGCGTGGTGAACTTTGTAACTTTGGAAATACCTGTGGTTTCAGACTTAACGTATCATGAAATTAAACAATATCTGTGTAATTGGAAAAAAATAATTGTGTGAGAGAAAAGTGTTCATCATGAGCATGTAACAAGGCATGAGGAAGGGRAAATTAAAATACAGGGGTGTTTTTAGAAAACAGTATTTTTTGAAGGAAAATGAAGCTGGAGAGTGATGGACTTGAAGAGCAGAAACGTTTGGATGTGAGGTTCGTTCTGTTTTGTGCTGAATAGGAAGTTATTGGAGCTGCTGTAGGACAAGACAGAGTTTTGAGGAATTTCTTTAACACAGTGGCTTCAAGAAGGTAAATTTCCTGTGTAAAAGTAAACTGGGATAATTTTGTGGCTCTGGTAGTGGTGAGTATTCAGCCAAACCTGATTTCAGGCAGAAATTGTGCTCGAAAGTTGTCAGTATGGACAAATCCTCCAGTTGTATTCTGACCCTTATTTGGGGGGAAAGGACACAAGGGAGGGTGAAATGACACACAGACGGGGTATTATTAAAAATAAATCGCAATCTGCCCTCCTTGGCTTTGGCTTCCAGACTGTCTCTGCAGGAGAAGTTCCAGTAAGTCTGGAGTGAGACTTCTTCCATAAAAATGTGAAATAACAAAGGTACTTCTGGGCTGCACATGCRCTGTGGGCCTTTGTGGCTTTACCTTGATGGTACTCCTGACACGTGTCACACTACACCCTGTTCTTTACTCTCCCAGTAAGGAGTGAAGTATTTTGTGTGTGTGTGTTACGCTAAGCTGCTCTTTTAGAAGTCTCTGTGCTGTGAATAAATTTTGTGGATCGATATCATCAGGTCACTGGTTTCTTCCCAGCCCAGACCTGGGCAAACATTGGCCTGTAAAGGACAGCCAAGTTGATGGATGGGGCCTGGGGTGAGGTCCCCCAGCTGCTGGTCAATGTGGCACTGTTTGGTCAGAGTCAAATCAGAGCCGGCTGCAGCTCGGGGCTGGTGTCAGTAGGGTTTTGTTTTCTTTTCCCAACTTCCTTGCATTTGGAGGGAGTTCCTGGTTGTTGATGTGCAGGCACCAGTAAGCTTGACTTTAATCTATCCCCATGGCTGCTTCTGTATGGTACTGGGCATCTCTGAAAAACTGGGTGTTCCTCAGGTTGTTGCAGGTCGTGGCAGGCTCAGGGTGGGTTTCATAAGACCATTACTAATTTTTTTTTTTTTTCCCTTCTTCCCCCTTGTTAATTGCATTTCTGAGAAGCAGAGAGGAAGGATCAGTGCTTGGGGGTTGATTTCTGTGTGAATTCCATCATTGCTGTGTATGGRAAAGTGTGTTTTGCTAACGTTGCCCCAGTAATTTAGTTTGAGTTTTTCCTGCATTGCTTCAGCTAACTGTGCTATAGTCCCTTTCAGGAAGCGGTGTGCTGGTTCCTGCTCTGTTGGGTGGCATCTTCTGCCTGCGAGGGGCTTCCCAAAAGCCCAGGAGGACAGCAAGAAATGCAGAATGGCATTCAGGAATGTCTGAGGCTGTGTGAGAAGTCAGGGTGAGTTCCTGGTGGTATTTGCCCGGTGTTGGGATGCAGGCTGGGCCGGAGCAGGCATGTGTTGGAGATCTGGTTAAGTCAAGACTGTTGAGGAGGATTTGGGTGCGTGGGATTCTCTGTTGTCTCTCTGAATGAAGAGTTGAGCTGGAGGAGAAAGTGCCCAAGGATTTCTCCCAGGAGGGCATCTGCAGCGTGTATGGAAGGGTTAGGATCTCTGGGTTGTTCTGATCCCCTCTGGAGGTTTGGAGCCAATGCTGTCTTCCCTCCCTGCTCACATCCATTCCAGTGGTGTTCTCCCAGACTATGTGGTGGAGCAGCTCTGTGCTCTCTGGGGTTTGTCTGTTGATGACTTTGAAGTTGAGGACAAGGGATTCAGAAGCTGCTTGGGCACAGAAGTCGGCTTGAAGCGCATGGTCATGGCTCTTGTGTGAAACTATCCCTGTGGCTTTGACATCGACTGGAGCATGGTTGGAAATCCTCTTCCAGATGTCAGTGGCAGCTGTGTGTGAGGAAGGTGTTGGGAGCATTACAGTCCTGAAAGGGAACGATTGGCAAGAGGTGGGAAAGAGGGAGGGGACTGGGCTGAGATCAGAGCTGTCCCTTGCTGTCTGTGTTTTTGAGTTGAGGAGGGAGCGTTCTGAGATCTTGGCTGGATGAAGGGGAGGAAGGGGCAGAGGTGTTGCCTGGGAAGTGTTTCCATTTAGTAGTGCTGAAGCTGTGGAGATCAAACATCTTGGGAGGGTCAGACCAGCAGAAGAGGAGCCTGGAAAAAAGACTTTCTCTGCTGCTCCATGGTGGTGGCTCCTCTGCAGGAGAGGAATGGGCATGGATTGGGGAGCGTGTTGCCAAAAAATTAAGTGCCTTTAGCCCTCTCTGCCATCTCCCCTGTTGATGTTCCCCAGCCTTGGCACATCTTAGTGTTCTTTCAAGCAGCAATAGCTTTAATTTATTTAATGACAAAAGCTAATCATGTTAGAGCGCAGATATGTCACTTTACCAGCTTTGTAAGATTTTTGTGGTGAAATCTCTTGGAGAAAACTGTTCCAAAAATGTGATTTCGAATGGTTTAGTTTCTCCTCACATCCCAAGGACATGATTGTGTATGTACTCCGGCAGAAGTCTGTGGGAGAAGGTTACTTTATCCATTTGAATATATGTGTATTTAATGAGCAGCTCTGATTTGGAACAGAGTAAGAAGTGTAAGAAGTCGGTGAGAGAGTAACAGAAAACTCTGAACAAATAGCTTCCCTTTTAGATGTTGGGACATAGAAGGATTTTCATCTGTGTCTGTATGGATTTTGTCCATCATTTTCAGGCTGAAAGGCTTTTCCATGTCATTAGCAAACATTGGGATGTGTTGAGCTGGTAGATTTGCTCCACTTTTGTTTGGTAGTAGGAGTTAGCAATGAAGATCTCCCTTTAGAAGTCAGAGGTAACCTATATTTTCTTTTTCTCCCTAATCCAGCAATTTCAGGCCTAGTCAACTGTCAAGTTTACTTGTGTGTAAATCCGCTAATATGATTAGAGTTGCTGGAATTTTTACTCTGGGGAATTACAGATGGGTAGTATCACTGTTTTACAGGCATTACTTTGGTAGGAAACTTTATCTGTGACTTGAATGTGGCTGCTGGCAATTGCAAAACCTTTACTGGAATGAATGGGGAAGAGAAAACTGATGTTTATTCCGAGGCATGAACATGTGGGGGGAGGAGTCGTGTGCCCTGTGGTCTGGAGAAACCAGGGGAACTAATTTTTCTTCTTGTTTTTTAAGACAGTAGAGTTAATGAGACTCTCATGGGGCTGTGTTTTACACTTGCTGTAATTTCAGGCACTTCTCTGTACAGCTTTCCTTCCCAACGTATGGACTTCATTTTGCCTCCCAGATAGGAGCTGATGTTGTGGAACAGCTGGAAGAAGAAAATAGAATGTGTTCTTCAAAAAGAAAAGGATCAAAGGGTGGAGAGCAAAATAAGCTTTTAGGCTAGTGAAATTTTCTGGTGCATATTATTCCTATGGTTTATTCTGTACCTTTGGAAGGTGTCCCAGAGCGCACTCCCTCTTTTCGGAATAGGYGATGGCATGCTGTTGCTGATGGGACTTGAGTCAAATTGCTGCTGGGCATGTAACTAGGTTAATGGGACAGCATGATTATTTTTTTTTTCTTTCCTGAAAGGAAAATTACACGCTCTGTATTTCGATTGTACCCGAGAGTTGTTTTTACCTTTGTTTGCTGCGTAGTTGAGGTGGAGAGAAAAGGACAAGTTTCCCCGCACCGAGATTGTATCAGGTTTAAATCAATCCTGCCACCAAAAATAAGACGTTTCAGTTGTTGGTTGTAACACCTTTGTGTTTCCTTTATCTAGATGAGAGTTAAAATATTTCTAGAGCTTTAGATAGGCTTGGAAAAAAAGCCAAGTGGCTTCTAAAATGTGTGTCTTGGAAGAAAAACGTATCCCGTCCTTCACCGATCTCAGTAGCGCTCTCCAAATCCGTCAGTGAAGTGTTGAAATGGGTTAGGACTTGTTGAGGTGCAGAGAGCAGCTGCTCCTTTCCAAGTGCTTGAGCTCAGCAAGAATGAGACTCCCATRCTCTGGAGTAAGTGTGTCTGCACAGGAATAGCTGTAAAAGTTGGAAGCACAAAGACCATCCCTGCTTTTAGCAGGGAAGGGGACAGAATGTGGTGGGAAAAGAAATCTCCCTGCCAGCCTCGGAGTTTGCTCTTGGTGCTGTGAAAACACAAAACAAGGGAGAGCTAATGCAGTTAAAGGTATTAAATAACATGGATTTTCCTGAGTTTGTAAAGCTTTTGGAAGGTGGAAACTAATAAACATTGCAGGGCTGCTCTGTTCGGGGTTTTTAGCTGCTGATTGTGTGTTTGGGTCTGGGTTTGATTTACACATGAGGATGACTGCGAGTTACTGAGTTACTCAGAGGAGTCCGATTGCAATGTCTGTGTCACYGGTGGTGGTTGCAAATCCATTTGAGTTGATGCTATGGCTGTGCTAATGGTGGTCTGAAGGCAGATTTCCTTCTTTTATGTGTTATTAATAAGTCATAGAAGTTACTGTGCCTKGGAACTGGCATTTTCTGGGCTTATTTTGTTCTCATGCCAAAAGGCAAAAATAAGAGTAGTTTTCAGTCTTTCAGACTAAGCAGGAGACTCTTCCTATGTGCATCAAAGGGAAAGACTTTTTTAGTGATGCTGCTTTCAGCTTTGGTTTTTTAGTCAGCTGCTGTCTTGGGAAAGCTCCTTAAGCATCCTGAGGAAAGGACCTGTCTGGAAAAAAAAAGGTGCATTTCCACAGAGTGGTGAGACCCAGCCCTTCTGTCCTSGGGCTGTCACAAGATCTTCCACAGAACTGTTGAGTCTGATGTGAAATTCAGGYTGAAACCTGGCTTCAAAACTTTCTGGAAGTCTTGAATTCCTGTTTGGGGTGATGTACAGGCTCCACACTGGACACTTTGTTTTGCAGCATGCAGCTGATTCATTGGGCTGACTCAATGTATTCTGTTGGAAAGGGAACTCAGCAGGGTTCTGTAGGTGAGGGTGGGTAACCTATACCACTTATTTGGAGGGGAATTCAAGAACTGAAACTAAAAAGCATTTAAAGCCTGTTTGTTCAGACTTTTAATGTGAAGTTCATGGTGCACCTCGAGCTCTGCAGTGTGCTGGGAAGGGGATTTCAGCAGCTGGTGGTTGGTGCCCAGCTTTAGCATGGCAAGGCTCATGTGGAAAATGCTTTGGATGTAGTATTTCTTGAGCTGGTGAGACTTATTGAATTCAGCTTCCTGTAGAATATAAAACTAGCTTTAATTTGTGTCACCCTTTCTCACCAGTGCTCACACAGATGTACATGCTTGTCACTGGATGGTCTCTCTTCAAATACTTAACTTTTCTGGGCTCTGTGTTTCATATTTTAGATTTGTGAATGCAAATAATTCAGCTGTCAACCTGTCCAACTTGAGTTTTATGTTTTCCTTCAGCGTTGTGTTTTAAAGTCGATTTCAAAGTGCCTTTATGTCTGTCTCTTCAAAAGAAAAAAAGACCTAATTTTTGTTGATATGCAAATATCGGAAAGTGTAAGTTTAGATGAGTTTAAGCTGTTCGCCTTAATTGTATTGATTACATTTCCAAAACACTTTTTAATTTTAAAAAAGTTCATTTGCACAGATAAACTCCTTTGTGTTTCCATATTTGGTTGTGAGGTTGTGCACCACTTGAGGTTGTGTTTAACTTGAAATAATTCCCATTTTCCCCCAAACACCCCGTTTCACTGCAGTGGCCGTGGCAGCGGTACCTGGCGTCGCTGGCATTCACCGAAACAATTGCCCTTGGCACGGCCCCATCCCCGCCTTGCTGCAGCCAAAGCACACTTTATCCACTCAGGCTGACGTTAAGATCATTAAATAAATGAATGAATTGTACTGTCACCGAATTCCTGTCCTGGCAGCCGAAGAACATGAGAATTTTATAGCTGGGCCCTCTGTCCAGAATGTCTTATTGAATGGCCGGGATGTCAGGAGTGGGAACAGTCAGCAAACAGCTTTCTAGTGAAATGTGTGAGCCTTACAGAGAGTTACGGTGTGGAGCAGTGTAAAAGCTTGAATTACTGGACATCTGATCATCCAGGATGAGTATTAATCAACCTGGGAAGGGCGTGGAGAAAGGAGCTGGAGCACAGCAATAAAACAAGGGAGTGGGAGACACATGGAGAGTGGGGGAGAGCTTCTTCTCCATTGTCAGCACAGCTCTGTCTTGTTGTTTGAAAGGAGTTTTTGGAGGAAGAATGCAGCCAAGCTGGGAAGTGTTGAAAGCAGAGATAACTCTTGGTCTCCATCAGGGAGTTTGAGGTCTTGCTGGTTGAGCTAAAACTCTAAAAGGTCACTGATGGCTTGGAAGCTCTTAGAGAAGTCTGATGAACTTCCACCTCCGGGAGGAGAGGGTTGCAAATATTCCCTCAAAGGAGGAGAGTTCACTCTTCAGGCTTGGATTGCTTTTTCTTGTGGTCTGTCTCCATGCTGCTTTTTGTTATGTTGTGCYTAAGATGGTGTTTTTTGCTTAGTAATGGGAGACATAAAAGATCTGTATCATCCATGCTGGCTGCAAGTGGGTCCAAAATGTCTCTGGATTGTGGGGAAAAAGGAAGAAGATGAAGTGTGTTTCAACCAGACAATTTGGTGAACCAAATTGCACTGCAGCCCCTGATAATATCAGAGGTGCTGGGCATAACCAGAAATGTTTGATTTGGTCCATTCCTGTTCTGCAGTGTTCCAAAACATCATTTAAGGGAAGAACACTTCTCTTATTCTTTCCTTCCTCCCTTCCAAAGTGTTTGTCTTTCAGATTATGGTTAATGTGAAAAAAGGTTGCTGAAATAGCATTGGTCACCAGCACAGTCCGTGGAGCTTCCCTGTTCATGTTTTAGGTGCTGATGGCACTCGTGGCTGTGGTGGTGGTGAAATCCAAGTGGCTGGGCAGTGTTTGTAGGTGAGAAGTTCAGTCCTTGAAGCCCTGCTGTAAATACAGTGATATTGCAGTCTGAAATCGGCACAGCTGGGGTTTATGTTCATGAGGAAAGGAACTGTCTTGCCTGTGGTGGTGTATGGGCTGTCCCATTGCAACCGGAAGGCAGGGACACGTCCTGAAATTCCCATTCCTTTCCCATCTGGGATAGCACATCAGGTACTGATTGTCACTGACTTTTACCTGCAAGTTGATTCAGCCATGTGGCATCACCTCAGAGAGCACTTGGCAGCAGTTGCAGCCTTCTCTCTGTGTTTTACCCCGATGTTTGTGGCCCAAATTGCTAGAATCCCAGACTGGGTTGGGAGACACCCTAAAGCTCATCGTGTTCCACTGCTTGCCATGGGCAGGGACACCTTCCACTACACCAGGTGGCTCCAAGTGCCGTCTGACCTGGCCTCAGATCCAACAGGCAGAGCCAATGGAAGTAAACCAGAATTTCTTTAAATGAGAAATGCTCAGAGCCTAATTTACTGCTCATCTTCAGGCCCAGCTGGGATGAATGTGTCATTGCTGTTACTCTTTCTTGGATCCCCCTGCACAGGTGGGTGAACTGTGCACCTGAGATTCCTTATGAGGGAAAATGGGAGGTGCAGAGGATTGACCTGAGGAGACCCAGAGCTCCCGTCCAACCTCCATCTCTCTGTGAACTTTGGGTTTTGTGCAGCAGTGTAAGAAGTGTTGTGCTGCCCTCCCTGGATGCCTGCTTTCCCGGGATTTCATTTTGTATGACATAGGATTTTTAACTCGGGGGAAGTCGTAAGCCCCGCATGTGGCAAGAAGGTACTTAGGATTTCATTTCATTTTGATGAACTGCTGAAATAAAGATTATGGGGGGGGGAATCACAAGGCGTTACAGAATTGGGAGTGGAAATGTGCATCAACACTCTGGAGAATCATCTTTCTAGAATTCCTTGCTCAGCTGACGGGAGGACCATCACTCTGGGTGACAACGCTGCTGTCACCACAACAGAGTGACCAGCAGAGCATTGCATTTCCCCACGAGGTCACAGCATGAAGTATTAGAGACATGACAGGAAATGCAGCTGAGTGAATGAGAGTAAAATACCAGGCTGTTTGATATTCCTGCTTATCATACAGATGGAAAGCCTGGATTGGGAATAGATGGATGCTGCTGCAGGGTCCCCAGCCCCTGGGGACACACCAGAGGCATGTGTGGGGTGTAGCCTGGTAAGCTGGAATGGTTTATTTGTGATTTTAGGGCACAGAGTTTGAGGTGAGTGGGTTGGGGCAGTTCTGTGTTGATGGCATGCACAGGAAGGCAAAAGTCAGCTGGTCTTCAGTACTTCACAGAAATTCAGACTCCTAGGTGAAAATTGCCGCGAACGAGCGCTGCGGTGCTCGTGTCTGGATGGGAACGAACTTCTCCAGTCGTGTAACAAAGTGCCCCCAGCTGCAGTAACTGCTGGTGCTGAAGGGAAACCAGAGATGGGAGGTTCTACTTTGTGAATTCAGCATGAGGGAAGGTGGGCTGTCATACCCACACGGAAGTTTATTCCAGGCTGTAAGCTGAATAAGGGCTGGAGAGAAGCTTGGGAACCTTTCTCTGCAATAAGATCCTTTTCCTCCTGCTCTGCCTTCCTCTGTCTGTGCCTTTTTAGTTACATCACCTGGCCCTGTCTGCTTTGGCTGTTGGGGCTTTAATGCTCTTACCTGGTTATGTGTGTGCAGGGCAAACTCGGTATAGAAATAACTCTGTGTGTATTAAGTAACTGCTCTGAAGGAAGCAAACCCCAAACAATCCAAATTTTCTCTTCGTGGCGAGGCTGTTGGGACTGAAGTGTTTCCTGGTCAGTGTCCTCTGTCCTCAGAGCGCTGACAGCAGCTCCACGCTTCCCAGGCCAGACTCTGGAGTGTGTTTATCAGGTTACCTCAAAGCAGCCATGGACAGGGGCTGAGCAGGTCAGAGCCTCCCCCTGAGCTGGTATCGGGCCACAAACTGCTGTTGCAGCTGCTAATCAGGGCACAGCTATGCTGAATTTGGGGACCTTTGTTTTTGTTGGGGACTTTTGTTTTGTGATTCAGTTTGTGTGAGATAGTGCCTGGTTTGCTGTTTGATGTGAATTGTTTTAAGCTCAATGATTGAAATACAAGAGTATTTTACAATAACTGTTGTATCTACAGTTGCATGTCGGAATGGGAAAGGTGGGAGATGGATGTGGCTTTAGCTCTGTTTGATCTGTGGCATTTTGTTAAAAATGCTCTTTTTTCTGCCAAACCAGATATGCACAAGCATCTGATGCAGCCAAAGGTGCAGAGAACAGCTGAAGAACCATTCCTGTTCCTTTTGGGATAGACCAAAAGCCAAAGTAACTCCAGAAAGGAGTGGGCTGGTGTGTGTGTCTGGCCAGACAGGAGATCAAAGCCTTGTTCTCCCTGGCTGTMTCGTCCCAGTCACTCCTTGTCATCTCCATCAGGCCAGCTTGCTCACAGCCTTGCTTTGGATATTCTTACAGCATTTGCCAGGAGGCTTGCTCAGTCTTACCCTTGTGGAGCTGCTGTTTAGTGTGAGACTACTACTGTTACTTTTTTTTTTCCTCCTTCAAAACACGATAAAGGGAAATGAAACTCTCGTCACAAGTTCTGGCTCTGACGTTGCCTTGTGTCAGATTTGCGTCTGTCCCCCACTGCTCTTCCTTGGCCACTTCTTGTGAATTTCATGGGTGTGATGTTTTTCTCTGAATGCATGTTTTCTATTAGAGATTCCTGCTTTTCCCTCATTTCTTGAACAATGTAGTTTCTTCACTCTGAAGACTCGTTCTCATTCCCTGGGAGCGATGCTTCTGACCACCTTGGAGCTGCCTCCCATCTGGGATGAGCATCTTCCATCTTCCCTAGGGATGGTTGCAATTAGTTCGCTTGGTGGCTTTGCTTGAAAGAGTGACCCAGGAATTTTTCCCAGCATGTGTCTTCTTCTGCCAACCCTTTTGCAGTGCCCAGAGAAGCTGTGGCTGCCCYGTCTCTGGAAGTGTTTGAGGCCAAGTTGGACCGGGCTTGGAGCAGCCTGAGATAGTGGAAGGTGTCCCTGCCCATGGCAGGGAGTGAAATGAGATGAGCTTTAAGGTCCCTTCCAATCCAGATCATCCTGGGATTCTATGATTTCGTTTACTTCCGTGTTTAACTGTTTCGAACAAGGATCATTTTACTGTCGCAGGTCGGGGAGGAGTTGGGTGGATTTTGAGCTGCCTGGGGTGGGTGTGGTTGGCTTTGTGAGGGGTGTTATCAGCTGGGGCAGAAATGCCTTCCTGAGCAGCAGCTGGAGGGTTTTTGGCAGCCCTTTTGCATTCCATCCTCTCCGGAGGGTGGTTTGCAGTGTGCAGAGGTGCCTCCATATGTGCTTGGGGGTCTGGTAGCTGGCATCCCATTTCCCTGCTGAACTGCTCCATGCATAAATATGGTTTTTAACACTTAGCAAATGCTTGGGAGCCAGAGGCTGCTCTAGGAGAACTTTGTCAGGGAAAGCAGTGTAAAGATATCTCTCTCTGTCAGGTACTGGATTTATTTTCCCTTCTGTTGTAGTTAATAGCAAAAATAACAGTTAGCAGTTAACAGTATCCAAAGGACTTTTTTTCTTTGCTGCACCATGCTGCGAAATGCCTTGTTCAAGATGCTTTCTTCCCTCTGAGTTTGGATCATTTTTAAGTGCTGAAGGGCTTTTTTGAGACTTTGTTTTAACTTCATTTTACATCATGTTTATATGAAACAGACAAAAAAAACCCCAGTGCTTTGCCAAATATTTTTGGAAAGAACAAGCTTTGTGGATAATCATTTTCATGTTCTACCTGCTCCTTGGTGTGTTCAGGCTGTGGAAGAATCTCCTCTCCCCTGAAAAAGGCTTTGAGAGATTAACCTTAAGGTAGTCACTTGAGGCAAGTTGATTAAGAAATATACTGAATGTTAGATTTAATCAAGATTGAGTAATGGAGTTAGAATTGACTGTCTCTCCTGGAATGCAGTTATTTTTAGGTTGGGATTGGGATGTGCTGCTCCCCAGGTTGTCTCTACCATAGCTCTGAAGGCAGCCTGATCCAAATGCTCTTGGACAGAGCGGATCTTCTCCGGTTTGGTGCTTGCTGCTTCATCCTGTTAACACATCCTATTGTAACTGTGTTGTGCTAAAACTTGGCATTTCAGAGCAAGGGAACTCCAGTGCAGCACGGAGGGTTATCACCCAAAATACAGCTCAGATATATCAGTAAAACCATCGAGCTGGTATTGATGGAGGGACTCCAGCTCCTTCTATATTTGGCTTCCTCCCGAGGGACAGCAGAGGGGCAGCTCCAGTATCTGCTCTGTGACCAGGAACAGGACCCAGGGAATGGCTGGAGCTGTGCCAGGGCAGGTTTAGGCTGGATATCAGGAAAAGGTTCTTCCCCCAGCAGGTAGTGGGGCACTGAACAGGCTCCCCAGGGAATGGTCACGGCCCCAAGGCTGCCAGAGCTCCAGAAGAGTTTGGACAGTGCTCTCAGGGACAGGGTGGAATTGTTGGCGTGTCTGTGCAGGGCCAGGAGTTGGACTTGGTGATCTCTGTGGGTYCCTTCCAGCTCAGGACATTCCATGATTTTAAGAAACATTTGGTGAGGCACTAAACATTTTATCCCTTAGTTTAGGCACTGCCCTCGCTGCCACAGTGTCGTAGTGTGAGGTCCTGAGCTTTTTGTCTGAATTGGTTTCAGTGGATGTCCAGCTCAAGGCCTTGGCCCTCTCCATGGAGCACAGCAAAGCCGTCCTTGGCTGTCTTGTAGGGGACTTGGGGTGTAGCTGAGGTTTGGCTGGGTGTTCTCTCTTGCCTAAAGGTGAGAACAAAGCTGTTTCTTTGCTGTAGCTTTCTATCTTCAGCTCAGAAAATTAGGAAGTTTTATCTGGATTAAAGCCTAAGAGACAATGATGGGCCAGGAGGGGTGTGTGGAAACACAGCCCTGGTGGATGACATCCCTGCCCATGGCAGAGGGTTGGGACCGAATGGTCTTTAAGGTCCTTTCCAACCCAAACCAGTCTATGATTCTGTGAAACAGCTGAGGCTGTTTGCCATTCCCTGCTGTTCCAGAGAAGCCAGGTTGCAGATGGATTGAGTGGAAGAAAGTGGGGTCAGTTGCATGGGAGGTGAATGAATTGGGATTATTTTAAAGGAGCTTCCTCACTTTCTTGACCTGCCCTGACTGCAGAGAGAATCAGAGCAGCTGACTTGCTAAATTCCTCTTAGATACAAGGGAATTGCAACAAAATAGTCTTTCCAGAGACTGAAAAGTAAAGATCAGCTGCGGGTGTTGCATGATATTGTCATTTTTGTTGTGTCTAGTAATAATATTGATTTCCCTTCCCAACCTTTAGTTGTCAGTGTGGACAGAAAAGGCCAAAGCTCTGGTGGTTCATCGTGTGGTGCCCTCAAGCAAGGAGTTATTCATCTGTCAGCTGGAATTGTGACTTTTTTGTGCATTATTCCCAGGCAGGGCATGTCTATGCTGTACCCGGGATGTCCATTTGTAGGTTTTGGTTTCTGGGTCAGTGTAACCACAGAGTGGGAGTGGTCCTGATCTGAAGTTACCCATGAGAGAAAGCCGGCACGAGAGGCCTCTGGTGCTGCCTCTTGTGAGCTTTAGGAGCAGGTAGGATCAGAGGGCAGGCTCTCATTTCTGTGGGAAAAGCACAGTTTCTGGCGTCACTTTCGTGCCAGAGGACAGGACATTATTTTAACATCATCCCAGTCTCAGAGCTCACTCAGGTAGCTGTGGAACAGGGTGAGATCAGTGAACAGAGATTGTAGTATCTATACCCAAAACATGCATCGTCCCCTTTCCAGTTTATAGCTCAGTAAAAACAAAGAACATAAACCCAGGAAACCTCTACAGAAGAAGCTCGTTTGGTTGACACGTGGTGCTTGTGTTTCTTGTCCCTTAAAGGCTGTTTATCTGTGGAGTGTCGAGGCCACAGCATTTGTACTGAAAGCAGCAAAGAGCCCAACACTTGGGACTTAAATCTACCTGCTCCGTGGCACCTACACTTGGAACTCTTTTAACGGCCCTAATAACCTTAATGAGGTTTTTGTCTGGCTTTTCTTAGGTCTTTTTGTTCCACATGAATATTCAGGTGTAAGCAGCATTTCGTAGCTCTCCTGTACCACATAATAGCATATTTGAGAACTGCCTTCTTTTTCCTTGATTGTTTTATTGAGTAGCTTTTATCATAGATTGATTTTAAATGGTGGCATTTCGTAATTGCGTCTTGAAGTGTGTGTTATCTGGACTGTACAAAGCAGAATGAAGTAGAACAACTACATCTTGCTTCATCTGAAAACAGGGTGTACTTTGCTGCAGATTATAGTWGTTCTATCTATGGTGGAAACACTAAACCTTTGGAGTAAGGAGCTGTAGTTTAATGCTAGTGTGGTGCATGTTGTCATTGGGAATATAAATACAGCTTACTCTGCTCGGGTTTGTTCTCAATAACCTGCACAGCAGCTCTACCTTAGAAAGGTGAAAAGGAATTTCTTATTTATATCCAATTGCTGTTCATCATGCTGGAGTTGCCGTGGAAGCCCAAGTCATTGCCAATCAGAAATAAGTGTTTTAGGGACTTTTTCTTTGTTTATTCTCTATTTCCATGTTTCTGTAGATTTTGTTTTCAAACTTGTGTTTTGTAGCAGCTGCTGCCTTCACTGGCATTTTGAGTGCACAAAGAATTACCTGATTTCATGCCAGATCATAGAATCATGGAATATCCTGAGTTGGAAAGGATCATCAAGTCCAACTCCTGGCCCTGCACAGGACAACCACAGGAATCTCTTTTGTTTCTCTTTCTGCTGCTTCATCTTTTCTCACTTTTGAGGGTTTTCTCATAATTGGATATGAGAGCATTGGACCTGACATTAAGAAAAAAAAAGGAAAAATAAAAGATATGATGCAAGAGCAGCTGTAAATTCCCACTTCTGCAGCAGCCACAGATCCTTTGCTGTTTGCTGTGCAAGGGACTTGATTTTTAAGTTCCTCTTCCCCTCTTTATGAGCTGCCTGCTCAAYGTTGCCGTTCCCCACCTGTGAGGAAACAAAGGAGGCAAAAAATATTCCTGCAGCTGAGGAGGAGAGAGTGGCAGGAACGTGTGTGTGTTTTTGTGGTGTGTGTTTTTGTGGGGTGGGTGTGTGTGTGTGTGTATTTGAAATGCCTCTTTGTGCTGCCAGGGATATGTTCAGATACGGCTCCAGGCTTGGTACCTCCGAGTGGATTCCCCCTCTGGATGCTTGCAGAACAGTAACTTTTTTACACAGCTGGTTGTTTTTAATGAGACCTTCCTCCATTTTTCCAATGAAGCARCAGATCAGCACCTCTCAAAAGATCTTTATCTCAACAGTGAAGAATAGGAGTCCTTTCTACATTGAAAAACCGGAGAGGAAGCAGCGTCCTGTGTGAGCTGTGGCTATGCGCACACTTCTGGAATGGGCTATCAATCAATTTAATTAAAACTCTGGTTACGGTGGGATTTTCCTCCCAGTTAGTTCAGCTACAACACAGGGAGAAAAAAGTTTTTATCTTCACAAGCTGTTCTTGSAGAAGTTGTTGCTGTGATTGCAGTTAAGAAACCCTTGGTTTTTAAGCGAAGAAATTAGTTATTTGCTTAGTATAAAGAAATATCTTGCCCCTTGGCCATCTCCAAAAATACATGTAGATTCCCTGAAAGTGAAGTGTTTAAACGTAGCATATGGATTAGCTCATGGGGTAGTGCAAAAGGACAGATTTTAGCTAACTTTGCCTTTTGTGTGGTTATCCAAAGTCAGGAGGCTGCTGAAGGAAAATGGAGCCAGTGTTTGTGTCCTATGTGTGGACCATGCAGGAGCTCCCTGGTTAGGGCAGGATCACTGGATKATCCTGGTGCAGAGAGAAGGATAAATGTTAAAGGAGTGCAAATAGACACTTTGTTGTTTTTGCTCACTTAAGTGTTTCTTTTGTATTGTAATGGGTGAGACTCCTGCAGAAATCTCTTTGCATCATCCATGTTTGCATCAAAACCTTGACTCTGCTGAAGCACAGAGAGTTCAGGCTTCACTCCATGGCCAGAGGCTCCGGTGTGCAGAGAGCTCAGTTTGGGAGAGAGGAGGAGCAACTCAGCATGAATTCATTGCTTTGGGCTTTTACAGCAGAGTATTTCTGTTCCTTGGGACACACGGGTCACAAGAAGGTCCACGACAGCCACATGTTGCACCACATGGAGGATCCTGCCTCATGGACACTCCGGGTGCTGGTGGCTGTGTGGCCRAGGCAAGGAGCGTGTGTATCCCTRTTTCAGTGTCTGGGAGACGAAACTCTCCGAACAAGCATTAGACACTTGGAGATAGTGCTGGCCTTCATCACTTTGCATTTCAGACTGGTGGTCATGTGTGTCTGTGTTAAATGGGACACCAGTACCAACTGGGACCCTCCTCCTTTGATAATTTCTAGATATTTTGGTTTGCTGTTGAGCTCTGCTGAGTTTTATGGTAACACTAAGAAAACAAGGAAGGGGGTGTTGGTTTGGTTGGGTGAAGTCAATATTGAATGTGCTTTCTCTTGAACTCTGAAAGGCCGGGTGCTTTGTAGCACACTGGGGAATGATGTTGAAATGAGGAGCAGGTCTCTAAATGTAAAGGACCCAGAGAAGGAACACAAACATTTCCTCAGTCCCAGGAGTGGAACAATAGCTCATTGTTGGGAGGAAAGGATTGCAGAAAAGCCAGTGGACTCAGAAATAGGGGGTTATTTTCTATAGCTTACTATTTATATTGCACTTGGAGGCTCTTTGGGGACTAGATGTCCAGTTCCTGGAATGYGTGTCCCTTGGTTCAGGAAGGTTGGGTGCGAGCAGAGCATGTCCTTTCAGTGGGCATTTGTTCCTGCACAATGCCGGGGTTACGGGCGCTTGGAGCACTGCTCTGTGTTCATGCGAGTCCCTGCTCTGCCTCGCAGCTTGGCAGCTGAGGAGATGTCCCCTAAAGAGACAGGACTCTTCTTCCTCCCACCCTCACTTTCCTTCTGCTGTCTATCGGCCGCTGAATGGGCTTGCATTGACCAGGGAGACAAAGGAGCCTTTCAGGCTCTGGCTTTCGCCACAGCCAGCGCGCTCTGGGCTTTTGTTAATGCGCTCAGTCCCCCCTTTCTCTCCGGGCAGCCTCACGCTCATTGTTAATGCAGCTCCGGAGCAGCACTGATAGTTCTGAATTCATTTTGTTTGCTCAGTTCTCAGGAAAAGTTGCAAAAAGCTGCGGAGAGAACGTGTTGCCTCTTAGATTCTCCGCAGAGTATTTTCTTTCATGCCTTTCGCAGGGAAAAGTGGATCGTGTAAACAGATCCTGGCAAATCCGTGCCCGAGCGGAGYGTGGCGGTGCGGCGGCAGCGCCTGCGCGCGCGGAGCCCGGCGGCTCGTCCCGGTGCCTGGGAACRCTAACTGGCTTTCCCCCGCCCCGGCTGGATTAGTCTCCATGTTGTCCTGTTTAATTTTGTTATTGCATTAGGCAGCTAAAGATGTAAGCGCTTATTAAAACAGCTGCTTTGCTAAGTGGCAGTGCCGAGTCGGGGGGTGCTGTGCAACAGTTGGGAACTCGCCCGGCATCGCCCCAGACTGACTTTGTTGTGTGAGGGGGTTGTGATTTTTAAGGACTTCAAGATCCATTGTCTTAAATACATTAAACCGRCTTCAGATAGATACAGCAACAYGAGGATGGAAGGTGGGAGAATCTCCTAGTCAGCATTTCCTACCAGTGCATAGAGATGACCAAAAGGAAAGCTACTTTTCCAATTTCATATTAATGAATGTGAAGGGTGCTCATAGGTGCTCTCTAATCGTTAGGAAACATGACTCTGGAATTAATTCCTGGAAATAAACTGTTAGGAAGCAGCTGATGGAGAGCACTGGTGCATAGCAGGCATGCAAAAATAAATGTAAATGCTGCTGAGGGGAGGATAGAGGGGGAATGGTTGTTTCTTATTGTGAAGGGCAGGAGGGTTTTGGGGGGGTCGTGCCCCCAAATCAAGTGTACTGTAGGATGAAACAAACTGAGAGAACAGGACAGGGATGAGTTTGATTGTGTAAATAAGGTAGTGTCAGCAGTTGAGACATGGCCACAAAGTCTGTCACAGGATTCGAAGCATCTCAGTGCAACTATTATTTCTAGAAATAGTTGTTTTTTTGGTATTCTGAACCAATTTTTATCAGCATATAAAGCTGCATCATCTTTGGTTACCATCTCCCTGACTGGAACATGAGTTGTGGAGCTGGGAGAAGTAAGTGAGGGTGTATCTCTGCACCTTTTAAAGGATAACAGAACACTCCATGGTGAATATGTGACAAACGGGGAGAAAACAGTGCTCAGACACATGGAGGGGCCTGACTGAGTCACAGAAGAAATCCTTGTCAGGAGAGCATGACTGATTTTTTTCCCCCCAGATGGAGACTGACTGAAACTTTTCAATAGATGGCTGCTGAGCACACACTTTCAAGCTGGAAAAAGTAACCCCAAACATGACTGTTCATCACGCCCCCCCAGCCAGCTCATGCCTCGCCAATAAAAAATACCCACCTGTCCATACACTTATTTTTAAGGACTTGAAAGCTTGAAGATCCATAGTCTTAAATAAATTAAACCAACTTCAGATAGGTACAGCAGCATGAGGATGGAAGGTGGGAGAATCTCCTAGGTTGGAGGTTCTTTGCCACCTGTCTAGAGGGACATGGATCTGGCTGATTGCAGTGTACTCCATCCTAGGTGGACTTCCCATCCCTGGAAGTGTCCAAGGCCAGCTTGAACAGGGCTCGGAGCAACCTGGTATAGTGAAAGGTGTCCCTTCCCATGGCAGGGGGTGGAACTGGATGAGCTTTCAGGTCCTTCCAACCCAAACCGTTCTGGGATTTTGTGACCGAAAATAATGTTAATATTTCATTAATTACTCAGAAGGGGTTACTTTATCCAGAAACAGCTTCACAACTGGTCAGCCACACGATGCAAACACTCTTCATGCCTTGGTAAGCCTTGTCCTAATTCTGTTATTCTCGTCAGAGAGTCTGGTTCTAGTTTCTTGAGGGTTTTTCAGCTTTGGTAGTCAGTGCCTGGGGTAAAATCCGTGTGTGGCAGCAGAGCCCAATAGGGGGAGTGTGAACTTTAACTAAAGCCTTGTCTGAATTCCTTCCAATTTCCTGTACAAAGGATGAGCCTCACGGCGTGTCCAGAAGGCTAATAAATGTAGGGGCTTGTAAATCAAAGGGGAAATGAATATGAAAGCCTTGGGGCCTTCGCTTTGCTTGGGAAGTGTGGAATGTGTCTGTGAGACAACACTCAAATTGTCCTTTCTAATAATTTCTTTAAAATTTATGCCTGAACTTACCCAAAAAAGTAAAAATAGGTTGTTTTCTTGGCATCTTCAATGAGTGAAATACTTCTCCATTCAGTGGTAGAGRGTTTAGATGTCGGGATTGGACCAAATGAGCTGGATTTTGGCACTCTTAGCCCTGACTGAAGCAGGGAATGCTCTGCTAATCCCCCATGCCCTCAAAGCCACCTAAACCATGGTGTGCTTCAGCATCACCTGTGGCACAAACCCACCCGATGGCTTCATTCCGGCTGCTGAAGTGCAGGTTTTCCAAGCTTGGTTTTCCCCCTGGTTGGGGGGAAACCTTCCCCCTTCTGCTGCCAGTCTTTCAGGAAGGTTTCTTCAAATAAAAACGATAGATTTAGCAGCCCTGGCATTGGCTTTGACCTTGGGTGCCCTTTTTACTGCTCTTCTTTTCCTGTCTTTGATGTCGGAGCGCTGCATATTTGTGGTGATTTCCACAGGCATGTGCTGTGCCCAGACAGACGTGGCTGCGCTTCTGGACTTGAAACGCCAGCGCTTGGCCTCAGTTTGATTAGGTTTGAGTAGAGAGAGATTTTATAATGCAGAACCATCAGCCTGGAACTCTTAAATCAGATAATTAATTATAGCGGGAGTGCTGTTGGAGTGCAGAGGTGGGAAGCAGCTCTGGGATGGCTGGAAGGGAATTGATACGGCTGAGTTAGGAGGGGTCTTGACTACACTTGTGTGATGTCCTGACCCTCCAAACTATATGAGTTTGTCCCTCCATCAGCCAAGGGAAGGGACAATCYCTGTTTTAGTCCTTTAAGCCTTCCCTATCCAAAAACATAAAATCCAATTGCGTGCCTCTAATACTGGCTTAGCTGACCTGGCAAATGCACCCACGGAGGCCTCTGGAGCAGAAGAATCAGGCGTGTTAAGTGTGTATGTTTGACACTGGAGCTGGGGCAATGGTCGCCTTCCTATTGGGCCCAATCTTGGAGAAAGCTTTTCTGTTTCCCTGACATGGAAGGCAGGAGATGAGTCAGAGAGTGACAAGATGAGCTGCTCCTTTGTTTTATTGTGGGACTTGTACTGATWTGCACCCGACTGCTGGGCTTTGGAAAAATTGCATCAACTGTCCTTTTTTTCAGGTCCTTGCATCCTCTTCCTTAATTTCCCCTCTCAGCAATGTGTTTTCAGCTTCAGCTATTCTGCCAGGAAATAATACAGATTTGCTTTTTCACACCCTCTTACTAACTCTCACAGTAGTTCTCATGCACATGGTTCTGTTTCAGGTGTCTGTCCTCTTGAGGTCTCTTTACATTGTTGTTTTTTTCCTTTGAAAGTTTGAACCTGCTTGGAAATAGGTGCATGGAGATTTATTCTGTGGGGATACAGATGATTTGTCATGGCCTCATGCCAAAATCAGTGCAGGGAGCGGGGTAGGGGACCACAATTCAGGTGCTTAAGGAATACCTTGCGCTGCTGTTTGCTCCTTTGACTAAGTAGTTACTGGATTTTAAAAGCTTTTGGGGGGTGAGAACCCAATTTTTTTTTTTTTCTCTTCTCAAATGCCATAAATATCCATTTCTTATGCTCCACCATCACCCACATCTCTCCAAAGAAAGAGCCAGTCAGCTGTCCCTGTTCAAAGSGGGTATTGAAGAGCCTGAGTCCCGGAAGCCAGCGTAGGCTAGGTCGGGAGCCGGTTCATTCAGCAATTGGGAGGACCAAGGCCACGAGGGAAAGGCAGGATCCCACAGGGCTCTTSTGGCTGTGGGAATGAGCAGAGAGTCATTACTCACCCTGCGAAGTGTGTAAGCACCAAGCTCAGAACTGAGTCTTTTTAATTCAGGCAACAAGGCCTTGSCACATTCTATGGGGTAGCTCCCCCAATCCATGCCTCACCCTTGGAGGCTGAGCAGTGTTAAAAACCAAACCAGGCTTCAAAGGCCGGCAGAATGCGATGGATTCTGGTTTGAGTCAGAAGGCACCTTAAAGCCTATCCTGTTCCACCCCCTGCCATGAGCAGGGACACCTTCCACTAACCCAGGTTGCTCCAAGCCCCATCCAACCTGGCCTTGGACACTTCCAGGGATGGGASAGCCACAGCTTCTCTGAGCAACCTGTGCCAGGGCCTCCCCACCCTCACAGGGAAGAATTTCTTCCCAATATCCCATCTATCCCTGTCCTCTGTCAGTGGGAAGTCATTGCCCATTGTCCTGGCACTCCAGGCCCTTGTCCAAAGTTCCTTAGGGCAGGATGTAAAGGCTGACTTGGGGATTCTCTACTCCATTGTGGAGRCTGGAGTGAGCTGGATGGAGCAGTGGTGGTGGTCGACCCAGCCTTGGTTGTCACTTGGTTCATGATAGAGGAGGAGAAAGGGCAGGAGTTGCAATTTAAAGGGAACAAACCAGCTCCTCGCTCAGCTCGGCTTTCAAACCTTGTTTTTCCCTGTTCTTGCTGTGACAGTTTTGGGAAGTTCTGAAATGCATTGTTCCTCCTGCTCCGTCTGTGCAAGGTTGCAGAGGAGACATCCCTGTACTTGCAAAAATCCTGAAATGGGGCGGGGGGGATGCTGTTGGTCACTGTGCTTCGGGGGTCGGCTGGGGACTGGGGGGAGATGTGCTTCAGGGCTGCATGGAAGCTCCAGGTGGGACCTCAGCTCCTGTTGGATCAGCTGGGGTCAGAGGCAGACACGTCACAGCTGTTACTCATGAACCGSTTCTGATGCTCCTAAAGACGTCACGAAACAGAAACTCTGTTCCTGAGTCAAGTGCTCTTCCTCTGACGTCCACAGCCAAGGGATTAGTGCCACTGAAGGGAAAAATGAGATGATGATGATTATTATCATTATTTTTAACTTTTGCTCATATATGGGAGTCCCTGTCCTTCTGCAGCAAGCGTGAGAGACCCAGGAGCTGGAAAAACATGCAAAAGCTGATAGTTCAGTGTTGATTTCAGCAACTCCTTACAAAGTAGCAGCTCAGGCAAAGAAATATGAAATGAAAACAATCAAAGTGGCCATCGGTTTATCTGTAACAAAATTAATTCCTCACTATTTCATAGGAAATGCATGGTGAAATTTTAACTTCTTTTGCTTGAGCTGTGTTCTGTGCCTTAATGTTTCTTTCTCCCTTTGGCCCCTGTCCCCGTGTCTGCGCCTGCCGTGCACTAAACAGCCTCGTGTGGGTGTTTCCAGAGCTCAGTTCATCTCAGGTTCCCAGCACCRCTTGGACGGTCCTAAAAACTGCTCAGATTTTTCCATTCGAGAGTCCCTAGATGTGCACTGGCTCTTCCATTAAGGAAACGGGAGAGGAGGGAGCCTGTGGAGTGTGTTTGAGTGGGATGAGGCTTTCCTCAGGTGGAGGGGTTTTTAACCTTGGAAGCAACAATAAGTCAAAGTTTCACTAYCCCAAATCCCTTCAGTTAAGAGGAGATTCCTAAAGGATTTTTCTTTTTCAGGGCTGTTCTCTCTGTCATAACAGGGAATTTATTTTCTAGTAAATAGTTCAAAGTAACTCCCTGCTGTCTGTAGGATCATACCTGGATTGCTTTGGGATTTGCCATGGTACACGTCAGCCAGTGTTTATACCTGTTGGCTTTTCCTTAGGTGCCATGGCAGCACCTCACCCCACCTGTCACAGGTTCTGTGACCCCGCCTGTGACAGGGATGGTCCTTAAAGCAGTGCCACGTGGGCTTTTCCCCACTGCCCTACAATCCATGATGTGCTTCCCACTGCCACAGGGCTCTGTCACTGCAAGCTATGGATTAGGATTGTATTTACCCACCTGGCTGAGCTTCTGCTTGGAAAACAGCCTTCTCTGTCCTTTGTCTGTGCACAGATCCTCACTTGGCCTCCCAAAAGCTTTTTGATTTCTTATTTTTACAAAAGGCCTTGTGTCAGGTCACCGGAGTGGTTCAGAACCATCTCTGGGCACGTTGGGTGTGAGTCAASCCAAATGGAAGTGTCCACTTACACAAGAGGAAAAAGCCTTTTTATGTAGCCAAGGCCAGGTACTTCAGGCTATAGCAAGTGTGATTAAATGAATTGGAATTCCAGATCTGGCGCTCCTGATGGGGATTTCCAGTTGGGTTTCCCCTTCAAGAGCGCCGTTGGTTATATTGGGATATGGGAGAGATTAATAACCCCTGGGATGAAAGGGAAGAAAGYGTGTTACATAAAAGTGAGGGTGGGTGAGGAAATAGCTGACCTTGCAAAATGCTTTCTCTTGGCTGTGTGCTCTTAAATATGGAGGAACACATCACAGGATGTGGATACAATCACTTCTGAATATATTTAAAATATGGAAAGGCATCATGCTTAATATTACACTTAACTGAAGAAGCAACTTCTCCAGCAAACTCCGATCCATGACCCTAAGAATCCTCACACAAATCCACAGGTATTGTGTGTGGTTTAGAAAAATTTGGTCGTGGACTTAAGTAAATCTTGAAATCACATGTGTATTTACTATAAATGATCCTATCGTTGTCTGTATTGTCAGTTAATCCATTTAGTGAATGTGTGTGAAAAGTTGCGAACAGCTCAGCTCAACACACTTTAATTAGTGGAGATGGTCTCTGAAGGGCTCTGGGGGTTAGCTGGGCTTGGATGCTTTGGAGTTCTACAGCATCTGTTTTCTCTTTTTCCTTAAGGAAAACCCAATTAAACTCCTTGTTTACGGGTCCGTAAAAATTCTCTTTTTAAGTAAATAGACTTAGCCAAAGAAACACAGACTTAACCAAAGTGCTTTGGATTAAATGTGAATTTTCCTGTCTTTGAGGGAGCTGGGGTTTAGGGKTTTTTTTGCATTCTGATAATTTGTTGGTAAAAATGTGATGATGCTGGGGGATTGGAGTGTTCAGGGGTGCAGTTCTGGCTGGGCCCGTGCTCAGCACCAATTGCAGGAAACATCAGCTGTTACATAACAGGTACAGAATTGCACATCAATCCAAGGATATGGTTAGTGAAACTTCTGCTGGCAGAATTGGGGCAGAAATGCTGCAGGTATTCGTGATTAGCCCCTAGTTTATTTTTTAAAGGGGTATTAGTTTTTAATCATAGGTGGAAAAGTCATAAATCCATCCCTTTTATTCGATATAATGCAAATAYACAGGTAGGACTTTTTCCAAACTTGGATGTAAACCTTATAAATGCTCCTGAATTGYTGTTCCTGTATGATATTTAAGGAATATATTTCAGCAGTGTCTGGGGAAAATGAAAAGTTACTTTGCTGGTCACAGCASCATAACTGCACTGGAAATGGGGAGGGTTTATGCTGCTGTCTGATCCAGCAAAGCTTTTCCTCCCTTGGAAAATCAGGGCTGTGTTTGTGCTGCCCAGGTGAGCGCTGACCTCGGATACTCCTGGCTTACGTTAAAGCCACTCAGTTGCGTAAGTGGCTCTTGCACTTCTCAGTTCTGGTGCCATCAAATGACACCATTTGCCCAGGAAAATCTTAGTGCCTCATAACCTTTGCRTTTGCTGGGGAAATAGGGAAGGACGAAGAGTGAGATGACTCAGGAGAAATGAGAAGGGTGGGATACTTTTCATCTTAAAGCATTATGGAAGATTATGGAATGAGAGCTCTTTATGCAGATAGGKATGTGATAACTGTTGGAAAAGGCACATGTGGTGCTTCGAGCATCCAGGAAAATTGTTTTCAGTTAAATCTGCTTGAAAATCTACGTTGCTCTGTATTTTTGCTGTGCAACATGGGGATGCTTCAATTGTTCCTGAATTCAAGAGGCTTTAATATCTCAAATAAAACAGGCATAAAACCTCCACCTCCAGCATGGAGGTTCCTAAGGATGGTGCAAATATCCGACCTCTCTAGGGATGGATATGGTTACTTGCTGCAATGAGGACAAATGCCCCAAAAGGCTTCCTGGTGATCTTTGTCCCTGTGCCTGTGGCTCTGCGAGGGAGTTCTCTGTGTAATAGCCCTGCTACATCCCAGGAGCTTTCCCAGGAGCCACGCCATTAGTGCTGGTGAGCTGCTCCTCAGGATCCTGGGCCTCAAAACTGGCTCCCACCTCAAGGGACCCCCTCGGCTGAGGAATACATGGGCCTGGTATCCCAGATAACACCATCACTTCCATCAGTTTAGACCAGAGTGCAGCCAATTGCACAAGCTGCTGCTAAATTGCCCTTTCTCAAGCTGTGCCAGAAAACTTCCTGTACCGAAGTAGCACAAGCTGGAAACTCCTTCCTTAACCAGCAGTTTRTCCTCCAGTACCAGCACTGCTTCCTCTGAGGACCTTTGTATGAAATCATCACAAGAAAGAGGAAGCTGGCTGGGTAGCAGCCCCCATATGTGTGGTATTATGGGATATTTTAAAAAGTCTTGTCCCTTGGTCACTTCTTTTGTTATGTAGGCACATTATATATGGACTTATGTTGGACACGAGCTTGAGAGCAGCCGCAGGTTTGGTGCTGTGGATGTTCAGCAGCTTCTGGGCAGAATTATCCTATGGAGGAAGACTAAATGACAGTTATCTCCTGGTTTCCCTGTGAAGGGATGAGGGAGGACTTCAGCCTTGTGTCTCTAGTTCTGTTAGGTTGAAACATTCAGGAATTTTTGTTAAAGAACTTTATAGTTAAGCACAAATGGTCACCTCCTCCTTCTTCTCCCTTCTGCTTTGAAGTCCTCAGATGGCTGGAGGGAACTGCCTACACAGAGACATGTGCCCTGTAGCATCTTGTGCCTGCTGGGAATGCCCCATATCTTGAATTTTGAGACCTTTATGCCTAGATTTCAATGGTAGATTCCTTGATTTTATTTTTTTCCAGTGTTGACTGTTGTTTTTTGTTTGCCACGTCCATTAAAAGATTGCCTGGGTGTAAATTAGTGCTCAATGCTCCACTTMGTGTCACTTCCTATAAATACTGTGCCCACCAGTGCACTAAGAGGTAGGAGCTGGGATAATTCATCAGCTCCAGGCTGGACCTTGTCTGTGATCTCTCCTCACCCCCTGTCCCCAGTGCTGGCGATCTCCTTTCCTGCAGCACTTAATCCCTAAATCAGAAAAGGACGATTTAAACCCTCTTGCCTGGCAGATAATGTGGAATTGCAGCCTGACTCCCTGTCTTCCCTTGGAATTCTCCCTTCCAAACACTCCTGTGTTACAGCCACCGCTTGGGTCATGCTGCATGTGGTGTTTGGTCATGGGGCTGTGGAAGGACAGATCCCAAAGGGAGAGATCCCAGACATCCATTGTGGCTTGGCTTGACTGTAGCAGTTGGTTGTTGTTTTTAAACAATACTGGGAGCATTTGTAGGGGTGGAGCTGCAGGATTGGAACCCATTCCGTAGCACAGGATGGAGTTGGGCACTGCCGGACACGGCTGGGGGTGGAAGGGTGCCCTTCCCAAAGTGTGTTTCCAGAGGAGGCAAGAGCTGACACGTTCAAGGTGGTATGTAAAACATCTCCTGAAAGCTTCAGTGTGCTAATGAACTAATGGCACTGAAATGAATTGCTAATTAAAGAATTAGAAGACTTCAAATCAGGTAGTACCATAGAGAACAATCTCGGTGTAGAAGGGAAGCAGTGGAAAATCTGTTCTCAGGTTAAGTGTTGCTTTTCCCATTTATTTCCTTATTTTTTCTTTAGTAAATGCATGACAAGTTTGGTGTCCTGTCCTGGGACTGGAGTTGCCTTGAGGCTCAAGTGGTCCTTGCGGTGTCTGCTTTGGTTGTTGTCTATTTTTTCTGTAAAAGGAGCACTCACCACTTTCCTTCACCTACACAGGCTCCATCCCYCAGGAATAAGTCACATCCTACCAAGATTCACCTCCCTGCCTTCTCACATGAAGGACTAAAATAATCCTGGAGAATCACAGGGCTCCTTGTGACTCCAGCTGGTGTGAACATGCCCATTGCTTTACTTCCTTTCTCATAGCTTCAAAATCCACTTTGGCCCCTCGGGGCCATTCTCCTGGCTCCAACACGACTGCCGTGGAGGTGTGGAAACACGAGGAAGCAGGGAAGAAGGGAAGAGCCTGGTGTGTAGCCATACCCAGTCCCTCTGCTGGAATGCAAAAGAGGCAAAGCCACGGAGGAGGACACGGAGTTCTGCCCCGACTGAGAAAGGCACCAGCTTCTGTTTCACAGTGTGGATTTCGGGATGTTCTAGGGGTGCTTTCATGGATGTAGTTTCACGTTGGGATTGGAGAAGTCCTGCTGAGCTGCAGAGGGAAGGGTGGATCTGTCTTTGCCCTGGTTTCAGATGTGATGGTCATGTGAGCATTTGGTGATTTAAATCAGCTCACAAAACCCATGGAAAACTTCACTCAGCCAAGAAAAAAAATAGTTTTGTCTTGAATCACCGGGCTGAGCTGGGTCACCAAGGAATCTCGTGATCCTTAGTCCTTTCTGAGGGACATTATCCCTTCCTAAGGGAGGTGGCAGAAGCTGTGGGTGCCACCGTGTAGCAGCTGGGTTGGTTTGGGATCCCATGGAACCTGACCTGTGGCAGCCCAGTGCCTGCGGCAGGGGCGAGGAAAGCACTCCGCCCTCAAAGAACAATGCCTTTGTTTTCTTGCTTTTTCCTGGGGACACTGGGGCTACTCCATGGCCTGGAATTATTCCCCTTTGCCCATTTACTTAACAGTGCTTCCAGAAGGTTTTTAAGCGACGCTCCAGGAGGTGGAGGTGCAAGAGGAAAATCAGCTTTTAGATCTACAACCTCCAGCACCTTTGAAGTCTCTGTTTCTTTCCCTACCTGACCAGTCAGGCATGGACTGATGGAGGAATTGCAGAATGAAGGACTTGGGTTTTTTCCCTGCTTTTTCTGAGTCTCATCCAGGATTGTCTCTTGTGCATTGGAAGCATGAAATATGCAATATAAGAGCCATGTAAAATAGCAACAGCCACTGACTTCAGTCACTTGCACAATAAATTATTATTGTTATTATTATAATTAATATTATTTATTACTTTTATTTTACTTGAATAGACAGATGAGATTTTTTTCTGTTGGAAGGGCTGCAAAGTGAGCTGTTCTAGAGGCAGGCAGTCTGCTGGCTGACACTAAAGGTGATTTTATTTTTGTCAGGGCCACAAAAATAAGTTTTTGGGTGACAGGGTAACTTCAGAGCTTTGTCTCATTTCAGGGAATAGCAGGGGTGTAATAGCTGCATAAAATCTTCTAATTAAAAGAAGCAGCTGAGCTATTTAAGCTTGAGAACTGCCACTAAAATGCTAATTACTTTGGAGTGTGAGAATGTCTGGAAAACTTCTTCATCAGGAGTCATGGAGGTTTCTCCTGTTTGAATCCAGTTCTTGGGTTATACAGGGTTGAGAGAGACCTTAAATCTCATCCCATTCCACTCCCTGCCGTGGGCTGGGACACCTTCCACTAGACCAGGTTGCTCCAAGCCCTGTCCAGCCTGGCCTTGTTTAGTGTCTGGAGCAGCCAATGCAGGAACTGCTGCCCTGCCAGCATTTTCAGTAGGAGACCTGGTGCCTTTGTGAGAATGTGCAGATGTTTGGGTCATTTCRGAGCACAGAAAGTGATTCAGCAGCTGCTGCCAACTGTGAGAATAATTTTAGGAGAAATRTCACTGTTTCTGGTCAACTAAAAGCCTGTAACGTACCCAGTTTGGGTGGTTTTTACATTTGTGTCTGTGTTTGTAGCCTGCAGATTGTTCATTGCTGGTGTGGTCAGGTCTGGTCAGCCCCTGGGGACAGTGCAGGACAAGGATGGCTCGGTGGCTTTTCTGTAATTGGGAAGGGCAAAACTAAAAGCTGTTTGTTATTACCTTCACCTTACTGAGGTCTTTTCATCCCTCATGCTTGCAGCTGAGTGAGCTGCTGCTTTCAGAGTGGGTTGTGCTCCTAGAAGAGATGCACATGGCTGGGGGGAACAGCATCTCCAAAAATCCTCCTGTGGCCTCGAGTCAGAGCATTACTTGTGGTATATACATGGTTAYGGTATAGCACAGCAATGCTTCAGCTCATTCTTGAGTGTGTGTACCTGCTCCTCCTTTCCCAGCCCCTCTAAACCTCCATCCTTTGATTAAGTCTTCCCAGACTTGCATGATTTGTGAAGCTGGAGGTTGTTGTGCTGTGAATTCAGGTACTGAAGATTCAGGCTGTTACCATCTCTCGTGGGAAAATGATTTCTTAAGGGGGATCTGCTTGGTTCTCGTTTGGGAGTGCAGAAAAAAACCTGGAAAAGTCCTATGCAGCACTTTAATGTTTCTGAAGAAAAGGAGGCTCAGGGGRGTCCTTCTGGCTCTCCACAACTCCCKGAGAGGAGGGTGCAGCTAGGGGGAGGTCGGGCTCTGCTCCCAGGGAACAGGGACAGGACGAGAGGAARCGGCCTCAAGTTGTACCAGGGGAGGGTCAGGTTGGACATTGGAAAAAATTCCTTTATGGAAAGGGTGGTCAGGCACTGGCACAGGTTGCCCAGGGCAGTGCTGGAGTCGCCATCCCTGGAAGTGTTCAAAAAGCGTGTGGATGTGGCACTTGGAGACGTGGTTAGTGGTGAACACAGCAGTGCTGGGGGAATGGTTGGACTTAATAGTATTGGATGACTCTTCCAACCTTAATGATTCCATGGTTCTAATGTTTAGGATCGTTGGGTTATGTTCAGGTTTGCCTCAGCAGCTGCCTCTGGGGTTACTGGATCCCTGCAGCCCGTGTCCTATGCAGGGATGTGTTTAGGGAATCTACAGCAGGAGCATTTTATGGGGCAGCCTCCTGCTGGGTGACAGCTTAACCTCCATCTCCTTTCCCTGTGTCTCCCTGCCTGCAGGATCCTGCCCTTTGGATTACACCTTCCCAACAGTCATTTTCCTCTGGTGTCACCTGAGGACTTGTAGATGCCATCGGTGCCTTTCCCTCACCCTCAGGAGCATTRGGAGCAGAGACTTGTCTGTCCTCCCTTTTCCATTAGGAACTGCCTTGGGGGTGGCTCTGAGAGCATCCAGCTGCTGGAGTTGCTTTCTTTCCCAAACTATTCCTCCCCTGAAAGGAACCTAAGGCTGGATTTGGAGTTTTAAAAGGCAAAATGAAAGGTCTGAGAGGAGGGACTGAGCGGTGGGAAGTTGCTGTGTCGTAGGGAGGGAACAGCTTAAAAGCTGATTCCATCAGGAGCTGTAGTGACAGGACAAGGAGTAAGGGGTTCAAACTGAAAGAGGAGAGGTTTAGGTTAGATAAATGGAAGAAATTCTTCCCTGGGAGGGCATTGAGGCCTTCGCACAGGTTGCCCAGACAAGCCATGGCTGCCCCTGGATCCCTGGAAGTGCCCAAGGCCAGGTTGGATGGGGCTTGGATCAACCTGGGATAGTGGAAGATGTCCSTGCCCAGGGGGTGGAATGGGATGAGCTTTAAGGTCCCTTCCAACCCAAACAAGTTTCTGGTTTCCTTGCCCATCCTCATCCTGCTTTTCTGGAAACCTCAGTGGTTTCTTGACCCACAGACCTCCCAGACAGCTGGATGTGGGTTCCCCAAGCACGTCATCCCATTTTTGGTAGCAGGGTGACATAGATCTTACCCAGGGAATGTTTGATGTGATTTATTCCCACACATGGATCATGCCTGGGGACATGCATCTCCTCCGGAATAATGCCAGGGTGATGCAGGTTTTCTTCCCCTGCTTTTATATACCTGTGAATGACCTGTAAATGTGCATTTACACATGGTAGGATCCCTACAAACACACTCTGCCTGCTCTGGCTGTGTGTATTGATCACTTGGTACATGTTTTAAGAAATAAGGAAATGATGTCTTGGTGTAGAACTTAAGATAACAAACAAAAATCCAGGTTTGCCTTTACTGCATGGGTGTAAAGAGCAGCAGCACAAAACCCTTCATTCCCACGCCTTGGTTCTCCTTGGGCAGAAAGCAAAGCAGAGCTTAATCATTGCTGAGAGCAGCACAGCTCTGGCAGAGAAGATCTGTAGTAATTTCATGGCATTTTAGGAGCTATTTAGCCCAGTATCACGTGGCATGAGCCCAGCTTCTTGGCATTGCCCTGCCTGGGACTTTTTGTTTTTGGGGCCGAGCTGTTCTGAGCTGGCTGGGTGCGCGCGGTGCCAGCGTAACGCAGCTCTGCCTCCRGTTTATTGGGTGTATTTCAGAGTGCAGGCCTCGTCTGAAATCTCTCCTCGGGATGTTGGCCCCCATAGTCTTCCATAACTTGAAGCAGACTCTCCAGAACTCAGCTGGAGTCTCCAGGGCTCACCTTGTTGAGCCTTTTCCCCTCACCTTAATATTTTGGGATGTTTCTAAGGTGCCTGGACTGGGGTTGTGTCTAGAGATCCTTGAGGAATCACTCACAACAGCAGGAACTGTTGGAAGACAAATGAGACTGCTCCAGGTTCCCGAGCATTGCCTGTTTCCTGCAGCCTAATGGGAATTTCAATTAACATGGGCAAGTACAATCATAAATAATCCTCCTAAAATTAAATGGAATTTTAAGGCGACATTGGCACATTCCCCATGATGCTGTTGCCTCTCCATGGCAGTACCACGATTTCCAGCTGAAGGGAGATGATGAGATGTATTGACTTTTTTGTCTTTTAGCAGAGTCCATATATTGTGAGAATAAAATGTGAATTGAAAAAATGTGGAAGTAGCTGGTGTTTTATGGAGGAAAGAGGACAAGCCAGCTGGTGAAAAGTTGTCTGTGGCTGAACAAGAGATGCTCTCCTGGCACATTGTTCACCTTGTGTTACCTGAGCTGGCACAGGCACGACCCAGGGAGCCTTTGTGACTTTTATTGTTGACTACTAATATTTCACAGCTTGGTTCAAACCTGGCTTTAACCTTATTCAGGCTGTGCTGTGAAAACCCACTTCTGGCAGTGTTAAAAATACACCTCAAAGTTCACAGTTAGAGAAATAYTGTGTCCGTCGCCTCCAGACCCGTCCCCCACCCACCAACACCCCGCTTCAAGGAAAATCCCGCCAGGATTAGCAGGGTTTAGACACGGTTTCGTCCACCCCAAACAACCTCTCCAGGTCTCAGCTGAAAATAGCCAGTTTGCCTCAATGTTAGGGTTGCAGTGGAGGGAGGCAGAGATGAAGTAACAAAATCAGGTTGCCCTTAGAAGCACATTTGTATTGGGCAGAAGCATTGACTGGGTTTTTGTGGCGTTTACTGAGATCCAGGTCCTGCCAGCCCCTGGGAGCTCTCTCCGACGGGAGGAGCCGTGTGGGGTGAGGCGAGGTCTGGGGTGATTTAGTGCGGGTGAGCTGTCTCACTGCTGATTCATTTAGAGATGCAAAACTGAGCCTGGAAGTAATGAGCTCTGGCTAATTAGGTGCTTGTCTGCAGGTGGAACTATTGCAGCTGGTGCTCCCAATATTGCTGGTTTGTATTTGAAAGCATTATGGAATGAGTGGGATGCTGGGAATACAGATAATTTGCAACAAARGGGTTTTTTTCTGTTATCTTTCCCCCTAGCCCCCAGCTTTGCTTCGGCATTCCCATTTGGCTTGGCTGTGAGATTATCACACATGGACCGAAGACTGAAAAGAAATGACGAGAGGAAATGGGCTTTTTATATGGTCAGATAGTGACAGGACAATGGGCAATGGCTTCCCMCTGCCASAGGGCAGGGATAGATGGGAGACTGGGGAGGAATTCCTCCCTGTGAGGGTGGGSAGACCCTGGCACAGGCTGCCCAGAGAAGCTGTGGCTGCCCCATTCCTGGAAGCGTTCCAGGCCAGGTTGGACAAGGCTTGGGAGCAACCTGGTTTAGTGGAAGGTATCCCTGCCCATGGCAGGGGGTTGGAATGAGATGAGCTTTAAGGTCCCTCCCAACCCAAACCATTCTGGGATCCTGGGATATTTTGTGGAATGGCTATTTAAAAGGGTGTAAGTTGGTGGGTTTGGAGATGTGCTCAGGTACAAACAGGAGGTGCACTTTGGCTGTGGCTGCTGCAGTGGCTGGGCAGACAGAAGGGCTGGGGATGTGCCAGGTGGGCTCTGCCCCCCTCAACTTGGGCCACGCAGTCGGACGTGCCAACGCCCGCATCTGCAGATCCTGAAACGTGTCGGGACTCCCGACGGGAGAGGAGGAGGAATCTGAATAGCTGCAGGATGCTGGGGGAAGGAGAGGGACAGCATGCTGTTCAGTGAGCATTTGAAGGTCACATTTTCCTTTCAAGCTGCAATTTTCAGCCCTGGAACGCTTGTTTTCCAACAGGCATTGAGGTTCATCGGGATTTGTGTGCCCCTTTTATTTGGAAAGCTCTCCCTGTTCCCATTCAGCTSTGTGCAGGCACAGCTCGGGGGACATTGTGTGGCAAACAGCAGGGAAAGGAAGTGTTTGGGATTATTTGGAAGCTGATGCTGAGATTAATGATGCGTAATTAGGTAAAAAGCTCAAGATGTATTTCAAGACAAGTTTTATTATGGAGAGAGTGTTCATTTAGAGCATGGCATAAGCTGGGATAAGCAGGGRAAGCCTCACTGTAACATTTGGATCTGGACAGAGCTTGGGAGAGGATGATTTAATGAGGAGCACTTAATGCAGAGGGATGGACAGGATGATAACTTCCAGTTATCATCTCAGGGTTCAGTTGGGGAGCAAGGAACGAGTCCTGCAGTCGGGAATTTTGAACAAGGCAATAAAGGAGTGGTGAAACATCAACAATATTTATGTAGGTGCATTTCTGGTACAAAAGCAGAGGATAAATACCTTACTTAAGGTTTTGTTCCAAGTGTAAAATAGCCCATAAACACGAACTTAAAGAGAATTCGGTGTTGCAGTTTAATACACAAAATACATGAAGGATCAAAGAGGTTGTTTATACAAACACTTCATTGATCCACTTAAAATTTATATGTCTGATAAATGGCAGTTGGGCTGTGAACATTGACTACACATGTGGCACTAAGGAGCTTTATACTGGGCCATAAAATGTTGAAACAAGCTTGATAACGGCTTTTGCCATTGGATCCTTCTGGGGATAAGTCGATCCTGGAGGTTTGCATCTCTTCACAGGAATGATGTACTGCTCTGGTACAAACCTTGGTGTTTTTAAACCAGGAACCCCATTTTTGCCACTTTGCAAACAGTTTTTATTGTGTTCCTTTATTCTTAAAACATTTAGCCTGCCAGAAATAAACCTTAGATCAGAATTAAGTATTGGTGTAAAGCTGCCATGGGCTTTTAAGGAATTCCTCACCTGCAGCTCTTAACCATGACTGTTTTCCTGAGTCCTCATGCCAGCAAAAAGTTGTATTTATTTTTCCCTGTTATAATAACAATAAACACCAAACACTGAAACACCAGTGCCCCATGGGGGCTTGACCTGTGGTACAGTCAGGGCTCAGAATTGTGCTTCATTTTGACATCCATCACATTGTGCAAGAGCAGTTGGATCCAGCTGAGAAAACGGAAATAAAAGCACTGTTTTCGTACAGAGGCCACCTCATTCCTTTGAGACTCAGCCAAAAGKCCTGATCCCCTTGTCGGCAATCCACTAACAAAAAAAAAACCCTAAATAGACAAAAAACCCCACCCAAACACACCCAAAAATGAAACACGATCTTTGCAAGGATGGGAGATGGGATATGTCATTGGATGGAGGCAGGGGAAGGGTTAGAGATGGTCAGCATTTTATTAGGTGGGCTTTAAG
Source organism: Amblyornis subalaris (assembly GCA_018881555.1). Classification (NCBI taxonomy): domain Eukaryota; kingdom Metazoa; phylum Chordata; class Aves; order Passeriformes; family Ptilonorhynchidae; genus Amblyornis; species Amblyornis subalaris. The sequence continues at coordinate 1,506,617 of JACAXG010000150.1, forward strand.
TCTTTAAATGTTTTCCAAAGTCCTTGAATTATGTTGGTCTTGATTTTTGTAATATTAATTATCTCTCGTGTTGTGAGCAAGAGCTGCTCAGCTGTGAAGGGTCGGGGGTGCTCAAGTCCTGTAAGAGCTGAAAAGGTGGAGGTGACAGGGAATGGGCGGAACCAGCATGGACCTCTGTAATTAGGGGCTGGATTCTGTGCATACACAGGAGGATTGAATTATGGTCACCCAGGGAACATCAATCCTGCCTTTCCCTAAATTTGGAGTTACTTGCTTTGTAACCTGACTTTTATTTTTCCTTGGATGAAGTCAGTTTGGTTGTCATATTTCAGCATGGAGAGATGACGACACTGTTTTGATCTTAACTTTTCCCTAGGTGAGATACTACTCAGTGGAGTTTGCTTTGGGATTTTGTTGTTGTTTTGTTTTTTAAAGGCTGTAGTTTGCCTTACCAGCATTCCTTCCCGGGCTTCTGAAACGTGATCTGTCAAAAGGGGGATTGATTTTGAATGGAAAAGTAATTGCTGAAGTAGTTGCTAAGTAAAGGGGTTTGTGGTGCTACATTTGGGAGTGGCAAGATGAAAGCGGAGGGGAAACAAGCTGCAGAATTTCCTGCTGGGGAGTTTGTGCTGCGATTTAATTCCCCTTCTGATGGGGAGCACTGTCCCTCTTAGAGCTCCTAATTCGTTGCTGTGCAGCTTTCCAAACCACACCGAGCTGTGGGGGAGTTCATATTTTTCCCTTTTCTTTATAAGCTTGGCTTATTATCCCGTATCAACTTGCTAAGAGGAGCATGACGCTGCCTCCTGTCCCTTTTCCAGTGCGTGCACGGCACAAAAATCGGGGAAGCAGAGCGATTTCAGCAGTGTGGAAGCATTTGGGTACCAAACCCCACCGAGGCCTCGCTAAGCCCCCACCTTGTGCTGCCTCTTTAAGAGCTCAAGCTCTGCCTGCGTGGGGATGGGCAGGAAGAGCTCCGGGCAGGAAGAGCTCCGGAGCCAGCCCRGCGTGGCACGGATGGGATGCGGCCGTGGGCTTCGCTGATGGATGCGGGGACAGGATGTGGCGCTGAGCCGGCTCACAGCCGGAGCCCTCTGGGATCTCACTGAGGGAGCTCTCTGGGATCTCTGACAGAGCTTGCCAGGATCTCGCTGCTGGAACTCTCTGGGATCTCACTGACAGAGCTCTCTGGAGCTCGCTGACAGAGCTCTCTGGGATCTCATTGACAGAGCTCGCCAGGATCTTGTTGCCAGAGCTCTCCGGAGCTTGCTGCCGGAGCTCTCCAGGATCTCACTGAGGGAGCTTCTCTGGGATCTCACTGCCAGAGCACGCCAGCATCTTGCTATCGGAGCTCTCCAGATCTCACTGACAGAGCTCTTCGGGATCTCACTGTTAGAGCTCTTCAGGATCTCACTGCCAAAGCTCTCCAAGATCTCACTACCAGAGCTCTCCGGATCTCACTGATAGAGCCCTCCAGGGTCTCGCAGGGGGAGCTCCCCGGGATCTCGGTGCTGGAGCTTTTCGGGATCTCACTGTCAGAGCATTCTGAGATCTCACCGACAGAGCTCTCTGGGATCTCACTGCCAGAGCCCTTCAAGATCTTACTGCCAGCGCTCTTCAGGATCTCGCTGCTGGAGCTCTCCGGGATCTCACTGCTGGATCTTTCGCGGATTTCTCTGCTGGAGCTCCCTGGATCTCGCTGCTGGAGCTCTCTGGAGCTCGCTGCCAGGTAGGACTGAGCACGCCGAACAAAGGGCTTCGCCCCGTGAGCGGAGGACAGTGGAGCTGGGAAGGATGGGGTGATGCCGGGGAAGTTCCAGCTGCTGTGACTGGCAGAGCTGTTCCCTTTGAACCCTTTCAGAGCTGTGCCGTTTCCCAGCCGGCTCAATGAAGTGTTTCTGCTGTTGGGGTGTTCACCTCCTGCATTTTAATTGCACAGTGAATAGAGAAGAGGCTGCAGAGGAGAAACATGCTCCTGTAAAGCTCCCTGCCATCACACCCCTGCCTGCTCCGAGGGGTTTTATAGATTCCCTGCTCCAAAAAGCTGACAGGAATGCTCAAATTTGATGTGGTTTCTTGCCCTTCTGTAATCTCACTTTACGGTTTTTCCTTGGGTTTTTTAATGCATGGTTTCAGTACAAGCGGGGACACGCGTGGGGATTATATAACCCTGGGGAAGCTGGTGGAGACTGGCTCCGTTTCTGGGCAGGGATGAAAATCAGGAGTTCTGGAATGGTTTTGTGTAAGGCATTTGCACAAGCGCCCGTGGGTATCGTGGGTGTTTTTATTCCTGGGAGAAGGTGCTTCCTCGGAGCTGTGAGCTGGAAGGGGAGGAGAGGCCAGCGGTGCTAGGGGTAAAATGGTTGCTGGTTGCTGGAATGAGCTTAGGTGAGAAGCACCATTCAAGGGAAAATGAATCCATTTTGGGAGAAAATAGAATAGTGTTATTTCTTTCTCCCTCCGATCTCAGTGGAGCAGAGAAACCTATACAAATTTCTGCTGGAAGGGCTGATTCCGGTGCATGTTTCCAGGTCATTCATTGCTGTACCAGCACACAGAAATCTCACAGAATTGCAGTTTTGTAGCTTGATTGGAACAAGCAGAGAAATGTGATACAAGGAGGAGATTTCTGCAAGGAATTCCTGCTGACTGTCATTTCACTCAGCATTTGGCAGTGCCTCTGATTGCTCCAGCAGCTCCAGGCTGGATTTTTTTTCCTTAATCGCTTTACAGAGCAGTCACATATTCCCCTCTCCTCAGAGTGTGGCTGTGGCTGTGGCTGTCTAATTAACAGAGATCTTCCTCTTTTTAGGGAGATTTTTGGTTTCCAGAAAAATTCTGTTTGGTTTCCAGCCGGGGTTCTTTCTCCCACTGGGTCTATAATAGCTCCCGAAATTCCCCAGCTTGTAATCACTGCTGCAGCCAGATGGGGACTAGGTGGAACTCCCATTGCATCTGTGCCTGCATTTATGAATCTGCCAGAAGTATCTCATTTAGGTGAGATTTTTAAATATATATTTCATGAGTTAATGAGCCCTGAACAGCAAGGAGGAGAATCCAGCACCAGTGCTGCCCAGGCTGCCGTCCTTCTCCTGGATTCTGGTGTGATGTTCATGGAGCAGGGAGAACTGTAAGGAGTCATTCAGCCTGACAYGAGCAAAGCAGAGGCTGCAGTACTACTTTACCAACCTGCTGGTTGCAGAGGTGCTTTAAGAGGTTATTCTTGGATTTAAGAGGTTCTCCTTGGGATTTAAGAGGTTCTTCTTGCTCCTGCTCTTTTGCTTCATTGCTCTCCTAATCTTTTCTCTCTGTGGAAGGATCTCAGAAAACAATGTGAGGTTTGGGTTATCTTTGCTTTCTCCCCCCTCCCTCTCCCTCCCCACCCTCCTGGATCATTTCAGAGCATGGCTGCACAGATCAGTGATGAGGGTGGCAAGGATATAGGGGAGGAGGAGGAGGAGGAGGAAGAGGGAGGGCACAGGATGCTCCCGAATTGCATCTAAGCATGCCAGGATAGTAACACGAAAGAGCTGCCTGAATTATTCAGTGTATCCTGTGTGGTGAATCCRGTGCTGCAGTGGGGCTAGGCTGGCTGGACTTCTAATTCCTGAGCTTGCCTGGGTGTACTGGGGCAGCAGGAGGGCCAGCAGCAATCCCGAGGGTTGTGCTGCATTTTGGGATGTGCAGCCCCAATGGCACCGAAATCTGTGTGTGTGAGAGCAGATGAGTGAGGGCCCCGGSGGTGGTGTGAGTGTAGATGTGGATGGGATGATGCTGTTGGATGAGGTTCTGCTTCCCACCTGCCTGCTGTGACCCGTTCACCTCCAGCAGTGGAGTCTCCCTGCTGTCACTTAACCCATTCCTAGGAAAAGAGCCTCGTTAGCACAAGTCCTGATGAACTTTGCTGTCACTGTGGCTCACTTCTCCCGCAGTCACAGCAGCTGCTATCCCAGAACGGGCTCCTTTGGCGGGTGGATGGAGACGGAAGGTGGTGATTTCCGCTGGGGAACAGAAACAAGTTCCAGGAGGCTTGGAGGGAACCAGGAGCCTTTCCACTAGCCCAGCTCCTTGCAGGGAAGCAGGAATGTCTCCACTAGCCCAGCTCCTTGCAGAGAGTCAGTCAATCTATGGATGCCACAAGTTGGATGCTGGAAATAATCACTTTCTCCAACCATTATCTCATTAAGGCTTACTGGAATTTAGGGCATTTTGTCGCTATCAGTCTTGTGTCCAGGTCAAATTCTTTCCAAAAAGGACTTAAAAGGTTTCTTTTGGATCTGATGAGAATCATCCCTTCCTAGGAGTGATCTTAAATAGTGACTCCAAACTCTGCAAATCCATCTAAACTGCTCCTTCCTTCAGGCAGCTCTTCCTGGGTGCAAAAAGAGCAGTTGCTCTGCTCAAAGGAGATTATTTCCTCCTGCCTTATATAAGTTCTAAAATAAGAAAATAAATCCTAACCTTGTCGAGGATGAAGCCGTTTTTCCAAACTCAGGAATGATCCCTTTTGAACCAGTGATTGCTTCAATGAATTGTCATGAGTGCCTAGAGATGGGAAATCTCAGCTGTGACACAAGGGGGGCAGCTGCATCCCAGGCCTCAGGCTGTCATCCCTGTCACAGGGGTGTTCTGGGGGCGAGACAATGGTGCTACAGCRGGAAATTTTAGTTTTCATTCCATCTTGCAGTGTGTTTTTAATCCTCCTCTCACAAATTTTGGCTTTCTGTTGTTGTTTTCYGAAACTCAGGCATGAATGCAAGATCCTCGGGATGAAGGCTGGGAGTGGCTCCATTGAATTCTGTGGCAAATGTTACTGTTTCACTGAGTCAGGGTTTTCAATCCCGTTTGGTTGTGGAAAACCTTTTTATTTATCAAACGACACCACTTGGGCCTGAGCTGGCAGATATGCAAAGTGCAGAGGAGCCTTAGATCCTACAAATAAATTCCTGCACTCGTTAAAAAAAGGCAAAAAGAGATGTAGGGTGAGTGAGCACCATCCTGGGATCCAGGAGTGCCGGATCCTGCTCCTGGTTCTCCCGACCTGGAGCTGGTCTTGGGCTGTGTCCTGTCACCTGCCAGGGTGACAGGGCAGTGCCTCCCTGCAAAGGTGTTGTGAAGGTCAGGGCCAGGCTCTTCCCTGTCTAATCCCATCAAGCAGCTTTTTATTGTGTCTGGTCCTCAAACACTGAATAAATAACAAAATTGAGAAGTTTTAGAGCAATTTCTGAGCCTGTTTGGTGAGGGAAGAGCTTTTCGGTGATGAGTTTAGAGCCAGAGTGGAGCGATATTGTAAATTAAATTCTGTTTGTGTGTTTCTGATGCTGTAAATTTGCCTCAGCACTGCTGGAGGAGGAGTTGATCCAGCTGGGATGTGCTGTGAGCAGTCAGCAGGGGCAGAGCAGGTCGTGTCTGAACAGTCCTTACTTCAGCCTTAACATTTGGTCCATTTTAAGGGGAATAGTTGGGATTGTGGAGCTTGGATTGCTGTCGAGTCGTGTCAACGCCAGCAGGGTCTGTCCTGCCACTGTGGTGTTGGTCCCTGCAAAGCTTTTGGCAGCAGTGTTAATTTGGAGATCAAACTTGGGGTGCAGAGAGTCTCTTGAAACACTCAAACCAATCTGGGCTCTAAATTTAACTTAGGAGTATGATTTTCCATGTTTGAACAAAACCAAGAAGTGCTTTCATGACTGTATTCTCTTTTTAAGTATCCCACCACGTTAACATGTGAGGTCTGTGTCCTTCAGTGTGCACAAGAACCTCAGTCAGTCCAGTTGTTCTCATTTTCCATGAGGTTTTGGTGTGTAAAATATAAACAGCAAAAAGGTGAAATCTSATTATGGCATTTAGGAAATTTTCCTGCAAGTGAGTTTTTTCTGACAGCAGGCATCAAATCTTTGCAGGGCCACAAGGTGTTACCTAAGTCAGGCTTTTTTAAAATTTTAAATCCCTGCATCCCCTTGTTTTATTCCACAAATAAACCAGACTCTAGCTGCTTTTTTTTTGTGCATAAAGTCTTTTTCCCCTGGTTTTTTTCCCCCCCGTATTCTCACAATACCATTACAATTAAGAAAACTCTTGCGATTTGCCTTTAAGTCACTCTGCAGCAGCTCCTCAAAACCTCCCATCTCTCTGACAGCCCTTTTTTTTTTTTGGTGGGCGGATGAGGAAAGGAGTCACTGGGTGAAGAGAGGCAAACAAGGAAACAATTCCAGCGGGATTCCTGCGTGGTTAGCAAAACAGGAGCTGCCATTGTCCGCCAGTGCCCTGCTGATCAGCAGGGTTTGTCCTGCTGAATGCCGAGGGCTTGTGGCTTCTGGGATTTTTCCCTGACTCTTTCAAATAAAAGCAGAGGTGGGGGATGCTCTTGACAGGCCCAAGGTTTTGTGGATTGTTCGGCGGTGAGTTTGTGTCGGTTCCCTGGTTCTGTTTGTGGGAACAGCTCCACTCCTCTTCCAGAGATCCCGAGGGATCGGAGCTGCTGGGGCAGCTGTGAGTTCCTAGGGGTGGGTGTGTGTCCTTGGGTGTGTCCCTGGGTGTGTCACCAGACACGGCCCTGCCTTCCACGCTGCTTTCCTTGACTTGCTGTGTTGCAGAATCCCCCGAGGTCCTGTCCAGCAGCCCCTCGAGGATCGGATCTTCACTCCGACCGTCTCCGCTGTGTACAGCACTGTGAGTATCTGCCGGGCCTGGGGGTGGGAAAAGCAGGAGAAAATCAGATGGTTATTCTAAAAAACCCAATGCAGTTAGAAACAGTATGATTAAAAATTACACATTTGAAAAAATGCAACTTGTTTTTGCCTCCTGAAAGAAACAGTGCTCGAAAAGACCCTTTCGGTTGCATGTGAGTAGGAAAAGAAGGGGGGACCTTCTGGCTCTCCACAACTCCCTGACAGGAGAGTGCAGCGGGGGGCAGGTTGGGCTCTGCTACCAGGGAACAACAGGACAAAGGGACACGGCCTCAAGTTGTGCCAAGGGAGATTCACGTTGGATATTGGGAAAATTTCATCATGGAAAGTGTGAAAATTTCATCATGGAAAGGTCAGGCGCTGGCACAGGCTGCCCAGGGCAGTGGTGGAGTCACCAGCCCTGGAAGTGTTCAAAAGACATGTGGATGTGGCGCTTGGGGACATGGGTTAGTGGGCATTGGGATATTGGTTGAACATTGGGCTTGATCTTGGAGGTGTTTTCCAACCTTAATAATTCTATGATTTTATGAAGAACCTTTTTTGTTGCATGTGAGCAGGAAAGGAAGAAATCTTTGGAGGGCTTGTGGGTCCATTCCTATTTCTGATGTCTCTAGTTTTATTTAGCAGATTGGAGAGTAGGTTTTACCAACAGTCTCACAGAAATTACAATGTTTTTGCCATGTTTCCACTCTGGTGGCTCCATGTCTTTCTTTTCCCTTGCATCTCAAAGACTGATTTGTTGGAGTGTATCAGTGGCTTCACTTTTCTAATACTTACTTATCAGAAAAATAATCAAGAAAGATTTGTTTTCATGTGAAACATTCCATTCCACAGAGGAAGAAGTATTTTGATAGTAGATTAAATATTTGGGATAAGTGCCTTTGGCTTGCTGTCCTACATGTTTGTTAATGTGTAATATTGATCATTGTAGAAATTTAACTTAGAAACAGTGATGTCTATTTGTGAACATGATAGTCTTTTCCTTTTATTCATTTCTTTTTTTCCAGTGGCAATAGCTGGAAGCCCAGGGTTATTTGTAAGCTTTGCTAAATCAGCACAGCCCTGGGAAAGTCATATTTTTCTTTTCTGGTTGGGATAGTGCAAATATTTTTAATGCCAAAAAACCCGCTTTTAAGCTGCTCTTTTAATTATTTGGAAAACAGGAGGAAAAGCTGTAGATGGGATAAATTCACTGTATTTTATGCAAAAACATAAGCTGCTTATAGAAAAACATAAGCTGCTGTGCAAGGTTTTCTCCTTCTCTGTTTGTGTGAGTGACTGGGGATGGGGTCGACTCCGGCTCCATGGGGGAATCTGGGGCTGGAGCACCTCTCATCCAGGGAAGCTGTGGCTACTCCATCCCTGGAAGTGTCCAAGGCTGGGTTGGCCAAGGCTTGGAGCAACCTGGGCTAGYGGAAGGTGTGCCTGCCCATGGCAGGGGATGGGACTGGATGAGCTCTAAGGTCCTTTCCAACCCAAGCCATTCCATGATGATTCAATGATGATGATGATGTTTAGCCCCTCCCTTTTCTGAGTTGTAGAGGAGTTTTGTGATGTCTCTTCTCCTGCAGCTGTCAGGAGATGCTAAGCTGAGCTTTGGGTAGGATTAGGGATAAAAGTGCTCCCCATTGGTCCCAGAAAGGTGGTTGTAGTGGCAGAAGGACTGGGGTGTGGCCGTGGGTGGTCTGGTGGCCAGGCAGCCGTGGATTCCTATCCAGGTGAGTCGGAATGGTTGGGATGCAGCTCTGACAAGGGTTGGAGATGTTGAGATTTGTGGCTTTGACAGCAGTGAATCAACAAACCCGAGCTGCAGGCTGGCTTTTGCTTTGGGGCTCTCTGTGTTCTCAATATCCCATATATCAATGTCTGTGTGCAAAAAAGCRAAAGCAAAGGAACAAATTTGGAAAAAATCCTTCCCTGTGAGGGGGGTGAGGCCCTGGTGCAGGTTGCCCGGAGAAGCTGTGGSTGCCCCATCCCTGAAAGTGCCCAAGGCCAGGTTGGACGGGGCTTGAAGCAGCCTGGATAGTGGAAGGTGTCCCTGCCCATGGAACAGGATGAGCTTTAAGGTCCCTTCCAGCCCAAACCATTCTGGGATTCTGTGAACAGAAATGTACAAACAGTTGTAATAAATAATTCAGTTTATATTATCCTTTATATACCCCATACAACGCTTAAAAAACACTTAAAAAATATCTGAATTCCTTTTAAAGAAGGTTATTTTTTTCAATTCTTTMTTCCCAAGATATAATGCAGATGCCTGTGGGGAAAATATGACTGTAAAAATTTAAATTAATGTAAAATAGAAAAGTAACTGTGAAGAATGACCTAAAATAGCTTTTCAGTGTGGAAAAATATAATTCCTTGCTATGTTACAGGAATAGAAGCCAGGGCTGGGAATATTTCAGTTCCAGGCTTTGAGAGTGCGCAAGTTTGAGAGAAAATTTCATGTTTTGGGGAGAGAAATTTCTCGTCTGGGTTCCTTTGGGCTTCCATTTGAAGCCCCAGGCAGATTTCAAATTTAGAATGAGTCCAGGGAAAAATGAATTGGGATGGAAAAAGCACATGATGGAAGGGCCTTGACAAATTCATTTATGAAAGGTCTCAGTGGTTTGTTACACARAGAGCAGCACTGTGGATTTAAGGCCTGGGTTTGCAGCAAACAGTCATTTTTTAGTTGATAAATTTTATATAATTTGTCTGTATTTTACAAAAACCCCCCTAACTGAAGCTGAGGAAGAGCACTATGGAATCACGGAATCATTAAGCTTGGAAAAGACCTCCAAGATCTTCAAGTCCAACCTTCTAGTCCATCCACAGCTCCCAGGGGGCTGCTTTTTCTGTTCCACGTTTTATTTGCTTGGACATCCTCTGTGGGATTCCACATGGATTATGGATCATCATTTTCAAAGGTCTTTCAGAGCATGGCTGGCTTGGGAAGAGGCCTGGGGTCCAAAACCACTMCGTGGTGACTCTGAGCTGCCCCCGYGTTGTCCTTGTACGTTGTGCATGGGGTGGGAAGAGAAATCATTTGGGATAAGGGCAACCCACAGATGAAACACMAAGTTTTAGTTAAAATGAAAAATAATTCAGTTATTCTTTCCGTGCRTTTCCACATGCATTATCAGCACCTCAGTTGCACATTCCAGAGCTCTTTTTTTCCAGAGCTACAAAAATGAGAATGGAAAATCATGTGGCTTCTGCTATGAGTCCCAGTCATAAAACTAAATCCCAGGAACAAGTTTTTCTGTAGGGCAGAGATAGGAGGTGAGGAAGAGRCCAAGTGGGATGCAGTTGGTCTGAGAACTCTAAAGATGCTCAAAATCCCCCACAAAACCTTGGTAGAACCTCTTTATCAAGGAAATCATACTGGTATTAAAACCAAATCCACCTAAATTCATCATAAATCGTCTTTATTTATTTAATATAGTATCTGATATTGGGTGGTTTGTTGGCTTGGGGTTTTTTATTAAATAAATCCAGCAGTAGAATTATTTTAAAAGCAAATCACAGTTGGAAATAATTATTTCRATGAACTAATCTTGTAATAATTTCCCTTCAATAGTGGAGAATGCTCTRTTGCAGAGCTATGTTTGGATATAAAGATTTGGGATTTGGCCTGTAAGCAGCTTCTTACCTGGTGTTTCCTAATTCTTTACTCTGCAAGAAATCAGGCTGATTACTCGTGTGGCCTCTGTAAGATCCCAAACCTGCAGAGTTTGGAAGGGRCATAAGAATGAAATTTTGTTTCTGTTGTAAATTGTTTCAAAGAAATATATTCATGAGAGTTTTTTGGGTTGGAGTTTTTTTAAAAGRTGTTGACCTGTAACAGGAAGGGAACTGCACAAAAGGTGATCATAAATGCCACCASCCACCCTTGTCCTGTATCCAGGGGAATGGGGCTGATTCTGTTGAAAATGAGATTAATGAACAGAAGCTTCTCAAATTCAGCACGAGGCACAACTCTGGAATCTGATAAGAAGAATAACTGTGTTCATGGACATCCAGTTTTTGCACAAATAACCATTTTTGGCAGGTTATGGTGGAGGTTGTAACTGCCTCARTAACACGCTGTGATCTGAAGTGCTGAAGCTTGAACCAGAAATACTTTGGGATAAATTTTCATAAGGCGAGGAGCARCTCTGGGSCCCTGAGCAACCTGGTGTAGTGGAGGGTGTTCCTGCCCATGGAATGAGATGAGCTTTAAGGTCTCTTCCAGCCCAAACCGTTCCATGATTTTGTGATTGACTTCTGGATGTGAACTGATKAAGAATGAGTGTTAATGAGATGTGTTTGTGTGGGGAGAAGTCACTTGGTTGAGTGYAGCCTCCAGCAGGGTCCCTGTGGCAGGGCTGGATCCAAAGCTTGTTGAAGCCATCGGTGTTAATTGCAGTCCCCTCCTGTCCCTTCAGAGCAGGTACCACCTCATGTCAGGATGCCCAGCTCAGGCCAGCTGGGGGCAAAGAAGGTAAAGGAGAAATGAGGTGCTGAGGTCCCAAATTTTCAGGGACTAAGCGTCGACTCCATCATTCCCTCTTGGGGTGTTTGGCTGTTTTCTGCACCCATTGGTCCCCCCCAAGCRTTTCACACCCAGCAGAGGTTCCGTGATTCGCCTTCATGTCCTTTAAAGGGATCTTCCTGCAGTGAAGAGAATCCTGTAGAAAAGAGATTAGGGAGGATTAGCTGCTCCAGCCACCCTGTGCTTAAAGGAAGGATCTGGGTCAGGAGGCCGATGCAGCCTGCCCGGCTGCCATGGAGGCTGTGGAATGTGCAGGAGGGAAGCTCGGTTCTTCATCCTGTTCCATCCTGGAATCGTGGAATGGTTTGAGTTGGAAGGGACATTAAAGCTTATCCAATCACACCCACTGCCATAGACAGGGACACCTTCCACTATCCCAGGTTGCTCCAAGCTCCGTCCAGTGTGGCCTTGGACACTTCCAGGAATGGGGCAGCCACAGCTTCTCAAGTACCTGATATCARGTACTTGGATGGAGGAAGATTAATCCCAAACTTGTAAAAAATGCTAAACCCAAAAGATTTAATCTCAAAAAGAAAAGCAAGACTTCCAGACGAAGGTTTTATTTCATATTTCATTCATTGCTTCCTTKAAAATACAGGATTAATGCTTCTGGAAAACTAAAATTAGCCTCTTGCTACTCAGGGAGAATAGAAAGTGATGCCCTAGCAAATTAATATGTAATTTTGTGTATCCATTTTTAGGAGAACAATTTAATCTACAGATTTAAGGAGGATATTTGCTTCCACAGTAATCTCAGACCATGCAGGAAACAGCAAACCACAGCCTGGGCACTATGGGAGCAGACACCCCAGGAGTGATGACCTTAGATAGTCTCTACCTCATTGATTTGTTAAAAATAACTGAAAAAACACACAAATTCAGCAAGTTTGTCTTCCTTTATCACATGTTTACATTAAAATCAGTATCTTATAATTCAATTTATTTGTAAATAATTTGTTGTAGAAAGAGGAAGGTGTACAAACACCTGCATTGCTGTGTCTGCTGAGAARGGCTCTCTGTGTTTTTCCTTCTGCCAAAAGGAACACCAGTCCTTCTTGGTTTGGGTCCGCTAAGCCAGATTTGGCTAGTCTTAGGAGGTCCTGGAAGATGAGTGGTAGGTTCCTATGGGATGCAGTATCCCATAGCAAGTGCGCTGTTGCCAAACTTTCAAACTGGTATGATTTTATAATTGTTCTGCTGCCTTAATTAGGCTTTCAAGCAAATTTTGGTGGTTCCAGCCCTGCGTCCATCGTGTGTCTGCTGCTTGTCTGTTGCACTGCACGAGGGTATCTTGTGGACTGTCTCTCAAGCAGCTGCACAGTTTTTCTCTCAGCTCAGCTTCCAGATTTCTGATTCAAGTACAAGAGCATTCCTTGATGTCTTTCATTAACCTCCAAGTTAGGTTGTTTTCCCCAGGGCAGTGCTGGAATCAACATCCCTAGAAGTGTTCAGAAGGTGTGTGAATGTGACACTTGGGGACATGATTTAGGGGTGGACCTGGCAGTGCTGGGTTAATGGTTGAACTCGATGATCATGGAGGGTTTTACCAACCTGGATGATTCTGGGATTCTGTTCTATAATTCTGTTCTCTGATTCTATTTGTGTGTTGTAATTTCTGAGGAGGAGGATTGCTGAGTGCTCACACTAACCTGTGGTATTGGTAGTGCCCTGTCCCCCTTGTCAAAGGCCTCTGTGGACTTGGGTGCTGTTGGATCAGAGGATTTTGGATGGCTCCAGCCTTAGCTGGAACAGTGTTTGCACTGGTGAGCATAGGGAGGTAAAAACTGGCAGTGGTTGAAGTCCCACAGCTGTTGCAAAATAACCTCTGTTTTCCCCGAAGAAGGAAAGGAGATTCAAGGAGAATCCTGGTGAGGAGCACGGGCACAACCTGCCAATGGGGCTGTTGATAGGAATGATTTCAGTGTATTTTGGGTTGCMTTTGCTTCCTCCCCCTCCTTGACTGCATTATATGATATCCATCACGAAGTAGTCACATCTAAGCACCGAGCGCTGCACGATTGACATGACAACTCTCCCAGGGCTGACGCAGGAGTCGTGGAAGAGACTTCAATTTTCTCAGGGATGGTCTGTGGAAAGTTTTGTGGAGCTCTCTGTAAGGCTGGCTCCGATTCAGCCGAGGCTGTGTGCGYACACCTGCCAAGAGAGATCAGCCCAAAAAAAGAGATGATTCATCCCTGGCGAAGGGAAGGATCCAGTTGGGGACAGAGGATGAGGTTCTGTGACTGACCCACCCTTTCCTCTGATGAGCACTCGGGAGCTGTAAATCTTCCTGCACTGAAGGCTCCTGGCCTGTTCCCAAGCCCAGAGCTGTTGCACGTTGTGATTTCTTGTGATTTCGGTGCTGGCGCAGCTGCTGTGGTGGTTTAGGGACTGCAGCGACAGGCGTGGACACCCAGAGTGCAATAAAGTGACTTGGAAAAAGCATTTAAGTGGTGAACTCCGTGACTTTTGCTCTCTTGGAGCTTGGAGCTAATACTCCATTAAAGGAGCCAGGAATTTCCTTCTGCCTTCTTCACCCTGCTAAGGAAATTTATGCACACATTGGCCTACATGGTGCCAATGACCTGTGTGAGCTTTAAGTGCCTTTAACTCAGAGAGAGGAATGTTAGGTGGGATATTGGGAAAAAATCCTTTCCTGGGTGGGTGGGGAGGCCCTGGCACAGGTTGCCCAGAGAAGCTGTTGCTGTCCCATCCCTAGAAGGCCAGGTTGGATGGGGCTTGGAGCAACCTGGTTTAGTGGAAAGTGTCCCTGCCCATGGCAGGGGGTGGGACTGGATGATCCTTAAGGTCCCTTGCAACCCAAATCATTCCATGATTAGGTCGTGCTTTTCAGCAAACAAATATATGAGAAAAGGTCAGTGAGAAGCAAATGCTGAATTTCAGTACTGTGAGTTTTAACCCAATCTGCCAAAATTTGATTGTGTTGAACTGCTGGAGGTGYCATCCAATAGTTATGGGATTCTTTTTTTCCTTTGATTCTCCTTTCTTTACTATAGCCACCGTGTAAAGTGTATTTAAAACAGTTCCATCACAGAATAGTACAGCAGAGTGAATGTTGGTGTGCTGTGAATAAATTTTATAATACGCTGCTTAATGTGTTTTGTTGAGTATTTTTTATAGAAGCTGAGAAAGGAGATAAATATATGCAAGAATTGCTTGCTGTTTAATTCTTTGCTTGGGGCAAGCCCAGCAGATACCAGGGCCTCTCTGCAGTCCTTTCTTTTTCCTTTTTGGAGGGTAATATGCAAATTTCCCCCTCACTTTGCTTTTTGRGTCACTGGTAGTGTGTATCCCTTTGCAAAATCCCAATATTTTTTGATATGGCTTCTGCTGGAGAGATCAGAAGGTCCCAGGCCTGAAGGCAAAGGGATCTTGCAGAGCCTCAGCACAGCAGTAAAGCTGATCTGGTTCCCACACGTTGTCKCCAGTGACTCCAGCTCTGATTTTTTGATGCTTCCCAGTTTTCCTGAATCACATAAATAGTTAAATAACTTGTGCAGCGTTTCCCTTAGATAAATATATATTTTTTTTTTTCTATAAATGAAGATTGGAGTCTCTGCAAACCAATTACTAATGTTCTGTTTTACTAACAGTTTATCTCCACACAGGTAACACAAGTAGCAAGACAACCGGGTCCTCCTGCCCCATCCCCTTACACTGCACATGAAATAAATAAGGGACACCCAAATCTTGCTGCAACGCCACCGGGACATGCATCGTCCCCTGGGCTCTCACAGGTAAGACCTGGCGTTAGAGCAGAGCATTCCCAGCCTCCCTCTTTTCCTCTTGTCCCATTCTCAGCTTCTCTGCTCAACAATTAACTGAGTTGTGTTGTCTGTGAGTGTAGAAATAAAGTGGATAAAGGCTGTGGCTTGTACCTTGCAGTGACTTATAGGCAGCACCTAGATGAGCACATTAATACCATAAATTCGTATTTATAAATTAAGTCCAAGTTTATTAGACATCAGTTCCTTCTGGAGTCTGTAACAGACATTAAAAGCAGCTTGAAAAATTATAGAAAATAATCATTGATGAGGAATGTGCTTTGCTGTTGGATCAGGCAGTTTGGGGCACAGCCTGGCTTCCAGGTTAAACACCCTAAACGTGCCCTGTGTCCTCTGTCAGGGATTTTCCCTGGGGAGTGTTTTGTACAGGATGGTGAAGTTCTGTAATTCTAAGAAATGGGTCAGGAAAATGAGTTGCACAAATGAATGCTCATAAAAGAGGCGAGACAAAGGGCTGGTTAGAGAAAAGTCCAGAACAAGAGATAAATGGGAGTTATAATAAGAATGGAGAAATAGAGTTTAGTGAGATATGTGGAATGAATTGGTCTCTTTGTAGCCTCTATTAGATAAATATTCTGGAGGGCTGACTTGAGAGTGGAGAAGCTTATCTGAAAAAGGAAGGGGCCAAAGAGCAGGTAATGGGGTGAGGAAAAAGGGGAGATAAAAGATACTGGGATGGGGAAAGTGGGATGTGTAAAGAATGAGGTGTGAGATAGAGGAAAGCCTGATGTTCTCTTTGCTCCTGATTAATTTATACTTGTGTGGATTAAGCAGGAAGGCCTGAGTAGGTTGAGTGTTAAGGAGAGTGGGTTTGTTCTGAGCAAGGGGAGCAGGATGAGAGGCCAAGGGTGGACTGGGAATGGGGAGGTGGTGGGGAAAGCCTCAAGTGGATCTGAGTCCTCCTGTCAGCCTCTGAAACATTAAACTGCATCTGACCTTCCAGACCAGGAGATGCCTGGAAACAGGTCATGGAAGGAACACTTCACCTGAATAATGCACGCTTTAGATAAAACATGATAGGGAAAGTGGAAACTTGTGCTTGTGTTTGGGAATGTGCAGATGCTCATCCTCTGTGGAGTGGGAAATTAGAGGCTGAAGTATCTCCTGGGGATCATAAGGAGTTTGCAGGCATTAGTGGTGTTGGAGCTGTTCCTTGCACTCTTGCTGCAGGGTTTTTGGGAGTAAAGGCTCTGGATTGAGGACTGAGGCTCACAGAACAGGGAGGACACAGCAGGATTGCAGAGCAGACCCCCAGATACTGCCTGGCTTTTGTCATGGATCAGGACATTCCTTCCTGGTAAACCTCATCAACACAGGGAAGTTGCTCCTGTGGCAGAGGAGAGGGGAAGAAAGAGAACATTCTGGGCAGCCTCTTTAAATCAATTCTAATCAAGGGGTTTCTTTTCTTCCCTTAATATTTTCCCCTTGAGTCAGTGCATCCATAGAGAGTGGGCTCTGTGCCAAATCTCCAGCCAGCTGGAAAATGCTCCTTTCCTGTTCCGCTGGCTCTTGGAAGTGAGGGTCAGTTTGTGTCCCTGCTGTGCTGCTGGAGTGACCTCAGGGCCTCCCTGGCAGCCGAGGGCCCTCGGGGGCTCCGGAGGGTGGTTGTGCTCCCACTGTGGAGCTGACCCTTGAGTGCTTCAGGACAGGGAGGAACAGCAAGATCCAGGGTTATAAGGCAGGTTGAAGGTTTGGGCATTGGGGGCTTTTGGGGCCAGAAAAGACTGAGGTCTGCAGAGGCTTTCCCCAGGTGATTCCTGCCAAGGTGGGATTCAGCAGTGACGCAGCACGAACGGTGATTCCTGTTCATTCCCAGTCGGTGTCAGCACTGCCAGGGCTCCCCTCAGAAACCTCTCCTTTGCAGGTGAAGGTTGGATGATGATGCCAGGTTGGATGGGGCTTGGAGCAACCTGGTGTGGTGGAAGGTGTCCCTGCCCATGATGGGAGAGTTGGAACAAAATGATCTTCAATGTCCCTTCCAASCCAAACCATTCTGGGATTCTATGAAGRACCAAAATGCAAGKTCTGCACTTGGGACACCAGTAAGGCTTGAAAGGGGGTCAAAGCCTTTTGATAAAAGCACTTACAGAATAACCTGTCCCCGSGGAAAATTTTCTGTACCCCTGAACTATTGGAGATTTGGGTAAATTTAAATTCTGAATATTCTTCTGTGTTTCTCATTTGGACTCCTGTCAGGAGTTGAGTTTCTTTATTATATTATGGTAAGAAATTCCCAAGTTAAGTGGAGATTTGGATGAAAGTTTTACCTGTTCATTGCATCCTGTGGACTTCAGGGAATGCCCTGGTGCTTGTGTTAAGAACGAGGTGAGTGGAAATTTCCTCTTCCACAGCTCTTGTAGTTTGTGAACTTCCATCATGGTTTCATTTATTTGCTTTCTTTTAGAAAGCGATGAGAGAGTAATTTTTGAGTAATTTTGTCTGATTCTTGGATACCTCAAATCCTGCTGTTTCCCTTTAGAGATACAGGGACCCAAGCTGCCATGGGATTCAGATGAACATATTAATTCCTTTAACAGCAATAAACCACTTCACAAATAACTGTATTTTACCCACCCACCCACGCTGCGTTGATGATTGAACACTGAACAAAGGTTGTCTTTGCCTTTGTCCAGTCATGCCTAACATAGTGAGGGGGTGTTTGTGCRTAAAAGATAAGGACAAGACCACTTGGTTTGAATTAGACTCTGATTAAGGGTTATTGATTTCTCCATCAGACCCCTGAGTTAATAAATACTCATAAAAGTGAGTCTTTCCRAGTTAAGGACTGCTCTTGAGACAGCAGTGAGAGAAAACACTGGTGGATGTTTTAGGTTTTGGATGTCATTTGGTACTAAATGGAATTTGGRCAGTGCTAGAATGTGTGTCCCTGGTGGTGTGGGCACAGATTGCTCTGAGTGCTGAGCTCAGCCCAGGCTCAGCAGAGTCAGTCCTTGCTGTTGCCTGGATGGGATCTCAGCATCTCCTTAGGGCTGAAGAGTTTATTGAAGTGGGGATCTTACAGAATCATGGAATGTCCTGAGCTGGAAGGGACCCACAAGGATYATGGAGTCCAACTCCTGGCCCTGTACAGGGTCCCAACAATCCCATCCTGTCCCTGAGAGCATTGTCCAAACGCTCCTGGAGCTCTGGCAGCCTTGGAGCTGTGACTGTTGTCTGGAGAGCCTGTTCAGTGCCAGACTACCCTCCGGGGGAAGAACCTTTTCCTGATATCCAGCCTAACCCTCCCCTGGCACAGCTCCAGCCATTCCCTCGGATCCTGTCCCTGGTCACAGAGCAGAGAGTGTAGCTGCCCCTCAGGAGGAGCTGCAGCCCCTGGTGAATCGCCCCTCAGCCTCCTCTTCTCTAGGCTGAACACACCAAGTGCCCTGAGCTGCTCATGTGGCCCCTCCAGACCCTTCACCCTCACCCTCAGCAGAAGCCATGCTCCAGAGGAGAAGGGAGGGTTAACAAATGCCTTGGTTCCACAAGTGACCCCTCACTGTCCCTCCTGCTCCAGAGCTGCCTGTCCCAGCCTGTCTGGGGGCTGGAAGATGAGGTAATAATCTTGAATTCTGGTAAGTGATAGAAGGAACTGCTGTCCCTTCCCAGAACTCTGGGAGCTGGAGCACTGTAAGCTTGTGTGTAACAAGATGACAGCATCATGCTGAGTCTTCTGTAAGGGAGAATTTGGGAACCACCCATCAGGGGATGTATGGGATATTCAACCTGGAAAGAAAGTCAGGTGTAAGTGTACGTTGTACGTTTGTTGGCTTTCCTTTAGCTTTATTTAAGTGGACAGAAACAGCTGGTGCTGCAGTGCTTGTGCAGTGCACCACAGGGTTTGGTGTCTTTTTACTCCTTCACCTTTTCTGTCTGACGTAGCCAAGACGAGATCACAGCTCCCTGTTCTACTTTCTCCGAGGGCTTTCCTAACGGACACCCTTTGGCACTTTGCTGCCCTGCAGGATTAGTTTGTGCAGCATAACAAGGAGAGCTTGGCAGCGGCGTGGAGCAGTCCCACACCCCCGTCTCCGCAGCAAGAGGCAGCGTCTCTGCTTCCCAAATTCCAGGGCCTTGAAATCATAGTGCTGCTCTCAGGAATGTGCTGAACTCTGGCGCAGGGGAATGCGCAGCACATGCTGCTGCAGTGATGTTATGGCCAGATGTGGCCCCACGTACGTAAAATTTCATATTCCTGTTGGGTTTTGCATGTTTTTCCCTCGTTCCAACAGGGAGAGGAGGGTCACAGCTCCTCTGCCTCCTCTCCTGGCTTGAGGCTGCAGAAGGGGCTGGTTTGACACAATTCCCTTTCTCAGCATGCAGAGGAAAGAAGCCATCGAAAAAGGAGCAGAGAAGTTCCTGCTTGGATATGGCTCCTGGAGCAAGTTATCCAGAGCTGAGGTAGGGCCTGGATTGACAGCCGGGCACCGCCTGCCTGGGCRTTCTCATCCCGTGATGGATGGGACAGTCTGGAGCAGGCTGAGAGCATTCTGAGAGCCCTTAACACAGAGCAGCTGAAATGCTCTAAATCTGCCCCACTCCAGCTGTGCCTTACACTGATGGATGGGGCAGCTGTGGTAGGATGAGGATAATGGYGAAGAAGAGCATTTCTAGAGCAGCCAGGCCGGGAGGAGCAGGAAAGAGCTTCCCTCTGTCCATGGAGTGATCAGAGGAGGAGAGGGCTCCTCCAGAGGCAGCATGTGGAGGTTAGGGCACCAGGAGAAGACAATTTCATCCCTCTCGTGACCTGGGAGTGTTTTGGAGGATGCCAAGGAACAAGTGCAGTGGGTTCTGGCATGTGAGGGTGAATGGTTTGGAAAAGATTCTTGGCTTTCTCAGTCTCAGCTTTAGAACTGCAGGCTCTGATGGCATGCTGAGGGATTCTCTTAATCCAGGCCCACAGTTTGGAAGCACTGACCAACCACACTTGGAACAAATTGCCAGGAATTTCCTCTGTAATCAGGGAAAGCTTCAGCTCTTGTTAAGAACATGCTGTGCACTGAGCAGATCGGTGCTGCCTGCCCACGGCTGCCTCTTGGGCTGGAATGCTGGAACACCCAGGGAGCAAAGAACCCTGTGGCATCGATGGGGACCTTTCTCTGGAGCTGTTGTAGTTGTGGACATCCCTCATCTGCTCCTAAAAAGGTGAAGATACACCCGAGCAAGCAAAAATGCAAGAGGGCTGAATTCTCCGGATCTCGGTGCACGGAGACCTTGACTTTTAGGTGGCTGATTTAAATCCAGAACAGATTGTACCAGCTGAAACTTGTTACCATCTGGTTCTGTGCCTGAAGTGAAGAGAGTTTTGTGGTCTCATTCTGGTCCTCAAAAATGTCACCATCGTTAAATTAGCGTTTGTAATAGCAGGGAGACATTCCTTGGTACTTTCAGGTCTGGGAATGTGTGCCAGGAAGCAAGTCTGCCTGCCATCTGTGGCATGTTTATGGGCAATCCCCAAGCCCCTCGTTTATGATCTTGGATCCTTTCTACAGGAGCTGGAATAATCCTGTTAGAACCGTGRTGTTTGTTCAGTGCTTCCATCTTCCATAGCCTGATCTGAGATGCTTTTAATAAAGTGATGTTTATTAAGGGATTGGAACAGAAGGATGGATAGAATTTAATTGTAACCTTGCCCAGTGATGCCCTGTGGTCAGTCAGGTGCCCTGGAACGTGGGAACTTGTTACTCCTTGATCTCTCCTCTTGTTGGAGGCAGCTGCCTTTGGAGTCTGGTTAAACTCATCTTCCCCCAGATTCTGGTGACTGGTGATAGGACTGAGGGAATGGCTGGAGCTGTGTCAGGGGGATTGAGGCTGGATATCAGGGAAAGGTTCTTCCCCCAGAGGGTGGTGRGGTGCTGAACAGGCTCCCCAGGGTATGGACATGGCCCCAAGGCTGCCAGAGCTCCAGGAGTGTTTGGACAATGCTCTCAGGCACGGGGTTGGGGTTTGTTGGGGTGTCTGTGCAGGGACAGGGTTTTGACTGATGATCCTTGTGGGTCCCTTCCAGCTCAGGATGTTTCATGATTCCTCATTATTTGGGTCCATGTGTGCTTTTCTAGGAAGAAGCAGTCTGCATAAAGTCAGATAATAAACTTCCACCGCCCCTGGAGCATGAGGGGCTCCCAGTTTTATTGTCTCATACAGACAAACCACTGTCCATCATTTTCTGTGTTCGAAGAGCATCGTTGTGGATCCCTTGATCTGAGTTGGTCTCTAAGTTTTGCAGGGAACTCTTTCCCCAGAGAGCTTCTCCATCCAGGAACCTCCCTGTTTGGTGTAAGCTGCCATTATAGCCAATTTGCTGCTGGTTAAAACCTCATGGAATCCTGTAGCTTGAATGGTTGTYAGCCAGGATATTTATTGATGATGTAGACACAGAGTGAAAGATGAAACTCTCTTTGTGTAAGTGAAGAATGGACCATCTGAGGGAAAATGTTGCGTTCGTGCAGCTCCTCCAGACAGCAGATTCCAGTTTCTTGGATCTTCTGTCCATTCTAGATAATGAGGATAAAGTAAATTTAAACAACTCGACTCCTGACAGTGTTTTGTGAACAAGTAACCTGTCTAAATAACCAGATTAATATGCAGTAGTGGATTTTTTCTGAGTAGTCAAGAGTTTGACCTCTTGTCCTTCTCACTTCTTTCCTTGTGCTTCCTTCTGTACATTGGGGTCAGGCTTCGTCCCAGCACATTTCCAATGCATTTTGCTAATTCCAAGCTTGCAGGGATATGTGACTGCAGGTGGAGATTTGAAACCGCGAGTTATTTAATAGCTGATAAATCCAGAAGTGTAATCTTCTTTTGGCCTTTGTGTTCAAGACCTGCTGGAAGTGCAGCTGAACCCTCTGGTTTGTAATAGGATTAGGAGGTTTTTGATTGGGTTAGTAATGCTGGGAATATTTCCTCCTAGAATGTATTTCATTATTTTTGATTCATTAGTGTGCTTTTTACCTCATTAGATTAAATCTGGGCAAATCTGGCTGGAAACATCAAACATGTCTTGTGTCTCTGTGCCTTTGGGGCTTCAGGGTGCTTTTGTGTGGGGATGCTCAGCTTCGTGGGTGTCTTCTAATTTGGGGGAGCATCTGGGTGTAAGAGCTGCAGGAAGGGAGAGTTGGGAGAGCGGGAAAGGCGTAATGTAGCTTCAAATGGTGATTAACACTATTAATTTTAATTATTTAACCTTTGAAGCAGTTGGCTTTCATAAGGCACAACAGGAGAGATGAATGAATTAGAATTTGTGCATTTAAAAAGGACTAGAAAGAGCCTTTAATTTTTTTTGTTTCTAGTAAGGAAAGGAAAGAAAGGAAAGCCTATTACAATTTTATCATGTATATGTGCTAAGAAAAGATTGCAGCACAAATACTGAGTCTAGTTAGGACTAGGTCTGGCTTTAAACMCACCCCTCATCTGCTGCTGGTTTGCAGGGGATTAATAGAATCCTATCAGAGAATCCCAGAATGGTTTGGGTTGGAAGGGACCTTAAAACCCATCCTGTTTCACCCCCTGCCATGGGCGGGGACACTTTSCACTATCCCAGGYTGCTCCAAGCCCAGTCCAACCTGGCCTTGGACATTGCCAGGGATGGGGCAGCCACAGCTTCTCTGGGCAACCTGTGCCAGGGCCTCCCCACCCTCACAGGGAAGAATTTCTTCCCAACATCCCATCTATCCCTGCCCTCTGGCMGTGGAAAGCCGTTGCCCTTGTCCTGTCACTCCAGGCCCTTGTAAAAAATTCCTGCTCGGAGAGGTGTGTTTAATCCTTCTCCAAGTGGTCTGCTTTGCCCAGTGGGGACAGAAGTGTTTTTCTATGGCTGCTTGAGCTTTTCCTCTCTGGAGTAGCTGTGACCTGGCTCCGAGTGTTCCCTGGCGCTTCCACCGCGGTGCAAATSGAGGGATTTGGAATGGGAAGGCTCTCAGTGGGAGTCTTGGCCCCACGGCACATCCTGGCTGTGTGTGCGAGCGGAAGTGGCTTTGTTTGGTGTGTGAGATTATTGGGAATCAAAAGCATTTCTAAACTTGCCAGTAACTTGGTTTTTTGCGGGGGGGGGGGATGAAACAGCATTTTTAATACAAAATCAAACCCCTCTGTAGCTGTTGTAAAACTCTCCAGATCCCTTTCTGCAGGACTTTTCTGCTTTTTCTGCTCTCACAGTCACGTGCACTGGGCTTTATTTTGGTGCTTTTCAGACTTTGCCACTTGTTGAAGCACATTTTTATTCATGATATAAGAAGACAAAACAATACGAGGCAATTTGCCATTTTCTTACATTTAATAATTTCAATTGTGAAGTTTCTTCTGTAATAGTACCTTCTGTTCCATGCAATTTAATGGATGTTTTCTTGCATGCTCCAGAAAATACGCAGTTTTTAAACAAACACCATGTGTTCCATAAAGCACCAGAGTCAGCACAAAAGTCAGGGCTTTACACAGCCTGTGTTTTGTAAGCACAGAGGGCATAAAATATCCCTGCCTCCACATAAACTGGGAAGATGGAGCCCTGGAATTACAGGAGTCCACCGTTAGCTGTTGTGTCAGACTGGGAAACAGAGGAATAACCTCTGGAGCCATTTAACCTGCAGCAGGGACAGCCACATTCCAGAGGTGAGGGTTTGAATCCATAAACAGCCTGGTTCTCCTGCCAGCCGAACTCTCACTGTGCTGCTTTCCATTGAACCACCAAAGATTATGGAGCAGTAATTCCACTCTCCACACTCTGTAGCCTGGAAGGGCTGTGCCCATGTTCTCCCCAGATCCCTGCTTATGTGCCATTAGAAACCTGTAATTTATTTAGTTGCTTTGACTTTGTGCAAATTCAGACGCTTTATACACAGGATATTTCTGGGCTTCAGTGTAATTCAGTAAAACTTGAATATTTTGTCTGATTACTGCCCTCGACTCAAACAGGTGGAGGTTGGCAGAGACCTGGAATTATCAGGTCCAAGTGCCTGCTCCGAGTAGGATCAGGAGGAGCAGGTAACTCCGGGCCACGTCCCCTTGGTTTCTGAATATCTCCAAGGATGGAAACATCCTCAGAGATACCAGATGACAAATTTTTGGTCCTTTTTGTTGGCTTTTGGTGGAAAAGAGGAGGAAGGCTGCAAAGCCGCTGATGCTCTTCTGACATGGAGTAAGGTTTCCCCTGATTGGGGTTGTGTTCCTGAGCACAAGTATTTGTCCTCAAAGTCCATGTGTTTGTTAAAGTGGGACACATTTTTATAGGACAAGAGAAGGGCACTCTGTGAACTCAAGGGTGTCTCTGCAGACATTCATGGCTCTGCTTTCTGCTGTGGAGATGTTGGAATTTCTGMCCTCAGCACACACATACACTCCATATTTTTGAGTAGCTTTATTTTGGAAAATACCAATTTACTTAATTACATAATGGTCATTAACAGACCACCCCAGGCTGTGAGCCAGGTGCTGCAGTGAGGGCAGGGACTGGCAGTGCAGGAGCCAAGTGATCCCATAGCAGCGGTTCCAGATGTTGTGGAATGGTTTCCCATGACGTTATCCATGGCCTCTCGCTTTCATTAGCAGCAGATTCCATGCTGATGGATTTAAAAATGGCTCTGGGAGGGGGCAGCCACTGGCTGGACATCTGTGGCTTAAAATCACACTGGTTTCAGTCTTTCCCTCTGAATCCTCCACTGGCTGTGGTCAGAGCTTGGTGTGGACTGATGAGCTGGAGCTCCTTATATGGGAAGGAGGAGGATTATCTTTCCTCCCTCAAGATGGGTGTTCTGTTTGCCTTTGCACCATGGTAAGAGAAAGGTACACCCAGTAGAACTGAGGAGAAAATCATAGGAATCCAGAGTGGTTTGGGTTGGAAGGGACATTAAAGCTCATCACATCCCACCCCCGGACAGGGATACCTTCCACTAGCCCAGGTTGCTCCAAGCCCCATCCACCCTGGCCTTGGACACTTCCAGGGATGGGGCAGCCACAGCTTCTCTGGGCAGCSTGTGCCAGGGCCTCCCCACCCTCACAGGGAACAATTCCTTCCCACCCTCTGTCAGTGGGAAGCCATTCCCCCTTGTCCTGACCCTCCAGGCCCTTGTCCCAAGTCCCTCTCCAGCTCTCCTGGAACCCCTTTAGGCACTGGAAGGGGCTCTGAGTTCTCCCTGGATCCTTCTCTACCTAGGTGAACACCCCCAGCTCTCCCAGCTGGCTCCAGAGGAGAGGGGCTCCGGCCCTTGGAGCATCTCCGTGGCCTCCACTGGAGTCGCTCCAACAAATCAAGAATCTGCATCCTGTGTCTGTATTGTCCTTGGCACAAACTTTATCCAAGGAAGAGCAAACCACATTTCCTTTACTGCCTTTCCTCGAGGACAATCTGATTATCCGTGTTAAAGTAGGAAAAGTGCCCGTGGCTCTGTGGATGTTACCTGAGATTCAGTTTCCCTGTTCCCTGACTCAGTTTCCCTGTTCCTTGCTCCTTTGCCCACTCAGATGTTTGATGTTAAATCATGGAAAGCCATAAAAAAAGATTGTTGGAAATCTGGCAGGGCAGGTAATAAGACAAGGGATGTATCCCGAGACAAATGGCTGCAGAGGATAAAGGGGAGAGAGAGGAGTAATTCCTCCCGGGTCAGGATATTTGTATCCTTTTAAAGGCTGAGCTTAATCACAGAATCCCAGACTGGTTTGGGTTGTGAGGGACCTTAAAGCTCATCTGGTTCTACCCCCTGCCATGGGCAGGGACACCTTCCACTAAAATGTTAATATTTACCAACCTGAGGAATTCTCCTGAAGGCTGGGCTTATGGAAAAAGAGGGAATAAACCAATGTAGTTGTGAGGAGAAGGGCAATGAGGAGTTGGCAGACTGCATCTTCTCTGCGTCTTCTACTTGTCTGTGATTTGTTAAATCCCTGAAATCAGGCAAGATACCTGGAGCTGAGTCCTGGCATTTTGAGGAAATAGCTTTAGAAAACCCCTACATATTTAAATAAACTCTCTTTTCCTGTTTATTTTGTGCCTCCACCCAAATCCAAACCTCAGGGCTTCCCAGTAAATCTGATGTGCGGAGGTTGTGCACTGTGTCCCACCCTGGTCCCATCCCAGCCCCTCCACCAGGAGCAGGGTGTTTGCACTGGAATTGTGTTAAATTCTGTGTTGAAGTGGAAACTCTTCACCTGTACAACCTCTTTGGTATAGGAGAAGAGCTCTGGTCCTTTCATCACTGATTTTAATGGGACTTTGAATATCCCAGGTATTATATAGCAATACATATAAACCAATACCGTGCTTTCCAGGTCCTGATGCTCCCTGCAGGGGAGCAGCCCTGGCTTAGAGAGGCAGCAGAGGAGAACTGCTTATTTTTATTTTACAGCAGTGCCCTGATGAGGACAAGCTGATTTCAGTGATGCTGGATAATTGGCAAGTGAGCTGTTTAAAAAACGTGGCATTCGTGGTGTGATGGGTGCCTAAAAACTGCATATTTGTACACATGGCTGTGCATGAGGACTGGTGTTTAAGCAGAGGGATCTGAGAGTGTGTGTGGTGATCATTGAAATATCATTGTAATAATGAAAGCCGAACTGGGAGCATTTAGAGGGGAMTTGTCCTTGTTTAGTGGTTTAATCATTCTTGTGCAATTTTTAAAGCTGGGATAATTCACAGGAGTAGTGGGAGAATGTGCTTTATGCATTATTTGAGGGGTGCTGTGTAGAAAAGGCTGAAATGAATGAATTTAATAATTCAGGTTTCTCCACCATCACCTGTAATATTTGCAGATGAGCTGGATCTATATGTCACAGATACTCTGSAGTGTTTCCTGCCAGCAGCTTCCAAGCCTGTTGTGCTGAGTGCAGAGCACACCAGAGAGGAAAAAAAGGAGAGACTTGAATTATCCAGCTGCCAAAATAATAATAGCATTCAGATGCATCCAGAAGTGCAAGAGCTGAGTGATGCCCTCCTTGGGGTCAGATGCAGGAGGTACCTGAGGTGRTGGCTGATCCTGGGAATCTCCAGAGCTCTGTGACATAGTTACAAAGTGGTTTATTTTGTCCCTTAATACTGATTTTAGGTCAAAAGCTGCTTCACCCCGTGTTCAGTGATCTCTGCTGCAGCCCCTGGGAGGGTGGTGAGGGAGACAGGGAGAGCAGGAACCTCCTTGTGCATTTCCCTGGATGCTGCCAGTGTTCCTAAGGTGGCACCTGGATGGAAAATGAGCCTTTCATTTGCCACGTGTCTGTGGGAGGAGGAGATTCTGGGCTCTTCTGGGATCCTCTGGCTGAGGCTGTTTTCTCTGCCTTGAATAACACAGCTTTTCACATCAGATAAAAAATATAATCTCGCTGTAACCTTCAGTCTTTGGAAGTTTTGTGCATTTTCACAGGAACGGGAGCAGCTGCCTTTGGGGAGGCTGGGAACGCTGCTTCCCCCGGCACTGAGTTTGTGCTGATGCACCTTTCTCGAAATCCAGGCCATGCAGAAACCAAAGCTGGGGGGAAATCAAGGTGCTGGGTGTGAGGAGGGGCAGCCTGAGGAGCTGCTGTTCCAGCCTGTGCTGCCTGCAGGGAGTTCATTAGGGAGAAATGAAGATACAGGGTTTAAATTATAATCCTCTTACTTTCTAAGAGCTGAATGCCAAGAGATTTCCCTCATTGGAGGGCTGCAGTTGTTTGGGTTACAGTGATTGAGTTGTCACAGTGATTGGATTTGGGGCTGTGGGAGGGCAGAGCCAGCCCAGCTCCACAAAGAAATGATGATTCAGAATTAAAAGCCACATCCTTGCTGTCACYGTCACTCCACACTTGTGAGCCAAGTGATGGGTTCTGCTGCTGCGAGGGATTTCTTCACCTGCATCTGAGGCCAAATTCCTGCTGTCCAGGCCAGTGACCCAGGAGAAAACTCTGCAAGAGCAGCCTCAAGGGCTGGTACATCAACACAGACAGTCCCATGTTCTCTTTGTGGTTTTCCTCAAGGAAAATACTTCAGCAGCTGGAAGGAAAACTGAGTCTGGTTGTTGAAAACAGGGATAACGAGGAGACTCCTGTACAGTGATCTCCCTCTCTTGTACCTTGCTCCAGGGACAGCTGCCTTTGGTCTCAGGGGCTTTTGTAAGTAAGAATTTATAAATTTAGGGACAGGACCCTTAGTATAAAGAACAGTGAGTGTTCCTCAAAGTACCCAGGTGGAGGGTTTGAATCAATATTTAGCATTTAACTGGGTCGGGGAATGGCTTGGGAACAGACCAGTGTTGTGCAGAAATACCTGTACAGCARGAGAAATGGGGGTCAGCTGAGGTTGTTGTTTGGGGAAAGAGATGGATCTCACAACAGTTTTACCCCGTTTCCAGCCAGTGCATATTTTTGATATTTTATGACTTGACATAAAATAGTAACAAGATATTTTTGAAAATGTGTGTGGAGGCACTTCTGGTGAGTTCTTAGCTGGGTGCTCTCCATCATTAGTGCATTGATATATGAGATATAATGAGATATAAAACCACCTGGGCAAGGGACTGCAGTTTTTATTTCCTTGCAGCACCACCTTGGTTTGTGGCCACACAAAAAATGCCCTTTGGGGCTGCTGTGGGACAGCCAAGGGCTGCCTGTGGCCCCAGCACACCCCGTGTTGTTCTAGAGTGCTTTGCTTACTCTCACGTTCCTCCCAAGAGATTTAAGCTTTGTGTAGAAGTCCAGCCGGGGCTCGCCCTGTGCCGGAGCCGTGGCTGTGCTGGTGTTACTGGGAAGGGACTGGGGATGCGAAGGTTTCCTCCCCAAGGTCACGGCCATAGCGCTGGGAGCAGCAGCAGAGCTCCTGAGTCACGATCATGTGCTGGAGCTGCAAGTCCAGTTCTCCTCCTCGTATGTAACTTCAGTAAATATAGACCAGCAACCTCTTCCCTGAGTCAGGGGAGGATTCGGGAATCAGCCACAGGGATTAACCCCTTCCCAGCCAACCCAGCCACGGGGCTCAGCAAGTGACACCGTTCTGCCTGGGGGTGGAAGTTTTGTTCCCCAAAAAATTTTCCAGAGGCAGAGCTGGGTGACTCAGCTCTTTTGAGCCTGATGTGTGTACTTTGCCTGTTTATTCCCAGGACAGGCAGTCCCGAGGGAGTCATGTTACGCTGCAGGCTCAGTGTTTATTAACCAGCTCGGGGCCTGAGCTAAGAATAACTTTTTTCAGTTGTTTTGTTGATAGTGATTATTTTTCCTTGCTTAGCACAGGCAGCAGCCCGAGGTGGAAAGAGCCCAGAGAAAAGGTTTTCCCAGCAAGTTGTGGGAATACATAAACACACAGCCATTATCACCTCCCTCCCCTGAACAGCCACAGCTGAAATATAAAATCGGGAAGGTGAGAGCTTTAAGGGAAGCAAATTGCTCTGTCTCAAAGTGGAGCAGCTCAGCAGCGCTCCGTCCTCTTCCAGCAGTTACTTGAACTTCAGGGATTCAATCCAGTCTTTAGGTGCTTCAGAACCAACATTTGTCTGCAGAGCAGTACTTGCTTCCCTGCCTTCCCCTCCATGGGGATTTATTTAGGGGATTTTTGGAGCATTTCCTCGCTGATCTCTTCATTCCCTCACTCCATCCTCCGCATTCCAGCCCCGGTGCATGGAGCCCTGTGTGGCTGCACGTGACCACGTCACTTTCTGTACCCATTTAGCTGCTTGGCACAGAAAAAAGTCCTTTGGACAGATGAATAGATGCAGTGCTTTAATCAGCTGATGTGTCTGAAAAGCAGCAGAGGGCTGTGATTTATTCTCTTGGATCTTTGATAGTTTATTTAGGCTCTCCCAATCGATGTGAAGTTAATACCTGCAGAAATTTATAAAATGCTTTTCCCTCCCTTTTCTTCCCCCGTTATGGTTTTAATACAAGTACCAGTTAAGGCCTCCCTCTGGTTTTGAAACATGTGGAGCAGAGGTGTTTGTTGTGCARTAGTTGTAAAACATGTTTGTTTAGGTGATGTTTGTGGTCTTCRGTGGGATTTGTATTGCACTTGTTCCTTAGTTGTGACCTCGCACCCACAGCAGCCGTGTGTCCAAAACTGCCTTGATGGATGACGCCTTAATGGCAGAAACCCTTCAGTGGCCACAGTTTAAGCCTTTATATGCTTTTTTCTTTATTTATAACTTAGTGCTGTGCTTATTTTGTTAGGGTTTAAATACTAAGGCCAGTTTACCCCTGGATTGTGTCACAGTGTCAGAAGTGATGTGTCACTAGTGAAGTGGTGCCTTTGGCACTGTGTTTCCAAATGCCTGGTTTATAGTTTTGCTGCTAAAACTCAGAGTTTTTTTAGGTTTATTTATAGCTGTGCTTGCTTTCTTTCACTTCCTTTCTTTCATTTCCTTTGGTTTGGGTGATTAAAAGAAAACTGGAGCTGTTTTGGAGGTGGGTACAGACCTTGGAGGCAGCATCCGAGTTACATCTGACTTAGGCTTTGGGACTTACATCTGATTTGAGCTCTGCTCTCTAACTTGCAATTTAAGCCTGAAGAAAATGTTTTCCTGAGCCTAAAGATGAGGAGGAATAGTAGATATTTTCTTCCACTGTTGCTGAGGTGCTGTGGGAGCAGCAGTTTGGGATGAGGTCTTGTCTCCTGAGCTGAAGGCACAGGGAACTGGTGGTCAACTGGTCCATTTATTGGTATTATTTATTCATAATATTTCTCAACACAGGCACCCACCCTATGTGCTCACTGCTGGCTGGTGGGAGAGATACGAGGGGGGATGGCTTTAAACTGAAAGAGAGTAGATTTAGGTTGGATATTAGGAGGAAATTCCTCCCTGTGAGGGTGGTGAGGCCGTGGCACAGGTTGTCCAGAGAAGCTGTGGCTGCCTGGCAATGTCCAAGGCCAGGTTGGATGGGGCTTGGAGCAACCTGGGCTAGTGGAAGGTATCCCTGCCCGTTGCAGGTTGTGGAACGAGATGAACTTTAATGTCCCTTCTAACCCAAAGCATTCCATGATTCCATGATAGGAACAGCACCTGGACCCTGTGCAAGGTGCATGGACCAACAGCAATCCACTGATCCTCCAAAGGGGGAGGCCTTAATCTCATGTTGGGCAGAGATCCCAGTCAGCAGCAGGATACTGCAAATGCAAGACAACTTGTCCAGGCTGTGGATGAAAAGACAGTGGAGTTTCCCCACATCGCCTGAGCTCTGGGTTACTTGCTCTGGGATGGCACTGACACCACCAGCTCCAGCAGAATCAGTCACTCATCAAGTAAAAGGGGAAAACTTGATGCTGCATCTGACATCTCAAAACAAAAATTAGAAGGCTTCTTGCAATTTAGTTGTTTACATTAATTAGTTTTTGGCAGTGGTGGAAAGGGAGGGAAGGGCTGGCTGGAGGGGATCGGATCAATGAGCTTCTGGAGGTGAGGGACAGGGAAAACCTGCCCTAGCCCCTCCTCAGAGGGTGCTGCTGCCATCAGGAGCTGAGCAAAGCATTTAATTGCTCTTGAACCAGAGGCTGTGCTGCTGTATTGGTATAAACTACTACAGAACAACATTCTCCAGCTAAATACCCTGCCCAGTGTGTTCGGAGTCCTGGATCACAGCGAAGATCTAGTGACGTACTTGGAGACACACATTTTATCATTGTTTTGACTCAAAAAGCTGTGTGAAAATCGGGCAGAAATGAACAGAAAGTCCTGCTTAGTTAAGTTGTGTTAGGAACAGTGTCCTCACGTGTCTGTGGAGTCATGTCTAAGTTTTGCTCTTTAAAAAGCAGTTTGAGTGTGGTCTGTGAGTAGGAGTAGAAGGAGCTGCAGCAGTTGGGTTTTGGGATGGGGCTAATTTTGGGCTGTGCTTTTTCCCCTCATCCTCTTCTGCTGTATTTTGGGTTTGGTTTTTTTGTTGTTGCACTTTTTCTTCTTTCTTTTTCTGTGATTGGGGAATTCCTGGTCAGATTGTTTCTGAACTCGATTTTCATTTACCTTGTGTTGCCCTTTTCATCAGCAGGTGATTAGTCTAGGGACAGAAAAGCGGGGGGGGGGGGGGGGAAGACAACACAAATTGTACCCCTGTGCTGGGCACTGCTGGGGCACCTCCAGTCCTGGGGCAGTTCTGGGACTCTCAGGACAAGAAGGACATGGAGAGACTGGAGCACCAGGAGTGGCTGAGGGAGCTGGGGGGGCCTCAGCCTGGAGAAAAGGAAGCTCAGGGGCCACCTTTTCACTCCAGAACTCCCTGACAGGAGGGGGCAGCCAGGTGAAGGTCAGGCTCTGCTCCCAAGGAACAGGGACAGGACAAGAGGAAATGGCCTCAAGCTGTGCCAGGGAACATTCAGGTTGGTTATTGCAAAAATTTCTTCACAGAAAGGGTGGTCAGGCACTGGCACAGGCTGCCCAGGGCAGTGGTGGAGTCCCCATCCTTATAGGGCTTTAAAAGAYGTGTAGCTGTGGTGCCTGGGGACATGGGTTTGTGGTGGCCTTGGCAGTGCTGGGGAACAGTTGGACTTGAAGGTCTTTGAGGGTTTTTCCAACATTAAAAATGCTATGGTTCTTGAGAGCAAAGGCTGTTACAGGCCAGTGGCTGGTTTTTGTGCCATTACAATAATAAACTATTTAAAAAAATAGTAATGTAAATTATAATGTTCTTGTTCAAAAAGAATAAGGAAAAAGGCTCTCTGAAAAGTTATTTCTAAATGTCTCGTTAAAATGTGTCATCGGCAGAGCTGCAGAGCTCCAGTTTATTGTTACTTTGGGCAAATAACACTTGGGGAGAGCATCTGGTGGGATAAATTGTTATAGCCCATAGAAATGGGTGGAAGTAGGAAAAATGTGCATGTAGCCATGGCCTTCCTTCCATCTGGGGTGATTTTGGGCTGTTCCATTGCGTTGCAAACGCTTTGATGAAGCATCGGCTT
Source organism: Amblyornis subalaris (assembly GCA_018881555.1). Lineage (NCBI taxonomy): Eukaryota > Metazoa > Chordata > Aves > Passeriformes > Ptilonorhynchidae > Amblyornis > Amblyornis subalaris. The sequence goes on from JACAXG010000150.1 coordinate 1,539,449, forward strand.
CTGTTAAACACACTCAAGGTTGTTTCTTGCTATTTGTCTGATTTTGGGGGATTTATTGGCATTGTCTACAGTTCCAGCTTTCCTTGGAAGCAGGTTCAGAGGAAGATTTTGGAAATAGGTGGCCAGGGCTTTGGACACGCAGGGTTTTGGTGACACAGTGTTGGGGTCATGTGTCTTTTGGGTTGTTTTCCACTGTGGCACTTGGGGAGCTTAGGTGACAAATAGTAGTAAACTCTGATTTATAAAATAGTAGTAAACTCTGACTAACAATAAGTAAGCCAGCTGTTACTTACTCACCAGTAGTAAGCCACTACCATGAGAGGCAGTGTTGATAAATTGGTCCTTGGCAGAGACGGTTTCCATATCGTGATCTCGTGATCTTTATCTCCGTGTCAATCACTCCATTAGATAACGTGTTCCATTCCTGTCTTTTGGAATGAATCATTGGATCCACTCACTTTGTATTTGCCTTTCTTGTTCCCTGGCAGGCTCCTTACCCCTCAGGACAGAATGCAGCTCCAACCACGTTGGTGTACCCTCAAGCCCCTCAAACAATGAACACGCAGCCTCAGACCCGCTCGCCGGTAAGGAGCCCACGCTGGCCTCATCTCCTGTTCTTTCTTCCTCGTTTGTGTGTTTCTCTGTCTGTGTGTGTCTACAGCACATGGCTGGTTCTCTGGAAAGCCCATTTTACTGATGTGGAAGCACATTCCAAATGGCAAACCTTGACTGAGTTTTTCAGACACTGTCCTGGTAGGATAATTTTCCTTCTAAAGTGGCTAAAGAAGCGATGGAGGGATTCTCATCTACCTTCAAATAACACCGTTTATTTTTAGCGTAGTTCCTTTCAGGTCCACTTCATTGTAGAGTTCAGGTTCATTGCCAGAATCTTTCTCTTTTCTTCCTTTTTGTTCTTTTTATTTTTTCTTTAAGGAGGTGTTTTGTGCAGGGGTAGACCAAAGATCAAACACAGGCAGTTCTCTGCAGCAGCACTTGGTCTCCAGTGGCCCCTGGGCATAGCTCCCAAATCAGGGATCAGTTCTAACCCTGGAGATGCTCACATCTCACCTAGAGCTTCTGTGTACTCAGATCTTTTTGTGCTGAGCCCCTTTTTCAATCCAGCTTTAGGTTTGATCATCTTCCACAGGTTTTTTTTTGGGGTGGGTGTTTAATGTGATACCGCTCTGCTGTTGTAGGACTTTGGTTTCCCAAACCAGGCTCTTTCTGGGGAATCTCTGCTCATAGTACAGCTCCACACGAGGTTAGAAGACCTTCCTAGGGCATCAGAGGCTTAGCCCAGCTTCTGGAAGTGTGGTGGCTTCCTGTCACCRTGTCTCAAGGCTCCATCAGCCAAGGGAGCGGCAGCCCTGCCCCTCCTGCCCTTCTGCATCGAGACACCTTCAGGTTGCCCATAACTCCCTTGGTCCTTTCCCAGTACTCTTCTCTTTTTAGAGTAAGGTGAATGCTCCTGGGGCAAACTGAAAACCTCTGAGACAGAGGAGTTTATCCACAAAGCAGGTATAAATTTGTATATACAGGGCAAGAACCCCCAAACATGCGGCCACACTGAGGCTCTTGCCCAGCTCTGGAGGTTTCCCCTCCAGGACATTCCGGGAGGGTTTATTCTGAGGCCCATTAACCTCTGTGTTGATGAATGAGCCAAGAAGCACTGATTTTGAAGTTCTGTGGTGTGGACAGCTGGGAATTTGTCCTTAGTGCCCTGTTCTGATCAGTAATGCAGGACACTGCTGGTAAAACCTCTTTCCTCAGTAAGTATAATCATCTTTCTCTTTAATTGTTGCAAAAGCACAACTGAGTTGGTATGGTTAGAACTGGAGCAAAAACCTGACTGAAGAGCTGCATCTCTAAACCAGTTTTTTTGACAGCCCAGCAGAACAGTGCCAATACATTGCACAGAAAACTGGAAGAGGAGGAAGGTTTTGGAACAGAGTCCGGTTTACAGGTCCCTGGCTGGAAGAGGCTGGATAAAATACTGCATTGTAAGCAATATAACAAACTGTACTCCTTCTTGCAGGCAATTGTGCCCATGGCACTGTTTTTATTTCTTCCTTCCTTTATTTATTTATTTTTTTTTTTACCACATCCTTTTTTTGTTGGCTACAGAAATGCACTGATTTTGCTTCTTTGCTGAAAGCACGAGCTGCCATGGCAGCCTCTGCCAGGTGAGGTGGTGACACAAGGGCCCAAAGCTGAGTTACAGCTGGGGGGTCTGACCTGGGGTAGGACAGAGACCAGGGCCCCTTGGGCTTTGTCATTAGCACAGAGAACATCTGCAGGAAATTTGGCCAGAAAACTTCAAATTTTGTAGGGTTTTGGCCCTGATACTGCGAAGATCCTAAGGAAGAATTTACCTGTAGCTGTCAGCCTTGTTTGTGTTGGTTTGAGCTTTCCTGTGTGCAGGTTTTGCCATGTGCTCTGCTAGTGCCCATCTCCACCCCATGACTAAAAGCTACTCCCACCCATCGCATCTCATTCCACCTCCCACCCCAAAACAAATGCAAGACTAGCCCTTGCCTGAGCTTCTCCTGCATTTGGTTCTGGGCTTGATTTATTTATTTTTAATTTAATTTTTTTAAAATTCAGTTTATTTTTTTTAACTGTCCTTTTTGGTGGTGAGGGGAGGGTGAGGAGGGGACGAGGAGGGTGGCAGGGTGGCTTCGCCATCCCTGGCTTTACACAGGCAGGAGTGATCCAACCCCTCCCTCGAGCTGGAGCTTCCTCCATCCCGTTCTGCATCCAAGGGCCGTTGGAATTGCAGAGCTTGGGCTTTTCTGTTCCTCCCAGGACAGCTGTCTTTGCAATCCAACCGGCTTCATGTTCGCTCCCTGTTAGCATCACTCCCGTAGTGGGAATTTCAAAGCTCCAGCTGGGGAAGGAAAASAAAATCTGGGTCCTTCAGCACTGCTAAAAATTCTCCATTAGCTCTTGGCCATGCCAGCCCCGAGCACCAGGTGATTTGAACACAAACTGTCTAATTTTAGGACTTTTGCCAAGAAAAGGTGTGCTGGAGAGGGTGCTGGAGCCGTCCAGGAGTGGCATGAGGTGTGACAGCCCAACATCCCCAGGGACGGACCATGGACCATTCCCTGTGTCCATGAACAGTGGGCAGGACCATACGGAGTGGGGGGGCAGGAAGGTTGGACCCAGGATTTCTGAAGTTTTCCTATTTACTGTCTTCATCAAACAGAGAAAAACCAACCCAAAGTATCTGTTTTAAACGAGCCAGCAGTGACTACAGTTTGTTCTGTTGCTTACAGCTATTAACAGGAATAATTCCTATCAAACTGAATTATTTTTTAAAAAATTTAAAAATCAAGAGCCAATGGTGACCAGTGCAAAATAGACGAGGGCATTTTTCACTAACTTGGAGCTTTTATTTTATTTCTTTATTTTTTTCTGGTAACACATATTTCTTTCCACCATGGAATTTAGTTTGGCTTCTTCAGATATAAACTTCCAGTTCTTGTTTGAGGCACAGTGAGGACAAATCTTTTCTGTGGAACAGGGATGAGAGGTGCTTTGGCCCCAAAATGAAGCAGCACAAGGTTTTTGCATCCCAACATTCTCTTTTTGGCTGTTTTCTTTCACTGGTGTCTAACATGGAATGTGCAGCCYCACAGAAAGGCTCAGCCCTTCCAGGGTACCTTTAGTCCCTTTTCCCAAACACAAGATACTTTGAGCTGGTTTAGGGGAAATTCTTTAGGAAAATAAGGACTTGAAATGCCTTACCTCCTGAGCTTGTCCAGGTACCTGTTTCTCATCATCCACAGAGCCACTGCCCTCCTCCCACCCAGAGCCTCGGGAGGATGCTGAGAGGCTCCAAGTCTTTCTGTTTTATTAAAATAGAAATTTTAGCGTTTTAGTCTCATAAGGTGACCATGCTTTGCTTTTTTTATTCTTCAATGTAGGGCTTAGGGARAATTTTCCAGGGTGAGAAAATGATCTGTTGAACCAGTGCAGGTCATTCTTTATAAACTCTTGTCCCAGGAACAGTCCATGTGTCCATATTTACTCATTTCTGAAGGTTTTTATGACTTTCCATCCAAGTGTCACCATGAGGTGAAGGTAGAAGGAATATATAAACACCAGGATTAGCAGACTAGTTCTTGGAAATCTTAAATCTAGGCAATTCAAGTGTTTATAAAGGAAAAAATCAGCTGGAGCAGTGAATATTTATGCTTTGCTTCAYGTTTGATGGCATTGAAAGAGCTGGAAGGGCTGCAAGTGAACCCCAGCCCACTTTTCCTTACAGAGAAAACCTGTTATTAATAAAATCACTAATTAGTAGYCAGTTTTGATCACTGTTCTGAGGCAGAAAGTAAACCACAGTGAGCCCCTGAGTGAGCAGAGGTGGCTGTACTGAGCCATCACAGCAGAGACATGTGATGGGTAAAATCCACTGTGGATCTAATTGTGGTTGTTCCAGTTAATTATTGGAACTCTTATCAATAGATTTCCCTGCTGTCATTGTGGAGCTCTGCTCATTACACTGTGAATTAAGGGTTTCAACACCTAACTCAGCTCTGGAAGTGGATACCTTGTCATCTTTATTTATATTTTCCATTTCTTGCATTCATTTTTATTTCTATTTTAACAACCAGTTCCTTAYTGGGAAATGCTTTTAATATCTACTGAGCATGTTAAATTGGGATTATTTGCCTCTGTGTGCAGCCCAAGTGGGTGGGAAGTGATTCAGTAGCCTGAGCTCAGGGCTGGGAACCAGGACCTCCTGTTCTCCATCCAGGCTGATGCCTSCAGCTCCGCAGAAACACCCCGGGATAACCTGGTGCTTTCCTTTCAGAGAGGGTGACAAATCCCACTCGTTAAGGAGGGGTTTGTTGCGCTCCCAATGGAGGAAAAAAAGCTGGAAATGCAGCAGCAGGGGTTGTATGTGCAAGGATTGGCTGCTCTTTGCCTCACAGGGATGTCCCACGGCCCTTGTGCCTCCCTGGCTCTTCCCAGCCATGAGTCTCCATCCTCTGCTCCCACCAAATCCCCGGAACGGCTCCGATCCAGCTGCTTTAACCATTCACCTCCACCTTAAACAGTTTAAGAATCTCCACTGCTGCTCGTTTTAAGTTGGTTTTTTTGGTTTTATATTTTTTTTCCCAGGCAGGATGAGGAATGCCTGCATCCCTTGAGTGCCTTTAGGATCCCGGGCAGCTTTGGCTGTTTGTCCCAGCTCCCAGCACAGTGCCCGTAGCGATGTCCATCTTGACACCTCAGTCCCTGTGTGTCGCTGTCCTGCAGCAAAGCTTTTGACTGTGTCGTTGTTATTTTATTTTCTGTGAGTTTATTTTGCATAGAGTGTGACATTTTGGTTCGTTGTGGTGTTTCTGACTCTTTGTGCCTTTCCTTTTGTGTTTGTTTCTCCCGCCTTTCCTCAGTTTGCAGCGGGGCCTCGACCTGCCCATCACCAGGTACAGTACCTGCCCCTTCGTTATCACCCTGCACTAATTGGCTGGGGGGCGGGGGCGGGCGGAGGTGACTCACCCACTAACTCGGAGTGGAGGAAACCAGCCCTGTAGTAGCTACTAGCACGTGCATAACCCTGCTAACAAGCTGCCTGCACCGCTGAGTAACACCTGGGGTCACTGCTCCCATTAACCGCCCCACGTTCTGCAGGGAAGGAGAACCTGTAGGGATCATTGCCAGGTATTTGTGAGGTTTCCTTGCCTTCTCACATCACTAGAAGCTTTTTCTGAATATTTCCCAAACTGGTCGGTGGATTAAGTTTCCAGAAGATGTCAACTGAGAAAATGCTGCTTTTCCAACTTGGAGCAAAGCAAATGACTTCCCAGTTCCTGCGTTTGTTGCGTGATACCCCCRGTTATCTGTGATCATTGCATTGCTTAATGTTGGTTTTACTTAGCCCACAAAAGCCAGATGTGTAGGAATCTTTCAGTATTCCTATTGTATGACTTGGACGTTGTAAGGAACCACTTCATTATTAAGAAGGAGGATTAGGAATAGCTCTGGCTCATGGAACTCGGGAGTGGCAGAATTAGGACCTCCACAGGTCTGTCTGTCCCAGTCAGGGTTGTCTGGAATCAGCTCCTGCATTTCTCTTTGCCAAAACCCTTCCCCCTGGGAACTGATTTTGCTGCTTCTTGTAGCTTTTGAGGGGACAGAGGTGGCACTGCTGGTGGGAAAGAGGAGAAGAGGTGGGATGAAGCAGGAAAGCTCTCCCAGATTTGGTTGTTTCTGTGGCGCTCTTCCTTCTCTTGGCTTGGAATGAGCAGGTTGTTTCCACAAAGTTAATAGGAATAGTTCTGTCTCAAGAGCAGGTTAGTGTTAGGTGGGCACAGACACCCCAGAGTCATCACCATGCTTGTTTATTCCAGCTCAGGGAGCAGTGTGGGAGCCAGAGCCTTCCAGAGGAGGGTAAAAAAGGGCTTAAAGAGTATAATGGGATATTTGCACTTGTTTGCTCACAGGCAAATGTCATGCGGAAGAGAGGGAGTGCTTCCTGTGCATGGATGGGGTGGTGTGGGCAGGCAGTGGTGGAGGAATGTTTGTAGGATGACTGGGCAACGTGGAGAATGATGGGATTAGGATCTTGTTTAGATACTTCTGTTCTTGACCTTAACTTCAGGTCGGTGTTYATATTGCACGACAGGGAAAGTGCATCACTGCTCTGCAAATCCTTAGTTCTTATATATTCACTGTGAGCCATTTAATGTTCTCCTAAAATTTACTGACCTCACTCTGAAGAGGTTTTGGCCCACGAGTCTTGAGGCAGCAGAGCCTTGAAGGAAATATTCCAGTGACCAGTGGCTTTACTGGTGGGACTTTGGCATCAGTCTGTCAGAATTAGATCCAAAACTTTCCTTTRGACTCAGTTATGACCCTGCCTGTAGCTTAAAAACTTGTAATTTCCAAGTGTTTTCCCGATTTTATCATAGTTAGATTTTTGTCTTTGTTACATTTGAATCTGCTTATAATTATCTGCGAGAAGCTGTCACCATTAGAAAAACATTCCAGGCTTAATTCCCAGTTACATCTGTCATGTGCTGGATCAGGGCAGGCACAGAGAAACCTGGGCTGTGGATGAGCTGTTTATTTCTTTTAACCCAAAACTCTTCACCCGTGGTGTGGATTGGGGGTGGAGAAAGATTTTAGCCACTGCCACGTGCAGGAGAATCACGGCTGTCGGAGCAAGTTCATCCCAAACCCAGCACTCACAGGATGCTCGAGACCAACATAAATAATTATCCTCRCATGGGAATTTTTAAACAGGTTTAAACTGTATAACACAAGCAGAGGGCTTTGAGACTGAGATTTCTAATCTAGGAAGTGCTAAATAAGTAAATTGGCTGTAGCAGGGTTAATATTTGTTGCAACAACTCCACRTTCACAGCAGCAGCACTGGGAGGTTTGCAATTCCCTATGTCCWTTCCAGCTTTTATTAACATGTGCCTTGTATTGATTCTGGGTCTCCTTCAGGCAARTAATGGATTGTTCTTTAATGTTATTGCCTGTAATTATTAGATCTTTAAGGTGCTCAAATTAGCATGATTTAAGCCCCTGAAGTTGAATGGCAACTTTATAAGCAGGGTTTTTTTCTGGATGGAAACGGCTGCCCTGGATTTGGACAGTTACACTTGGAGTGGAGAGAGCCAGTTAATGCTGGAGAAAGTGTGACCACACTGTGTGAGAGAAAATAGCAGAGATTTTGTGTGTTAACCAAGAGTGGCTCAAGTGAAATGAAAATAGCTGTGGCAGTTCTGATTAAAAGTTAAATGTGCCTCRGTAATCCCTGATTCCCAGATCACACACCAAGAATCTGCTGGAAAACCTCACTTTGTAGGAGACAGAAAACAGCCCATACAAAGTATTTTGGGCAGTGTTTTTAAATACACTGTCAGCTTGTGTTTTTCCCAAAATGCTGTAGCAGACGTAGCTATTCCCTCCCTGAGATTGCTGCTCCATTTCCCACTTTTTTTCATGGAGCTTCCCTGTTTTTTCTTCCCAAGTGAGGCTCTGGAGTCACTTTGTTGCTTCTGATCCTCACGAAGCATAGTTGAAAACAGCAGTTTTCTTCTAACCTGAGCTCCAAAATGCAGATTTTTATTCCATTTGAATCTGCCTCTGAAACCATTCATTTAAGAAGCGACTTGGGGAGAGAGGGGTTTATTTTAGAAATAGGTGCTCAGAAGAGGCAATATAGATATAAATCAGAAATATAAACTGAAATGTCATCRTTTCCTTTTGACTTGAACTGTGTTTGAGATGCTGCTCATGGTTCAGCCTCTCACTTGAGGTTGCTGGTGGAGTTTGTTCCAGTTTTAGCTTGGGGTTACTCAAGTTCCTTTGGGTGTAACTTGTACAACAGAGAATGGGCTTGGCTGGGTGCTGTTGTGAAAAAGCTGTGGGACTTGAACAGGTCGGGAATTCACTCCCTGAGCTGACTCAASTGACCATTTTTTGCTTTTTGGTGTATTTCGAGTCAGGAAGTGATGGGAAACGGCTGCCTCAGTYGCTGCCCTGTCTGCATCCATGAGTGTGCGAAGGAGCTGCCAGTTCTAAATCCCCAAAAGGGCTTTTTCCATCCATTTTATCATTTAGTAAATAATAGAACTGGAAGAGTCTGAGGGAGGAAAACAAGTCTTGCCTTAAGCCCAAAGGGCTGTGCTGAGGTGCTGGGCAAGCAGGACCTGGGGATTTGTGCTGCAGCTCTTGTTCCTGGCCCCAGGGAACAAATAATAGGACAAGAGGAGATGGCCCCAAGTTACATGGGGAGGTTTAGGTTGGATATTGGGAAAAGTCCTTCATGGAAAGGGTGGTCAGGCACTGGCACAGGCTGCCCAGGGCAGTGGTGGGGTCACCATCCCTAGAAGTGTTCAAACAGTGTGTGGATGTGGCACTTGGGGACATGGGTTAGGGGTGGACGTGGAATGGTTGGACTTGGTGATCTTGGAGGGTTTTTCCAACCTAAACAATTCCATGATTCTCTGATGTTCACATCTCAAGGCTGCAGCTCCTCAGCTGAGCCCAGTGTCCATGTTGAAGTTTGAAAGGTCAAACGGAAYGTTCCCACATCCGTCTGCAGGCAGAAGGTTCCTGCTGCAGTGCCTGTGCAGGCACCTCCTCCTCCCTCTCCCAGGCCAGGCTCAGATTATCCCACCAGTCTTCCTGGGGGCACCACAAAGAGTAAAAATTAATTGCAGGGGTACGACAAGCTTGGCTAAAGTGCACAAGTTGGGTCACAACTTGTTGAATTTTCCATTCACTTCCGTTCTGTACAACCTCCCACAGGGCTCTGTGGACCCATCCCAACAACCAGCCTTGATCCAGACTAGGAGAAAACTAGAYGAGTGCTCATGTTTGCCAGGCTGAGCTTGGCACAGGTTTATTTTCAGTGCTCTCACCCCAAGTTTCTATTTTGGTGCTTTGGRTTCCGAGGGGCACTCCTGGCACTGTGAGCCATGGCCTGGAAATAYAGAACAAGTGGCAAATCCATGAAAAGCAGTGGTGGGTGATCAGAGGGGGCTGGGCCTTTCCCTGATCATTGATTTTTCTAGATGGCACATTGATGATTGATTTTTCTCCTCTGGGCACAGGGTCATGTGGGAAGAAAATGAAGAAGATGATGGTTAATACAAATTTCAGGGGAGTGTATGTGAGCAGTGACTAAAGGGAATGGCAGGGAAGTGCAGAGGGGTAGACAGGAGGTTTGGAGTGGAGTTCCTTAAAATCAGCGTTAATTACTCTGGCACAAACAGCTGCAAACTTGGGGAGTGCAAAGCTAGAAAACATGGTCAGCACAGAGGGCTGGCATGGAAGCAGGYGATATCCAGCGTGGGAGCAGCTGACATCCAGCATGGCACTTAGTGCCAAGGAGAAGGTTTAATTCCATAAAGTGGGAGCTCATCAGCTGAAACCACCTCTTCAATGTAACCTTCAGCTAAACCACTGAAATTATTTCCAGTTAAGGAGTTTCGTGAAGCACTGGGGGAAACCCTGTGTGGAGCCTTTGWGCAATTCTGCTTTTTGATTTTTCAGAAGAACTTCCTTGAGCGGGGAGGGAAGGGCTGCTGGGATGATTAAAGCAGGCCAAAGGAGTGGAGCTTCAGGCAGCTGATAAAAGCAATATCAGAGGGGTTTGCCTGTGCTCCTCTGGGAGTGGGGGGGGGGGTGGGAGCAACCCTGGATGAAGTCAAAGACCACATTGCCCCAGAGTACTGACTCCAGGGTGATCCAGGAAATCCCTCTCTAACAGACCTGGACAGATAAGGGATGGGACAGGACTCAAGGACCATGACCCAGGTCCTCACTGGTTTCTGAACAACCATAATTTGACCATCATTAGACATAGCTGGACTTAATTTTTGAAAGAAGGAGTCAAGGAAGGGTGGGTGTAACTCAGAGCTTTTCTCAGAAACTTTGCTGTGGCCCAGGGTACCTTAGCTCTGGTCCTGGGTGTGCTCCACTCCAAATCCTGCACTTTGTAGGGGAAATAGAGACCAGATCTATCAGATTTTCACTTCCTGCTGTTCTTCCATGGGAAATGGTTAGTGTTCCTTGAAGATGGTGTCTGTGCAGGCATCTCTTTGACCTTGCAATGCTGATTTTTTAGCAAATTAGGTAGCAAATCAGATAGCAAAAAAACCAGAAAAAGATAGACGAGTGCCCATCTATTTCAGCAAATCAAACAGCCAAACATTCTCAAATGTGCCTGTGATTATTGCTGGCTGAGCTCTATAGGGCCAGGGGCAAGGATGGAGCATAAACAAGTTTGCCAGTCAGGTGCTACTGGTTTAGAACAGTCAAACCCACACCCAGGTCAGATGCACAGTGCTCCCATTCCAGATTTCCTTGAGAATCCTGGTTTTACTTACAGAAAGTGAAACACTTAGAAGTCATTCAAGCTTTGTCAGAGAGGTCTCAGGTTGGCACTTCCAGAAGTTTCTGGTGGTCCTGTTGCTTGGAACAATGGATGTGCTGTTCTTACTGCTGGTCTGGAAGGATGGAATTCTCCTCCTTTTCTCTCCATCCCTGAAGCTGRGTGGGCTCTGGGATGGTGTGGGCAGCATAGGGGGGATCCTGAGAGGTTTTTTAACCTCCAGTCTCCTTGTCAGAGCCCCTCCAGCTGCTGTGGAGCAGCTGAGCAGCTCTGTGGGGATGTTCAGTGCTCATGGCAGGGCAGGTCTGTGCCATTCCCATTCCAGAGCACAGAGTGCTGTCCTTCCTTCTGCTCCAGCAGGGAAGAGACCCAGCCTGTGTCCCATGGAACGGGGCTTCCTCAGCATGTCCCCCCTGCAGGTCTCACCTCGTGAGCCTTTAGGGACCAGTTGGAAGCGATGGGAATGGGCAGCTATCCRTGCCCAAGGAGTTTCCAGTGCTGTGAGTTTTCCCTCCATGGTCTCAGTTTGTTGTGAGCAGGTTCTGCAGCAGGAGCCTGAGGAGCAGATTCCATAGGTGGAATCTCCCCATCTCCGGCACTGGGGGTTTTCTTGTGCTGTCCTGTGGATGGAGGTGCTGCTGGTAGAGGGACAGGTCTCACTTCAGCCTCCAGCCCTTTTCACTCTGCATAAACACACCCATGGGGGTTATTGAATTTTTCCAGCCCTCCCTTGGAGAGACTTGTGCTGCAACCTGCYGACAGGTTAGAAATAATCATTACTCAGTGATTGGCAGTGAAAGGAGAAAGACTTTTGCACTCTTTGGTGTCTTTGGATGTTGAAAAATCACCTGCTGTGGTGATTCTCACCATAAATTCAGCACCTGCCATTGGTTCATGCTGCACTCCTGTAGCTCCCTCGCACCTCAGAGCCACACGGTTTTATCAGAGCAGGACCATGGAAGGGCTGTTCTTCTGGTTTGCTTTCTCCACCCTCACTTCCAAACTTTTCTCCCCAAACAGTTGCCTTCTCCTGGTCCAGGTCACACTTCCAGTGTGCCAGGGACAGCTCTTTATTCACCCAGGTTAACAGGGCTGGACATAAAATCATCGTGCTCATCCTAACAATGTCTGGATTTCTGAGATGGAGTCATCCATGGCTTTCCTGGAGAAATCGTTTGCTGTGAGGAGCAGCTCAGGTGTCACAAACTCTTCAGCAGCACCAGAATGGCCATTTTAAGCTCATTGTCATGTCRAGGATAGAGACATCACAGCTTCCTTCCCTCCTCCCCTGTCCTTCCTGAACCTGAGGTGGATAATCTCAGCTCCTTCCCTCATTCCCCTCTCTTCTTTTCTCACCTCTCCTGGCACAGTTACTCCCTGTAACACATCACTGCACAGSAGGCAGCAGGACTCGGTGTGATGTGTGGTGGGCTAATTATTATAATTATTTTTTTKCTGAACAGTTAAATACGTGGCATTTCTTACCCTCCCAGTCTTGGTGCAGAAATGGAGAGAAATCCATGACTGGAGCCAGGGTCTTTGCTTTATCTGTTCCTCTGTATCACTGAAAGAGACCAGAAGGAGAAATATTTGATTTTTTAGGAACAGAGTAAACATAAAGTCTTTCTGTAGTGTCACATTTTCTGCAGTCAGTCGTGGTTTGATTGGCTTTTTTGAGTTTTTTTAAACTTTTATGCTTCCATATAAAACTTCCCTAGGAGAGTTTCTGACCCTGTGGGATTCTGGCAGCAGAGTCCTTGGTACCACTCCGTCTTTTCCTGGCGGTTTCTGGAAGGGATGAGTCAGAGCAGGGCAGAAGGTGGCTGGAATTGCGTGCATTTAGGGTGCATGTTGTATCCTATTCCTTCCTGTTGATCTGTAAGCTGTTCCATTGGCTTTCTTTCTGTTTCCTGCTGCTTTCTTGCTTCGTTATTGAAGGGAGGATTCAGACCTATACAGGTAACTTTAATCCTGGTTCTGCATGGCATAAGTGTCTCTCACCTGATCATTCCTCCGTCAGTGAATGCCTCAGTGTCCGGTGCATCTCTTACCTCCTGACTTCCAAGATTGCCAAGACTCCAGAGCCAGCTCTTCCAGCCCCCCGAATGCTCCATCCCGGGATTGCCGATGCCTTTCCCAGCGGGAGGGTTGAGGACGGAGCCTGTGCCCGGGGGTTGCTTGGTTCCCTGGGCCTGGCCCATCTGCCTGGGGCATCACTTCATCCCAGCGTGGTGCAAGAGTTCGGTACCACCCTGGGACAGGTTGCCACCCTTTGGAAAACAGGGCAGGACGAGTCACCTGGATCAAGTTGTGTAAAGGAGAGACATGAGGTGCCTCTGGCCTTTGTGAAATCCTGGCTTTTTAGCTCTTCTGGAACAGTTGCCTTGATCTTTTATATCCCTGGAGTATTTATAAAGGTGGACTTTTTAGAAGCCAGCCCACCTTATAAAAAAAATTTCAACAAGCTCATTTTATTTAAAGCTTGCTCTGAAGGTTGAGCTGTAAAATTCAGGAGATACAAACTAATAATTATTAGTTTGTAGTTTCTTGCCTATTTCTGCCTTGTGAAATGGAAAGCCATAGCTGGCCCTGCTGTTCACAGAGAAGCACAGACTATCCTGCAGTTTTCTGGAAGTGTGGCAACCCTTGGAAACTAATACCATAATTATAATATTGTAATGATATTTCCAATTCTTTCCCAGAAGGTCTGACCGGTCCTTTGTTTTCTCTCCTCTCTCCCTTCCCTCTCCTAGTTTTTTCAGAGGCCTCAGATCCAGCCTCCGAGAGCCACCATCCAGAACAGCAGCCCCTCCATCCGTCCCGGAGCACAGACCCCGACTGCCGTGTACCAAACCAACCAGCACATCATGATGGTGAACCACCTGCCAATGCCCTACCCGATGCCTCAGGGCCCCCAGTACTGTATCCCACAGGTAAATCCATCATCCAGGCACCTGAGGAACGTTTACTCCATGGGGGTTGTCTCAGGACCCACCAGGAGTGGGTGGAGATGTCTCTGAGTGAGATCAGGCTGGTAGTTGCATGTTTGGCCTCATGTGGCAGGGCAAGTTTAGGTTGGATATTGGGAAAAATTCCTTCATGGAGAGGATGATCAGACACTGGCACAGGCTGCACAGGGCAGTGGTGGAGTCACCATCCCTGGAAAGGTTGAAAAAACGTGTGGATGTGGCATYTGGGGACATGGTTTAGGGGTGGGCTTGGCAGTGCTGGGGGAACGGTTGGACTTTGTGATCTTGGAGATCTTTTCCAACCTAAATGATTCCATTATTCTGTGGTTCAGCCTCTGTCCTTCCTCTGTATGAAGTATTTGTACTTCTGTGCATGGAAGCAGTAAGAGTCAATCGCCTTTTTGAGGTCTCCTTCAAAAACGGTGGGAAACCAAGCTCCTGGAAAGTATTTAATGCTTTAAAAACAGTCACTCTAAAACCTTGGGCATCATAAAACACAATTTTGCTGCAATCAGGGGAGTGACTCTGTTCTACCTCAGCTCCTGTGTCCTCCCTGCCTTGTCTTTACCTTGTCTCTTATTTTTTTTGACAGTAACGTTTGGGGAGGTTTAGGTTGGATATTGGGAAAATTCCTTCACTGAAAGGGTGGTCAGGCATTGGCACAGGCTGCCCAGAACAGTGCTGGAGTCACCATCCCTGGAAGTGTTCAAAAAACGTGTGGATGTGGCACCTGGGGACATGGTCTAGGGGTGAGCGTGGTGATGGTGCTGGTTAATGGTTGGACTCGGTGATCTTGAAGATCTTTTCCAACCTTAACAATTCCATGATTGGAATTCTGTGATTCCTGAAGCTGTAATTTACCAATTTGAGGATCAGATCTCTGTTGACTGGGGGGGCTCAATCACAGGTTGCCCAAGTCCTTGTAAGCTGATGGTTGTTTTTGTCCCCCCCAGTATCGTCACAGTGGCCCCCCGTACGTCGGGCCCCCTCAGCAATATCCTGTGCAGCCACCAGGACCAGGACCCTTTTATCCAGGCCCAGGTCCTGGAGAATTCCCCAATGCCTACGGTAAGTTCTGCTTGGAGACTTGCTACAAAGTCTTTTCTTGGTGTGTTTTTCTGTTGTCAAGCTGGAGATTTATAATAACAAGCTGGATTAGCATTTGTTTGAACTTCAAATAGCTGCTAAATTTGGTGGTGTCACAGCCCTGATTATTCACTCCTGAAAAATCCCAGAGCATTGTTTGTGTGATCGTGTCAGGAAAGGCTGCAGCTGCCCAGGATCGCCTGTGACTAGGAATGTGGCTGTTTGTTAGTCCCTGCTCTATCATTATTATTTATTAAGGTATTGTGGGTACATCTGGCAGTCCTGGTTTCCACTGAGCCATGCCCTGGGGATGCTCCCAGGAATACAGCAGTTAACAGTTCTTATCCAGCGTTTCTTGTTTGGTGTGTAGGGAGGGATAAGGACAAACCATGTGGGTTTTTCCCTGGATTTATGCTGCAAAGATAATTTAGTCCAGTGGAAGAGTCTGTAACCCCTGCAAAGGCTGAAATTTGGCCTTTTCATACATTTGGTCACTCACTGCTCCCTGCCCACTCACRTTCTGTAACCTGTTGGAGGCAGAGATGATATCAGCTTCCCAGGGGAATTCCCTGTTGGAATTTCAGAGCCTTGGGGTGACTGATACCCTTCCAGGCTGAACAGTAGCAACCCTGCACCCTTGGCAGAATCCCAGGTTTGTTCTTCACACACCTAGATCCCTTTGCAAGGAGAGAAAAACCCAATTGCTTCCCTGTGTATCATTTGGAAAGGTCTCTTTTTTTTTTTCTTCTTTTCCTTATTTCTTTTATTTACTTGGTGTGTGTGGAACTCATGGGAATCATTGAAAGATTGCCATGAAGCCTTTAAACCTGGTAATGCAATTTCTGAGTAGGAGAAAGGGTAATTACAGGGCAGCTACTTCCTGGTCGTTGATCCTAGAGAAAATAGAAGAAATATTGCAATAGCTCTTCAAATCTGATCCACTAGATGAGGAAATTGCCCAGTATTCATCATTTTTTGTGCTGTTACAGGTCTGCTTTCTTACTTCCTGCTTGCTTAGTGCCATTTATCTGTCTTCAGTACTGTAATTAGGAAAAAGTTCATTTCGAGCTCTTTTTCTCTCCTGGAAACCCCTGGTTTCTTGCACAGAATCTTGGAATCTTTCAGTCCCAGCTTGTTTTGATGTTGCTGTGTCTGTGGAACATCAGTGGGTGAAGCCAGAGCTCCCTGTCCTGCAGAGTTTTCCAGGCAG
Source organism: Amblyornis subalaris (assembly GCA_018881555.1). NCBI lineage: Eukaryota > Metazoa > Chordata > Aves > Passeriformes > Ptilonorhynchidae > Amblyornis > Amblyornis subalaris. The sequence goes on from JACAXG010000150.1 coordinate 1,555,581, forward strand.
GGAAAGTTTAGCCAAGGATTTGCCTGTACTCATCCACCTTCCCCTCCTGTTGCTTCCGTGCTGAATGTGGGGAGTGGGAATGCTCAGTCTCTCACCAAGTGGTGCCAGGTTTGGGGAACAACTAAATCTTCAGTCCAGGCATGGATAATGCTGCTGGCAGTGTCTTCTGTAAACCGTGGGATTTGTAGCCAGTGTGGCTGCTGGACATCAAAATCATGGCTGTTTTGGCAGGGAAAATATGACAGAAGAAAATACTCCTGAAGATGGACAGTGCAGTTTTATACCTGTCTCAGTTTTGCAGTTTATCATTCTCTGATACCACGAGTTYTCTGTGGGACATTGAGAAAGACCTTGAAATGATCAATGGGAAGGAGGGAGAATAAAACTTGGGTGCTGCAGAACTGGAAGGGCAAGGAGCAGAGCAGAGTGCATGGCATTGGCAAATGCATTTGTCTTGTCACAGGAGCTCTGTTTCTTCCCAGAAATCACTCTTTCCAGGATTTGGGTTTTTTAAATACTTTTCATAAAGGGAGAGTCCTTCCCGGAGTTCTGCTGGAACTGAAATGAAGGGATTTCACACATTGCAGGGCTCCCAGGCTCCTCCTGTCCCCTCACCTTACCCAGACTCTGCTTGGACACCTACTCAGCAGGAGGGTTCAGAGAGTCATGAAATCCCAGGATGGCTTGGGTTGGAAGGACCTTAAAACTCATCCACTTCCCACCCCCTGCYGTGGACAGGGACACCTTCCACTGTCCCAGGCTGCTCCAAGCCCCATCCAACCCGGCCTTCCAGGGATGGGACAGCCACAGCTTCTCTGGGCAGCAGTTCTTGATTCYCAACCTGCAGAGATGCTGGAGGACACTTTGAGGCTGGATCTGAAGTGCTGCCAACCCTGACATTCAAAATGAGACATTTCTTGAGTGATTCAGCCCACCCAGGAGTGTCACTTTGTGCTCCTTGATGCCATGCAGGGCTCTTTGCTTTGGCAGGGAAAAGTTCCTACTCTGAGGATGCAGACAGGGAGCCTGCTCCAAGCTGGGGCTTTCCAGCTCTCAGCTGGAGGAATGCATCCTTGGAAGTTGCAAATCAGACCGTGCTGGGCTGGTTTAATTTGCTTTCTTGGATTTCACCCTTTGCCTGAGATCACAGTGACCTCCCGGTTGGGTTACAGACACAATCCAGATTTTCATTCCCAGTTAAAGGTTAGTTCAGCTGAAGAATAGATCAGATTGCTCCAGAGGCAAGTGCAAGCAGTGAGTCCATCCAGCATCCATGCTTAGAAGGGAAAACACCCAGCAGCACCTTCCACATTCCCCTGACACCTGATCCACGGGCAGGAGGCGGCTCTGCTCTGCCACCCTGATGTCTGGCATGTTTTGAAAGCCCTTGGTTATTGAGCCACTCTCATTCCACAAAGAAAACCATAATGAACCATATTGGCTGTTAGGAGTGTGATCAGCACCTYGGTGTAATTCTGCACTATTCACAGTGGTTGTGCTTTTTGTGTGTTGCAGCATGAGAAGAGCATGGCTTGTAATTAAATTTTCTGGTTATGCTTCAAAATAGGTTGCAGTTGACCTTGCAAATTGTTTGTATTTGTTTGACTGAATTTCTCTACAAAGGCAGAAAACCCCTGATAAACCAGCGGCAAACCCAGCAACAAAACCAGCAACAAACCCACCTGTTTGTCAGGCAAAGAAGTTCAGGGCTGGTCTCTCAGTGCCTCTCTACAGCCTCTCAGAAATGGATGCACATGGTCACTTTTTGGTCATGGAAATCAAATATGAAATATGGACCTAATCTCTTGTTTTGATGGAGCAGCAGCTTCCGAAAGTGGGGCAGAGCAAACCCAGCATTCCCACATGGATGTTGGAAGTTCTGCACGTGGCCAGTTTTACCTCTTGTGCTTGGTTTTCTCTCACTAACAGTCAAACTGACCTTGTCCCTCTCGTTTCTGTGTTGTTGCCTGCCCCAGGAACACCCTTCTACCCCAGCCAGCCCGTGTACCAGTCTGCACCCATCATTGTGCCTACGCAGCAGCAGCAGCCGCCACCTGCCAAGAGAGAGAAGAAAACGGTGAGTGAGGCTCTGATGGACACAACCCTCGGGGAGTTCTTCTGGCTGGGAGGTGCAAGGACCTGAATAACATTCTTAAGCTTAAAACTGAGCTTTACCTTCACTGGAGGCCCTGCCACAGGTTGCTTAGAGAAGCTGTGGTGACCGCATCCCTGGAAGTGTCCAAGGCCAGGTTGGATGGGCTTGGAGCAACTTAGGCTAGTGGAAGGTGTCCTTGCCAATGCTTTAAGATGAGCTTTAAGGCCCCTTCTGTCCCAAACCAGTCATTCTGTGATTCCCAAAGAGATCAAGCCTTGCCTGTCACACCTAATTAAGCATTGCACAGAGCTGCAACAGTGCCTTATTTTCCATTTTGACATGGGGACTCTCTGCTTTGAGTTTGTGACATCTCAGCCCAGTGAAAAAGGAAAATATTTTTGCTGGTTTTAAATAATCATAAATAAAAGCAGCATTGTCTCCCAAGCCTAGGATCCTCACCTTTCTCTGCTGCTGCTTAGAGTGTTCCCAAAGAGCCAGGTGGGAATGAGTGAACTCAGCAGTTTGCGAGAATGTTGGGAATTGGTTCAAAATGACAAAAAAGAAATTATTGAATATTACACCTTGGAAAAGGTGGAAAACCAGTAAGTTTTGGACGTATTTGCAGGCTTGAGAGAACCTGACCACATCATGAAAGTGGGTAGAGGTTTGGAGAGCACATTCCCTCTCTTCCTAATTAATTGGTGGAAATTTGAGAGAGGCAGATTAATGGAATTTAAACCCATCTACRGGTGGGTGGTGGGGAACAGTAAAGGTACACGGGGTGAATTAAGGTTTAACCAGGAAAAGATGGATGTGGACTTGAACTTGTGAATGAATCGTTGGTAAAGGATTGAAAAGGAAATTACAGCAGGATTTGCGTGAGAGTGGTTTGGAAATGTTAAAAGAACTGTTTCCTGGGGGTAGGAAAGAATAAGGGGACTTGGACATGTCTCAAAACACAGAATATTTGTATCTTTGGAGTTTTGAGGATGATCTGAGGTGACACTTGATTTGGGAGACCGGAAGAACCGAACAATGTGTGAGCTGTGCTTGCAGGAAAGGCCTTTTCGTTGGCTGCTCTCAGCAGCTCTTTTGTCACCTCTTCAGTCCCCAGGAGTCTCTTTTCAGCATCCCAAACACGACATGCTGAGATCCCTGCTGCCATTGAAATGCAGAGCTGATCAGACACGCTCAGCTGGGATTAAGGCAGTTCCATGCCAGCCAAACCGAGTTCTTTGAGGCAGAAAAGAGATTTTAAATGCCCGAGATGCTTCTCCCTGAATGTGCTGTTTCAATTTGCTAATTGGTGTTGCAACTGGAGAAATGAGAAAAATTAAAGTTAAATGTATTAATGTGCACACGCCCACATCCACCATTAGTTGAGTATTTGAGTACTACAAACTTGCAGGCAGGGAAATCTTGTTTTAATGCCATTGACTACATGTCAGGGGGAGGAGAGGGCAGGAATTAGTGCTGGCTCTCAAGACCTTGTTGCTGTGGTTAATGAAATGTTTTAGCAGAAAATCTCCATCAGAAATAAGAGAAGACCAGACTCAGCATCCTGAGTACCCTGTGTGTGTCTTTGTGTTCATAACCCAGACTGAAGCCACCATCCCACCAAACTGAGGCTGGCAAATCACAAACCCCTTCTGCAGTTATGATTTTAGATCCCAGAATCCCAAAAGGATTTGGCTTGGAAGGGATCTGAAAGACCATCCAGTTTCAACCCCTGCCCTGGGACGATTACAAGGTGGTTTCCAGTGGGACCCCTGCCCTGGGAAGGGTTAYGATGTCTCTTGGTTTGCTTGGAGTTGTTTGCTTGGATTTCTGCATGGAATTTATCTCGAGTTCAGCCAAGAGCTTTGGAGAAAGTGGACAGACACACAGGAACTCTGTCTTCAGGTTTATCAGAATCTCCAGTTCTTACATTGGAGATGGAAAGCTCTGTTTCACATTATCCCAGACATCCTGGCTCTTCCCTGTGTTCAGGGACACGGATTGGCTCAAGTGTCAGTTGAGGATTCAGTGAATGTGTTCTGGAGTGGTTTATTTTGGAAAATACTTTTTCTTCCTGTTTTAGGGCTGTGAAGAGACTAAAAAAACCCACTTGTTTCCTAAATGCTGCTGAGTTTTACAGGACTTGAGTTGGTTCTTTCAGCTTCCCTTTCCTCCACTCAGTATCTTTGTTTGATTCCCTCTGTTTTGGTGGAATGACTGATTTGCTGATTTGCTTTCCCCCTTTCCCAGCAGCTGGGCTGGCAAGGTCACCGAGTTCCCTATTGGGGTAAAATACAGCCTTTTTGCCATTCTTGCCCTTTCCACTACTGGGCAAGCTTAGCTCTGTACCTAAACTGACTCCCAGATTTTCTCAGTGGCAGGAAACTCAACGTTCCAGCAGCAGAGACCATATTTTGAATTACAGAGTGCACATATTTAGACTGAACTGGTGTGGTTGATGATTAAATTGGGTTTTGATTAAATTAGGTGTTGATCAGGGGATGACATGCCATGCATTCCAAGTGATGAAAACAAGCCACATCCCAGTGTTCCTGCTGAGCACCAGCTCATCCCAGAGCATCTCCTACAGGGTGGGATGAGAGCATGTCCTGCCCACACTCCTCTCCACGAGGACAGTGGTAACAGGAACACTTGTTGGAATTATTCCTTTGTTATTATTTCAATTATTTCAATCCTCTAGATCCGAATCCGGGATCCAAACCAGGGAGGCAAAGACATAACAGAAGAAATCATGTCTGGAGGGGGCAGCAGGAACCCCACGCCCCCCATCGTCAGACCCACCTCCACCCCGACTCCACCTCAGGTAAGGAAGAGCTGTGTTCCTCCCCCTGTGACCTTTGTTTTGAGGTGCCACTCCCAAATCCTCGAGCTTCCAACCACACCTCTGACCACCTCAGACACCTGGATGCTCCTAAATTATCAATATTCTTCAAGGATTATTTTTTCCCCACATTTGGTCGTTTTTCCCAGGCCATTGTCGATGTGGAGCTGCGGTGCTACTGCACGTTTCCTCTCCCTGGGTTTGTATCAGCAGTAGATTTTAGAGCTTGTAAAGAGTTTCAATGTTAAAGGAGGAGCCAGAATATCTGTGGGAAAGAGGAAAGTCCTGAGGAAAGTCCATATCACACATGTGATTGATTATAGACCTTCAGTTGTGTCACTGTCCATCACTTTCTACCTTAGTGGTGCTGGTTTAGAGTCACCAGAAGAACTGGAGCTCAGGAATTTTCTCACAGAACTGTGATAAATCTAGCATAGATTTGATCTCTGGATGTTCAAACTTAAAAATGTGTTTTTCTGATGTGGGAAAAATCACAAATATCCCAAACTGACATTTTCCATATGTCCTAAATCCCCTCTACTTACACACCTTCGAGTCTGACCCCTTTAAGTCCCAGATTAGAAGCCAGGAAGGTTCTCCAGGTGATGGCTGGGCCGTAGAACAGAGCTGGTGCTGGGGTGTGATTTCTTCTTCTTCCACGTTCTTTCCTGTTGGATGTCACCAGGTTCTGACAGTTTTTAGGAGAAACAGCTTTTCCTGAGCTCAAACCTTCCTTTCTCCTCCATGTGGGAGTAGTTTTTCTGCTCAACATCCTGTGCTGAGGCAGGAGCACAACCTTGTCTGGGGACACTGCTTGTTCTGGAGTGGAAGCTCAGGGTTCCAGGGAGGTGTAACTGAGATCATTGAGGTGAAGTGAGGGCCTGACCTGCAGATCCCACCCTGAGACCAGTGGGATTTCGGCTTTCAGCCATTCCCAGCTCAGTCAAATCCTTGTGTCACCTGAAAGGCACCACCTTGTGCTTTGTCACTTGTTTTCTCCTTGGGGTCTCCATCGAGGACAAGCAGCAGCAAGGCACCAGTTAAACTTCTTTCTGTAAGGGAAGACACTAGAGATGTCAAACACTGGAATTCTGGTGAGGTCATGTTCCCATTGCTTCTTGCTAAACGACTTTCCCCATTGGAAGTGGGAAGATTTGGAACCAGCCAGGATTTCCTGTGGTGTTCCCACAGGGAACAGTGAATCCAGGCACTTACCTGATCATTTTTACATTCTGAAATCTATTTTAAGGCACTACAGTTAAGTCAAACAGAAGGAAATAAATGTGTTTCAAGAGGAGGTTAATAAGCCTGAATTCTGATCAGCCGTAATTTATATGCAGAGCACAGCAGTGATGTCCAATCATCTCCTCCAAGGTATGCAAATACTCCATTGTTTAATATCCAGCCTTCCTTTTGATTAGGTGCTTGGAACCACTTTTGGTAATCACAGAAGAGCTCTGAAATTGGGCTCACCAGAATAAGTTCATTAGTGTAACATAACTGAAAATTTAAGCCCACTTAAGCCAGGAAATTCAACGTTATTGTCCCAACAGCTTCTCTAAATCAAGTCTTCGGAGCACGTTTAATATCTTGGGTGAAATTAAATAGTCCTTAATAACTGTGCTCAGGAATTGCAGTAGTGGGGCGTGTTACCATTTTGAACAGGCTCAAGTCAGTAAATTTGCAATATTCAGCCATAACTTTTGAGATGCACCTGACTTGGGGCGGCTCCTGGAAGAGCTGCAAGGGGAGCAGAGCTGCTGTTGTTTGTTCCACCCCCTTTGGACCAAACCCTGCTTGTCAGGGAGATTTCACGTGGTTAAACACTCAAAATGTGAATGTCCAACCTCAGGGCTTGACAAGSCATAATTGAAGTGATGCCCAGTGCAATGAGATTTTAGAATTATTCTAATAATAATTCTAATTAAGTTTCTCTCTCTGAATCTGCTATCTCATTATTTAAATGATACAAACACAGAGGAAGAAACTTCTCAAGAAGTGTGTGAAGGCCACTGCTGCAGACCAGGCYCTGTCCCACATTCTGCATTTGAAAAAAAAMCYCTTTTATTATAATAATAGTTTCCAAATTTTCATTTTTTTCCTTTAGATTTGAATTGCTTTATTAACTGACTCAAATAAACCAGAAACTTGGCTAACACAAGCCCGAAGCACCCTCTTCTCTCAGCAGATTAAGTGCTGAACATCAAAAAATTATTGGAATTGTGCTTAACATCAAAAAATTATTGGAATTGTCCAGAAGATGAGCATTGCTGCCAAGATGAGCTGCGTGGTTTGAGCCATTTCCTTGCTTCTCGTTCAGTGTTGCTGACCAAAAAGTGCTTTAGGTGGAGTTTTCCCAGTGCCTCCACAGTGTTTTTTAATTGCTTTTTAGCAACTGAAGTGCTTTAAAGTTCCTGCAAGAAAAGCTGGAGGTACATGGAGATGTGATTTATCCATTTCTAGCAGGACATTATTTTCACACTATTTTTTGCTGGGTAGATAAAGAAAACCCAATCTGGTACTTAGTTAACACTGACTTCCACGGAAGACCACTTTTTAAAGAGTAAATTCTCTTATTTTCCTGGCAAAACTCTTCCAAGTGTCAGTGGGTTTGTCAGACCTTGTGTTTGCTCAGTCTCCAGGCTGTGGTGGGGTAGAATAACCCAGAGCAACCCTTGGATCATCATAAATCAGGGGAGTGATTTTCAGCGGGATTTTTTTCCTAAATCTCTAAATGCTCCATTTTGCAGCTGCAAGGCTCAGTGCATAAGGAGCATTTATTCATTTACAGTATCATTCCCACAAAATAAATGAGTGTTTTCCACATTTCTTAGGGAAATACATTTCCTGACCCAAGAAGTTTCTGGGCTCACAGGTTTCCTGATCGCTGKTCTCCTTTGGTTCGTGTGGTTCTTATCACAGTCTCCTTTTTCCCCACTGATTTCATCCAAAAATTTTCGTATAAAATGAAAGTCCTGATCGCTGAGAGTGAGGGGAARGTGTTCTTGAAACCTGCTCATTGTAAACCTGGGTTTTCTTTGGCTTCCTTCCTTTGGCTGAAGGTTGGGCTGCAGTTCTTCATCCATTCTCCAGCCAATCTGCCCGGCTTGTTCCTGGAAGAGGAGCAATCCCAAATAAAGCTTCAACCCTTCACCCCTACTTAAATTTTCATTCTTATTTTTCCAGACGTGCTTTTTCCTGGTCCTCCTGAAATGGTGAAAAATAATGTCTTGGAGATAATTCCCTCTTTATCCTGCACTGTTCAGATGCAATAGGTGAAAAAGCTGGAAATGGGAGGGAAAAATAGTCCCAAGAAGAGAAGCAGGTTGCCAGAGAGTTTCCTTCTATAGGGAAATAAGTTTTGCATGGATTTCTGAAATCAGGAATTAGGCATCCGTGTCTTGGACACTCTGCYGTGTTTGGATTGTTTAAAAATCCCTTTTCTTGTAGATATTCCGAGAAGTTTGTGGTGTGGAGCTGGGTGAGGGCAGACACCTGCAGGGAGCTGCCTGGCTTTCCACTTGCGATTGGGAAATTGAAATTTAGTCCCATTTTCTTCTGTGCCTGGTCCCTGGGGTGTATTTAAGGGGATTTTGTGAACAGCCACCTTACCCTGTCTGTGCTCACTCCAACCAGTGTTTAACTTCAAGTCTGGTGCAGTTACTTGGTCTTCCTTAAGTTCTGAGATTAAATACAACGGATTTTGTCAAACTTTCATCAACACAAGTGCCCATCAATGGTGGGAGATAATTAAAATATGTCTGTCTGCCACAGGCCAGGGCTCCTTCAGTCTTCGCTGGTCTTTTTGTTTTGTTCTTCCATCCAGACAATCTCAGGCTCTCTCAGTGTTCTTTGGGAATCTGCTCCTCCTCCTCTCCCTCTCATTGCTGCCCAGTTGGGTTTACTCTCCTCTTGCCCTGCAGGGCGTTGGGGGTTTTTTTTCGTACAACCACCCTATATCTGGATGATTTTCCTGCTGGGATAACGAATGATGTGTGTGCAGATATATCTGTCCATGTTCATCCACTCCTGCACACRTCAGCTATTGATAAATACATGGAAGAATAAATAAATAGATTTAAATCTCTAAGGGGGTTGAAATAGTGGATCAGTTGAGAAAGGAGTCAAGTCCCAAAAGTGAATTTAAATCACAGAGAGATCCAGGAGCCTTGAGGTGTGTCCTGCATGGAGGAGCATTCCTGCAGCTCTTGGAAGAAGCGGTGGGAGAGCAAAGTGTGGTGTTAACTGTGCTCTGATGTCTCTTCCTTGCTTTTTTTAACAGTAATCATCTTTTTCCCCTTTTCCTGCTGCCTTTCCCTCCCTTTCCCCATGCACTTTTTGAATTTATCCGATCGACCTGTGTATCTTCTCTCTTGATTTTTTTCTCTTTATTTTCCCTTCCTTTGGTTTTTCCTCTCTGTCCCGCCATGTCTCRTCTCCCCACTTGCCTTTGCTCCATGTTTTTATGTTGCCAGGCTCATTCTCATCCTGTTGTGCCTCCCCCCCAGCAGGTGCCCAGCCAGGTCCCCGAGCCCGTTCCCRCGGCGTTCGGAGCCGTGGAGAGCTCCCACCCCTCCGGCAGCACCCCCGGCACTGCGGCCCCCGCCTCCAAACAAGGTCGGTTCATGGAGATTTCCTCCCTCATTATTTTGAGTCATTTATTTTTTCCCCTCCTTTCTTGTTTTAGTTGGAATATTTTTGGCAGGGAGACCAGCAGGCAGCAGAAATAGGAGGGGAGGGACGTCTCTTCCTCCAGTGGAACATTTCAAGTGTGTTGCTAAGGGAATTAATTGGAATTTGCTAATGTGGAACTGGTTAAAAATAATTGTCTTCGAGCTTCTGTGTCCTAAACGTTGTTTCAGAGCACAGAGAAGGATGAAACTCCTCTCACCCATGTGCCATCCTCCAGAAACTAGCACGTTTTCAGGGAAATGCTTTAGCCAGAGAGGCTTTGGATCATTTGGATAATTGGCCACAGTGATGGCACGGATCCAGAGGATCATATGGCTCCCACAGAGCTGCTTGTGYGTCCTGTCCTGCAGGAATGGGCAACGTTTATTAGGAAAAGACCCATTAGTGTGCAAAGTGTCTCAAAAAGCCCATACCAGATTTTGCTGACGTTGGTAAAAATGACACAGATGGAAGAAGTTTCTTAAAATTCCATTTCCTTGGACAACACTCTCAGGCACAGGGTGGGATCCTTGGGGTGTCCTGAGCAGGGCCAGGAGTTGGATAGATCCTGATGGGTTCCTTTCAACTCAGGATATTCCACAATATACACTGGAATGGAGATTCTTTTAACTGATCAGGGAACTCTCCCAGGAGAGCCAACAGAGCAGATCAAGGCTCTTCCCACACTGGAATTTTATAGTCATGGAAAGCTGTAGTTACTGATGTGTGCTCACCAGTGGGATGGGTGTTGGGATACAGAGCTGACACCACCTTTTGCTTCCCAGTTATCCATGGCATCACAACCTCCTGGGGCTCTGCCTGGAGCAACGTACAGGGAAGTGCCAAGATCTTTTATTTCAGARTGTTTAGGAGTCACAGAATCACTAAAGTTGGAAAAGCCCTCCAAGATCTTCGAGTCCAACCATTCCCTCAGCACTGCCATTTTCAGCACTAACCATGTCCCCAGGTGCCACATCCACATGTTTTCTGAGCACACCACATTGCTGGTGGCACGAGTGACCACAATGCAGGCACCCTCTCAAGAGAGGCTGTAAAGCTGTGGAATCACAGAACRTCTCCAGCTGGAAAGGACCCGTAAGGATCACCAAGTCCAACCCCCTGCTCCTCACAGGACCACCTACCACTGAACCATATGACCAAGAGCTCCTTGAACTGGATCTCTGAAAATCCAGCACTTTCCATCTCAGTATTTCATCCCTGTGTATGAAAACGTAGATAAGACAAACAGGTCTTATCCCTCTTCTCTCTTTGTAACTTAACCCCTTTGTAGGCAACTGGGAGTAAACTGGAAGTAAGTGTGTTTATTTAGTTACACAGCTCTGATAGTGCTGGTTTAAACATAAATCAGGRCTTGGCTGGGGTTTAACACTGAGAGCTTCCCTGTGTTTGTGTCTGTTCCATCCCAGAAAGAGTCAAACATTTGTTCCAGTCCAAAAATTGCTAAAGAGCATGTTTATGTAAGCACTGCAGGGAGAGCCCTAGAATAACACCCAGAGCATTGGGCCGTGGCCTGGGGGGGCAGAGCAGTGTTGGGGTTGGTGTCAGTAATTAATAGACACCGTTTATGTTATTTAAATTGAATTAATGACTTGAGGGGGGCCCGTCCGTCCGGAAAGACATGCCAAGGTATTAAAATGACTTTTCACTTCGATGTTGGGGATTTTTTGCTTCCAAAACAAAAGCAGTCAGATAGGGCTGCATGGCTGAAGTATTTATTAAAACCAGTATTGTTGCTTCCCTAAAGTTCCCTCTGCCTTGTCCATCCTGTGGGTCGGATCATCCCCTGTGCCCTTCATCCCCTTGAGTTCGTTTGCATCCATTGGAGTCTGGAGTCAGACTTCCATTGTGATTCTGTGAGACCCAATGGTGGTTGTGCAGCTGTTTAGAACTGTGAGCAGCATCTGGCCTCTTTGCTGGGCTCAGATCAGGATCAGGAACGGAGCTGTGTGCTGTGCCAGCAGACCAGGATCTGCAGTTCCTATTGGATCAGTGTTGAAGTCATTCCTGAGGCTGGATTTGGGATTTCATTGCATTGGGTTTTTTTCTTTAAAAGACAAGCACTTGGCTTTTCACAGAATCCCAGAATGATTTGGGTTGGAAAGACCTTARACTCATCCCATTCCGACCCTGCTGCCACGGCAGGGACACCTTCCACTGGACCAGGTRTAGGAGTAGGAACTGCTACTATARTACCTTAAAAAATCACATTATTTAGGTGCAAGCTGTGGTTCCTATAGATGCTGTAGGTGTGTCYATACCAGCCAGGCTGCCAGAGSCAAGGATACTGCTGGAGAATCCAGCTCAAGCCAGTGGCCGAGGCTGCGGAGCCTGGCTGCAGGCCAGGCTGGTGCAGGAGGTGCAGTGGGATAACTCTGCATGGAATCAGAGCTGCCCACATTTATTCCACTTGCAGAGGTTCAGGGGGATGTTTGGAGTATTATTATCCTCTTTTAAACCTCTTTCCAAATCTTGCAATGTGTCAGACATGGAGAATGTACAACACAGTTTGTGGAAAACAGATTAATGTCAGATCCCAGAGTTTGGAAAGCTCCAAAGCCCCTCTGCTGACACTGACTCAGTCCCGGTGCTGCCTCGTGAKTGTTTGCATCGGGACAAAAGATGGAAAAATGGCAGCGAGCCCAGCAGTTATTGTCAGATAAACACCATGGAGCAGAAACAAATTCCYGTATCCACTAAAATCTTCCTCATCTACCGCCCTGGCCAGTCTGTGCCACCAGGACCACCCAGCAGCCCAACAATGGGTTTTCYATGGAGGAGGCAGCAGGGTCTGTCCCGCCAGGTGTGTGAAAAGATCTTTAAGGAATAATTTTGCAAAACTTGTATTTATTGGGAGATTTAAAAAAATACCTCTTGATATTTCCCCTGGAGCAGCCGATGCTTCCTGTAAATACTTTCTAAATATAACATGAGGAATGATCTCAGCGTATTTAGGAAGAGGGATCTGATCCAGTTGGGATGAATTGCGTTGATTTTTGTTTTCCCTCCCCAACTGTGAGTTGTTCCACGTGGTTCTCTGTAACAGTTGGCAGGGATAAGTCCTCCTTTGCCAGGACTTGGAGATTTGTTCTCCGGGATGGGGGTTCAAGTTCAGATTTGCTTCTCATTAGCCAAATCTGCTCCTCGTTCTCTGAAATCCCTCCTCAAATCASTTTTCTCTGGAATTTTGCACACACAGCCTGTATCCGTGGCAAGATAAGGTGTGCTTTGAAGGAAGTGAGTTAAACCTCTGGTTTCAAACACAGCTGTGGATTTTTGCTGGTTTTATTTCTCAGAGTGCTTTTCTAAACAYTTCAAATGCATTTGGTTGGAGGTTTTTTTTGAGCATTCTCATTCGACTCAGGGAGAGAATATCCAGGCGGTTGTTTATAGCGAGCTGTAAATGTCAGGAATGCTCCAGGAGTTCCTGCAAAGGATGTTCYAGAAATCGGAGGTGACTCGTTTTCCTTTCTAAACAGTTCCTGTGTCCTTTTTCTTCCACGGAGCCTCCAGAATCAAAATCAGCTGTTGGKATACTCTCTCCCATCTTTCCTCACTTGTCATCCTCCTCCAAAGCCATCTCCCTGGGTGCCTCATTAAGTTGATAAACTACTGCTTTGGCCGTGGTCCTCTGTAACGCTGCCGGGGCTGCTGACGGCTGGAAGCAGAGTTCAGTTTTGCTTCAACTATTCCTGAAGGTGGGATTCGATGCTCCAGGCAGTTTCAGATGGGTTCTCCTTCAAAAAACTCTTTGGTTCTCCTTCAAAAAACCCTTTGGTTCTCCTTCAAAAACCCTTTCCCTTCAGCTGAGCTGTTGAATAAGCCCCAAATGGAAATACAGCAGAGCCAAACCTCCTCAGTTCTACCTGAATTTTGATGATTTGGGGTTGGTTGTGGCCTTTGACTTCCTAATCTGAAGGGCAGATTTGTGGCTCTGGCTTTTCCAGAATTATTTTTGCTGGTGTGACAAGGTCCTGAAGGAGTTTAGTGTTCCTGCRAGATCCTAAACAAGCATGGCTCATACATGGTTCATCACTTGGCAAGCAGCACAGAGSTGCAGCAGAGATTTGGGAGATGGGATAAGTGCAGAGACTTCTTTGTGCACAAGATTTTGAGGTTTACTTTGATACATTTCTTCCAAACTTCTAATCTAAATCTCTTTCAGTTTAACCCGTTCCCCCTTGTCCTGCAGCTCTTCATCCATGTAAAAAGTAGTTCTCCCTGTTTTATAAGCTCCCTTTAGGAAATTCAGAARGAGTGTCCCCAGATTCTTCTCTTCCTACGATGGCAGGGGTTGCATTTTCAGATTTGCTGTCTGGACTTTTCCTTCAGATTCCAGGTGAGCTGCAGATGCCTCTGGTGTCTTCCTCAGAGCTCCCTGGCCAAATACAGGAATGGGAACCAAGGGGAGCCAAGACATGGCACAGGAACATGGAATTGCCTTGTAACGTTGCCTTTTTTATCTCCTTTCCCAGAAGAGAAGCCAAAACCAGATCCAGTATTAAAACCACCTTCTCCAGTCCTCAGACCAGAACCTACTGGGGAGAAGAAAGATCAAGCTGGGCAGACGACCGAGGCCCCCCCCTCAGTGGAAACCCCACCAGAACTTCCTCGTGCTCCATCGCCGGCCCCGGCCGCTCCCGTCGCGGCTGCTCCCGCGGCTGCCGCTACTGTCACCGTGTCCAGCAAACCCCCACCCGCGGCCGACCCGGAGGACAAATGTGAACTGGCCTCCCCAAAAGAGGAGGCCGTGCCTACATCCAGTGCCACACCCTGCACGGACACRGCGGCCCCTTCTCCCGCGGAAGAGCCTGATGCCGAGGTGTGCGCGGAGCCCAGCAGCGCAGTAGCATCGTCCGGTGACACCCCAGCGGCTGCCGGTCCCGCTGTCACCGGTGACACGGACGGCGTCAGGGACGCGGGGGCCGCGGCCGAGCCCGTGCCAGAGGTGGCCCAGGCGGAAGCTGCGCCGTTGACTGTGGAGGCAGAGCCCCCCGAGGCGCCCCCAGCAGAAGTGGAAAGCGTGCCATCATCTCCCAGTGCTCTTCACGCTGCTCCCTCTCCTCCTCCCACCCCACCTCCCACCCCCCCGCCCCCGTCTCCACCRGTTTCCGTTGCTGCTGTTACCACTACAACTCCTTCTCCACCTCCTCTCCCACCTCCGAGTGCCCTCCCTGTTGTCCAGGGAGATTTAGAAGGAGAGGAAAGCACAAGAACTACTCTTAGTGAAGAGGTAAAAGATACTGAAAAGAAGGAAGAGACAGAAGCAGATGGGCAACTGGAGGAGAGCCCGGAGGCTCYGAGTGTGAACTCGAGCAAGAGTCCTGTCCCAGGTAAGTGTTGGGCTCTGTGGGTTCATGTGGTGAACTGGAGGATAAAGGAAAAGGGCTTTTTCATCTTCGCACAGATGTTTCTGTTTCTATCAGCAAAACAAACCCCTGATGGTGCTGCGTGGCTGCTGTGATTGCTGAAATGCTGATCTTTGTTTGYAGGGATAAAAACCCCTCCTAATCGTTCATAATTGGTCACTGACTTGGGTGTGTGTCCAAGGCTGGGGTGGGCTTATGCAAGCTGAGAGCATCTCGCTTTCATGGTGGAGGGGGAATTCAGAGCACCCTGCTCTTCATAGAATCCCAGGATGGTTTGGGGTGGAAGGGACCTTGAATCCCATCCAGTTCCACCCCCTGCCATGGGCAGGGACACCTTCCACTAGCCCAGGTTGCTCCAAGCCACGTCCAACCTGGCCTTGGACACCTGCGGGGATGGGGCAGCCACAACTCCTGTTCCCCTGGAGGTGAGCAGTCGGTCTGAGGGCCTGTGGCTCTGGGTTTGGGAGCCTGATTAACACTTGGACCCCAAAGCCCTTGGGATGAACCCCCCTGGGCCAGCGRTTGCCCAGAACTGGTGGAGTGGGGTCTTCTCCAACTGTAAAAATRTGTTACGGTGTTCCCAGATGTGGGAAAATGAAATGGACCATTAACACTCACCCAAATGACCAGAGTCACACTAAAGTGTCACGTACCGGGGTCAGACCCCAGTGTCRTAACAGTGTCACACCCCAGTGTCACACCCGAGTGTTAGCCCAGAGTCACACCCCAGTGACACACCAGTCACACCCCAATGTCACCTTAGAGTCACACACCTCAACCTGCCCAGCCTTTATTAGTGATGCTTCTGCTTTTCCTTTGAAAAAGTCACATCTAAGCAGAATGTACAATTTTAAATTCAAATTTTGCAGTTTGCRGTTTAAAATTCACTAAAAATTGCAGTTTCTTCAGCTGCCTTTTAAAATCCAGCCTGTTTCTCTGAGTGTCATTACTTGCTTTGGTTGCAGCCCTGTCACATCTCTGGTTTGGCATTGAATGGATTAACACTGTGTGTTTTGTATGGAAAACTGCTTTTTTTTTCAGGACTTCTGGAGRTGAAACTGTGGAAAGGAAGTTAAATGATCAGTTCCTTGTATTTGCTGCTGGAGGGGTGTGATGGGGGCTGTTCTTCACACCCAGCAGTGTTAAAGCATTTCATGTGTCACATCTTTTACACTCTGTTCTACAGTTATTTAAATTCCTTTGAACTTGGTGAAGCTTGGACAAAGAGGACAAACTGTCAGTTGTGATTTGGGTCCTGTTAGTTTCATTTTTTTKAAGTAACATTTAAAATAGGGTGGTTTTGGTTTATTCTTTCATAAATGGGAAACAGCCTCAGAAATCTCAGGCTCTGCTCTGGGTTAAATGAGCTGAAAGGCTGAGGTTGGCCCTGTTCCATGTTTGTGTGATGGTCAATATGCTGAGTTTAAATAAAATCCAGTATCTACAGATGAGCAAAATCCAGTATCTACATCACTACACCAACCACAAGGATTTTTTCCTGTTAATCTTCTTCTATTTTTATTTCACTCGGGTCATTTCACTGCTCTGGCACTTGTTGTTCTTTCAATCCGAGCTACCTTATAACCCAAATTAATTTCCTTACAAAGGAGAGAAATGGGACTCTGTAAATAAGGTTTTGCACAGGCAGGTTCCAGCTTGCAGTGTTATTGCTGGCTTTGTAATGGCCTGTAGTTTAAATTAAAAAAAAATTAACTTACAATGTTTGGGGCTTTTAATTATGCAGAAGATTAATTTTAATGCTGTAATGTCATTATGCTCCAGAGCGCACGTTAGCCAAGCCATTGGCTTTGGCAGTAGGGAAACAAGGAGTTCTCAAGTCATGTAAAAGATGACTTGAAACTCAGATTTCTATTAAAAGCTCAGGGCTTCAAAGAAAGCACAAAGCTCTCCAAGCGTTTTTTTGTGCTTTACCCCTGATTTAATGATCTCGAACTATTGCRTTTCTCTGCCAGCCTTCTTTTGAGCAATAATTTTCCAGTTCGTTCTTGGAGAGAGGAAGAGAGATTGAAATAACATCATCTGAGGCTGCCTTCTAATTCAGGAACAAGGAGCATTCTGCCATATACACTGGAAAATCCAGATGCTGAACTTCAGGAGCAAGGAGAAAGGGTTATATTGTTGTGTTTTTCTTGGACTAAAGGCCAAGAGGCTTTTTTATGATCTCTGGACTTAGGATTGAACCTGGGATAAGGGAAACTTCTCAAGCACGTGCTGATAGCTCAGAGCTCTGTGACTCTGAGCAATATTTCTTTGGGGTTTTCAGCAGAATGGTGTTTTTATTCCAGAGCAGCTTGGCCACAAATCATCCCGC
Organism: Amblyornis subalaris; assembly: GCA_018881555.1. Taxonomy (NCBI): domain Eukaryota; kingdom Metazoa; phylum Chordata; class Aves; order Passeriformes; family Ptilonorhynchidae; genus Amblyornis; species Amblyornis subalaris. The sequence continues at coordinate 1,572,905 of JACAXG010000150.1, forward strand.
TGCTTTCCCTTTAAAGGGAGCCGAGCTCGGCTCACTGGGACACTGCTGGGACCTCTCGGAATAATCTCATTCCTGCAGCAGTTCCTCTTGCRTGTCCTTTTCATAGTTATAACCTGGCCTGCCTAATTTTGGGAATGAGACCTTCACCCCCTTCCCCCTGAGCTGCCCCAAAGTCTCCCGGGTGGACCCCTTTTTTTGCAATGGAGGCAGCAGCTTTTCAGGGATGAGTGAAGGGATKTGCCTGTTCCTGGAGCGTTTTACAGGACACACCTTCTGCCCAACAGTCAGAGAAACAAGACGTGGATTTTTTGCTCCGTCAAGCTCTGTGGAGAGAGACAAAATATATTCAGACCCTTAAACACCTTTCTCTTGCAGCAGTTTTTTGTTTACAGCTCAACAAAATGACTTTGTCAGTGTTTGCAGGGAGAGGCCGGAGCTGAGTGGAGGCGACACTGTGGGGGTCATGGGGAACCTCTGCTCTTTCTTTTCCACTGGCATTAGGTCTCCACCAGATTTCCAAGGTCAAGGGATTCTACTGGAGCACCCCTGTTGTATTTTGCACTAAATTCTACCTACTCTGAACATCCTCAGCTGTCTTGGCCTGCACAAGGGACTCAGCAGCTTTAGTGATTGTCTCTGTGTTTGCGAGTCACCATATCATCGTTCCCTGCTCATTAGCATCCTTGGTCTTGCTTCCCTAGGAAATGGGGAAGATTTGGTGGTTTCAGAGCATTAAACCACTGGGAAGTGCAGGATGTTGTGCCCAGGGGGTGATTTCTTGCTGCTGACTATGTTCCTGATATGAGCCTCTGCGCAAAAGGGACACGTTCCCCCTGTTGTGAGGGCACAGGTCACATTCCTGCCTCTTCAGGAATGATTTCCTGGAGTTTTTAGGATGGCCAGGGCTGCTCTCTGCAAGGGGCAAGAGCAGGTGGCTTTTAAAATAATTCATTCCAACTCATGTTCTCTACAAGGAGAAAAATACAGATATTATCAAGAGAGGACCTGGGCACTCCAATCCACACTAAAAACATCGCTCTGGTAAAAGTCATCAATGACTGTTGGTTTTTTATTAAATTCTGGGGTTTCTGTAGCTGCAGTGAGGGACCAGCAGTTTCCAGGGAACAAAACAGGAAAAATGTTGGTAGAGTGGAATTTCTGCRGAAGAAGGTGCTACCGGAGACTTGAGGCCTTTGATGTCATCGTTCTATCACGGCTATTATGAGAAGCAGAGAGGAAAATAAGAGGCTAATGTGTGTCCCAGGCAGAGCTCCTTGGAACACAGGAAGCCAAAAGAGCTTAATACACGTGTAATTCAAAGGGCTGTTTCTTGCAGAGCTCATTTATGAGGCGTATTTCAGTTTAAAGTAGCCCAGCTGTGGCGAGTCCTGGGTTTTCTGAGCTGGGGAGGCTGTAATGAGCAACTTGGGGCAGTAATTGGAAATATCGTGGAGAAATTTCTCTAGCACCAAAACTTGGAGAGGCAGAAACATAAATCAGGTGTCGCCTTTTCCTTGATTTGCTGCCATAGCCACTGGAATATATTTTCTTTTCCATGAGCGGGAAGGCGATGGTGGGTCTTTGCCTACGTCTTTCATGGCATGTCGGATAAAAAAATAAAAACATAGGAGCTGGTATTAATTTAGGCTTCACAGTTGGCACCACATCAGAGAGGAGAGGCCTCCTGTCCCGCTGGATGGGCTGTGCACTTGCTGGTGGGTAAATCCTGTGGGAAGATGTTCCACTGGGGAACGTGATGCAGCTGGAGAAATGGGCTGAGGTAGCGTCGGGCCTGGGGAGCAGATTGCTGYGGTGGTGCTGTTATCACTGGAAGTGGTGTCCAGGATAGTCTGGAATTGAGGGTTTGTTCCTCTCTCCAGTCCTAAAGCAKATCCGTGTTGTCCCTCCTCTTACGTCCCTTGTTTCTGTAAGCAGTGATAAGAGCTCAGAGTGTTGGTTGGGTTTGCTGGTGTCCCCTCTCCAGTGGAATGGAATGACCTAAAACATGCTGGAAACAAGGTCTGGAAGTGCAAATGGTGGCAAAAATGAACCTGCATGTGGACAGGAATTAAACTGTTGGAGAGCACGTGAAGGTGCTCAACTTGGGGAAAATTGAAAAGAAGAACAAAAGTGTCCGGAGATGTCCCTTTCCAATTGCCAGACTGGACACATTGCTTTCTATTTCCCTAAGGCCTCACAGTTGAAACTCCAGATGGATAGCACCATTTTCCTCTTGGGTTTGGGGTTTGGGAGGGTTGGCACCTAAACTCACTTTGTTTTCTAAACTTCAGTGCAAGTTCTCCTTTGAGGCAGTTCCTGCAGCAGAACTGTGAACTTGACAGAGAAAAAGAAATCTGATGTCTGCTATTTTAAGAGGGGAAAAATCGAGCAACGTCTCCGGAGATCTCTGGAGATCCACCCCAGGCAGCTCCACAACACGRGCGGGAGTTGCTCTGGCTGCAGAACCCCCGGGCTCATGGAAGCCGTGGGATTTAAGGCAAGCCTCATTCAGGAGGCTTGGCAGGATCACAGCCTCTACAGAGCTTTCTTTTGCCAAAAAAAGGTGGAAAAATGTATTCTTGAGCAGCAATAACGTTCACATCCTGACAGCTGAGGGAGGAAACACTCCAGACCTTTGCCAGCCCCAAATCCATGACCCCTGAGCTTATTTCTGTGCGGTTAAAARTTATTTCCACCGTGGATGGTTTCCATGGTTTGAGCTTGAGGGAAGTGAAATTCTGTCGGTTTAAAAACTTTGGGATTGATCAGTTGAATTACTTGGCTGTGGCAGTATTGAGGTTGTTACTGTGCAGACGTGATCCCTTTTTGGAGAAACCCTCTGGAAGTGTGGAAGTCATGTCACCCAACAAGAAGACTGAAAACAGCACTTTGAAAAGTGCTCCATTTTCACTGAATTTTAGCAGATTTTGTGATATAGGGAACTGCGGAGCCTCACTTAGATCCGTGCTTTGCTAAATCCCAGAAATCACCACGTGCAGGGACACGTGGTCCTTCCCCAGCCGTGGTTTCACCCCAGGATGGTGGGAATACCTCGACTATTCTTGCCGGGAGCTGCTGGGAGCAGCAGTAAAGGCYGATCCTGATTGTGTGAGGCAAAGCTGTGTTGCAATCTGGGCCTGCTTGGCACTTCCTCTGCCCTCCTCTGAGCCCCAGGAAATTCAGAATTCATGCTGGGGCTCTGCCCTGCTCTTAAAGCCTCTCYGTAGGGAGCTGCGACGGATGGGACGTGCGGGACCTGGAGCTTGGGAGACCTGGGTGATTTTTCCAGCCATCGGTTCTGTGAATGGTCAGATGATGTTTGAATATTTAAATAAGACTTTTCTTTTTTAATTAACCTGTGTTTTTGGGGTGTTTGTCTATTACTAACTCTTCTTACTTATCTGTAGTGAAGAGCCTTTCAAAATTGTATTTTATTGTGATCAGGGAAGTGCATGCTGGGTTTTTCCACAGTATCTGCTGGGAACCAAAAGCTGGAGCTGGAAATGTGTTTGCAGTAAACTTTAGTCACGAAATCAATCCCATTTACACTCTCTTAACTGGGCATGTGTGCCTGGGATGCGAACTTAAGCTGGGAGCAGTTGCCACAAATTAAGAGCAGGTTGGATTAATGGGTTTGTCTCCTCTTAATATATTGTGTGGTTTCTTTTACCATTTAGGGGGAAAATGTGATTGGAGTAAATCAGTGCTGATCTTGGGAATATTCTGTGATGTTTCCTTTGACTTGGTTGGCCAGGGAGGTAATGAATGGTGGAGTTATGAACCTGCTTTTAAACTGAAATATAAATCCAGCTCGGAGCAGTGCTGCAGGATTGGAGGAGTTGTCCTTTTGGATGAGATACTGGAAAGTTGGGCTTGTTTAAGGTTGATATTATGATGGTGTTGTAATTCTTCAGAAAAACATGTTGCAAATGACCTTCCCTTGCAGCCAGTACCTGATTTTTTCAAAAACTTGMCTTCCTGAAGGTTTTTCTCCCTGCATGCTCCTTGTGCTGTTGGCAGTGACCTCCTTGCGACCCCAAGTGCCATTTTGACCTTGAATGAGCAACTTGTAAAACAATTCCTGTGTTTTAATGTCRTTCTAATGATTGTTGCTGTATTGAAAGCAAAAGTGGTTAAATCAGGCTGAATCCTCTGCAAGGTTGTGACTACTTCGGTTTCCTGCCCCTCAGACCACCCCTGAGAGGGAAGGGCATCACACATGACCACSTTATCTCTGTGTCATTCAGTTTTATAACAGATGCATGTTTACCTTGCAGCCCAAACAGCTGTAACTGCACCAAAGACCTGGAAGAAACCAAAAGACCGGACCCAAGCCACTGAGGAGGTGACAGAGGCAGAAACAGAGGTGAGAAGGAACCCCAGTCCTGCTTTACCCAAATTTAATGGTGATGTTCGTCTCTTGAAACTGTAGAGACGTTGCTTCCTCCTTGTCTTACAGGGTCTGGGGCAGAGTTTTTGGCAGGAACTGTGCTGTTCCTCAGCATCTCTTAGACAACAAGTTTCAGTCTGTTCCCTGTTAAAGCTCTTTCGTCTTCTTTGGCTTTGCCTAGTTTAATGACTAATAGAGTCACAGAATTCCAGACTGGTTTGGGTTGGAAGGGACCTTAAAGACCATCTCATTCCAACCCCTCCCATGGCAAGGGACACCTTCCACTAGAAGGTTCCACCAGACTTCCACCCACCTCCCAGCAGTCASGAACACATCACTGCTGACTTCCAGTGAAGGGTGAGGGAAAARCAGGTTTGGATCCCTCAGCACTGCCCCGTTTGGGCCAGCATCCTGACATTGAGCAGGTTCTTCTGCACAGGGATGTCGTGGCCAAAGAATAGTTTCCCTGATGATCAGCTGATGGAGAAGCTGAGAAAGGAAAACACTGAAGTTTTCAGGCAAAACCACCTCAAGAGTGATTAAATAAGTAAAGAAAACCTCCCTCACTGCTGTTGTGGTAGGGCTATTGCAGCAGGGAGCTTTGTTTAATCTCCTGGGTTAAGTTGGGGTTAGAATCTATCAGAAAGGGTGCAAGAGAGTAAAAATGTAAAAGTTCAGAGTGCCCAGTGTGTGGATAAAAGCTGATGTTGACCAGATGTGATGCAGAGCAGGAGAGCAAAGGATGTCACTGGGGYTGCACTGGCAGGTTCATCCTCTACACTTTTCTCGTCCCTCACTGGAGAAGTGGTGTCTCCTGCACCACTCAGAATTCCACCGAGGAATTCTTCAGAGAATTCCCTTGAAAAATCTGCAAAAAGCATTTTAGGATGTGGTGCCCTCAGGTAGGGAGGCGAAAGGATCGGGAGCCTCCTCCAGAGCATCCTCAACGAAGTTGTTCCTTTGTTCAGAGCTGAGATGTGCTGGGATTTCTCCCGGGAGAAGCGCGTTCCAACGCCTCCTCGTCTGAATGCACAATCAGGCTGTGTCCTTGGAGAGCTCTAAAATTAACAGCCAGGGATACTATTAGTTCTTTTTCCTGAAGCTGAGATGTTGGAATTGTGGCTGTATCTCACATTACCTTCCTTAGTGGGATCTGCTCTAGATGGCAGCAGGCATTTAAAGGAAGGATCCCCCAAAACCAACACCACGTGCCCTTTACCATCCCTTACCATGGATGGCAGGAGGGGAGGAAGGCAGAGTTGTCTTTCCAGGCTGGGATTGCTCATGGCTTAACAGTTCTCCCATGCAGCCCCATGGGATTTAATGGGCAGTGCTGAGTCTTTCCAGTTGCACTGTTAATTATCGGTGGGTTATCCTTGGGAATGAGCTGATAAATCAGCCTGTGGCTCAGTGTGGTGTTCCATATCCCTGTGTAAGATGCATTTGTATTCCTGCTGCTCCCAAAAATGCCRTGGGAATCCATGAAGAGCTGCTTCACGTGCATGGAATTTGTCAAGGTGTTTTTAACATAACCTCTGCTTCCGTCCGCGCTCCAGCCGAAGGAGGAGGAGGAACCTTCAGGGGACAAAGTACTTGAATYCGACCAGGAGAAAATGAGCCATGGGCTTCAGCTGGAGAGGGAACCCTCGGAACTCAAACCAGTGAAACCTGTGGAAGAGAACGGGGAGCAGGAGGCCGAGCCGGTGCGGAACGGTGCTGAGAGCRTCTCCGAGGGCGAAGGCACTGACGCCAACTCCGGCTGCACGGAGAGCTCCGGAGAGGGGCCCGTGTACCAGTACAAACCAGGTAAGTCCTGTTCCACTCTGCTTCTCTGCCTCGCTCCCTAAGGGCTGCTGACACCCCCTGTGTGTGATCCCCATGGAGGGAAGGATGTTCCCAGTGGGGCTGGAAGGGGATTCAGTGTTCACTGAGTGTCCACCTCTGCCAGGATCTGCAACCCAACGGGCCCCACGAGACCTTCCAGGTGGGCACAAGGGGAAATTTAATTTTCTCTTGCTGGTGATGAAAAGAAAGTCCACAATTCCTTGAATTCGTTGTGCTTTTGGATGTTGGCTGCAGCACAGTGAAAGTGGCAGCGAGTTGGTTCCTGTGCGATCAATGGCTGAGAACCATCCAAGATAATTCCATGTAAACCAATGTACCTCTGAAATAAGAGGTGCTTAAAATAAGAAGTATGTGTCCTAAATACGAATATGTGTGTTCATAAAGATTTAATTTCCTGGCTAAAGAGCTGCATGGATCCTCGGATTCCTAGAAGAGTAAGGAAAAGAAACAGTYCGTGGCTTTCAGCCCACGCACTGTCCAGCTCAGTCCCACTAATTAGGGTATAGGATATCTRTGGAATGTTTTTGTTATTTATGAAGATAATTTGTAGACCTGAACCTCAGTTAATTCACCTCATTTAGAGAGACCTGAGACTGACTTCCCAGTTGCTCCCAATTTTTAAGCCATCTCTTATTCAAGTGAAACTCCCTCCAAATAAATTAGTCATTTTTTCAGAAGCTCAGAAATCAAAATATAGTAACAATAACGAAGGACCTGGAGAACCTGGTGGACAAGGAGCACCACCATTAAGGGATTCCACTGCAGGGGTTATTTCTGCACCACTTTGTTCTGACAAAGACCTCAATTGCTTTGTTTTTATTAATTCAGCAGCATCGTATTGTGAGGGAAAAACACAGAGGCCTCTTGATAGCTCACCACACTCAGGGTACCTGACCAGTTCATTAGACAAGCACTTCCTGAAGTTAATCCATAATTCATCAGTTTGATGTAGTCAGAACAATCCCAGTTGGATCCAGRTGTCCTTTCACTCAGCTGGAGGGGTTGGATTGGTCTCTGGGAAAGGAACACATCAGACTTGTGCAATAATCCTCGATTTCAGCTCTACTCCTTCTAAAAAGGGGAATTTCTGCCTTTTGGAGGAATTGTGTGTTTGATCCTTGTCTCTCCCTGCRTTGGGGATCCTTCCTGTGACACTGCCCAGCTGCTCTTCGTGTTAAAACAGCTCATTGAGAACTTTCCAGGAGRAGGAAACTACACATAAACTGTTTGTTGTTGCTGTCAGAGCTTTTCCATGATAAATGACAGGCAGTGTGGCACAGTGGACAGGCCAGGAATTCCAGCTGGGATGCAGCTATCCAGGCAAACTATTTCTGCACCCCTTTATCCTGAAGGCCTGTAGAAATAAAACTGCGTGAAGAGCTAAAATTTATAATTACTTGTGTGTATTTTCATTCCCAGGTATTAAAACCCATCATTGGAATAAGTCCCTGCTTGTGGCCCCTGCAGGGGTGCGGATGGTGAGATCCCAGAGATCCAAAGCCAGTGGTCAGGGAGTGAAATAAAGGAATAATAAATACCTGAAGGGCTGATAAATGCCAAGCAAGGCAGTCTGGCATCAGGCAGATCCAAAGGCAGCATCCTGTACGGATGTTTTCCTTCAGATAAAACAAGTTTTCTTCCCWAACTTCAAACAAACTGTGCCAAAAATCCCATCTCCAGGCCACCAGATGCTGATTTTCCTTGTGCTGAAGTGGCTGTAGGTTTATGTTGTGATTTGCACCAGGCAGGGCCCTCCACACCCAGAAAGCCCSACGAAAAATGGGTGGAAAGCTGTAATTCCCAGATCGTGGCCTGTGGTTGTGGCTTCTCTGGTTTCCCCCCGTTATCTCCAGCCTGGGTTGTTCACAATTCCATGTTTTCACAGTTTCAAAGGATATTTTTGTTTGGTGCTCTCCTCTYCTTGACTTGGTGCTTATGACTCCCTTTTTACACCAGACAAACCACTTGAACTTCTGCATTTTCACCCAGAAACTGGGAATTGTCCCCATTCCACCATATCCCACAGGAAAGTCAGAGTTAGCTGATGTGAGTTAGAGTTGGAATCAGTGACCAGATCCGCGTGTGGTTGCTCTGGACCTGGCTCTACCCCATTGTTTATGTCCTTTTAATGCCATGTGCRTTCTCCTCCTCTCTCTCTCCAAAATGAAAGTAAATTAAAATTTCTCAGGCAGCTGTAACAACCTCTTCCCTTTGGATTTACCAAAACCATGTCTGGGTGAGTGGAGGGTTTGTTACCTGTGACTCTCAGGGACCTTCTCTCCCTATAGAGCAGTGGAAGCCCCTGGACCCRGAGGGGAAGAAGCAATACGACCGGGAATTCCTTCTGGATATCCAGTTCATGCCTGCCTGTATCCAGAAGCCCGAGGGGCTGCCTCCCATCAGCGACGTGGTGCTCGACAAGGTGAGAGGAGAGCCCATAAAACAGGTACGTGCAGGGGTTAGMTATAAATAAAGATCCCTAATGCCTCATTCCTGAACCCTTTCCATGCAGGCTTTTGGTGGGAAGCAGGAATAGTTGGTCACATCACAAAATTCTTCAAATAGAGGTGCCTGATGAATGTGCACAGATGATTAAAAGCTGAAGCGTTTTTGATGGTCTTTATCTGGATTAAATTATACCAGGTCATTATTAAAAGTTAAAATGATCCAGCCATGAAGAGCTAAGAATCTAAGGAAGGCTGAACGGAGAGGCAGTGGCTTCTATTAGATCAATTCTATGGTTAAAAAGCAGAGACAAGCTTTTGGGGAAAGTCTTCTTTGATCTGAAGCAGTTTTTTCTCTACTTATAAGCTGATCTAATAAAATATCTTTAAGAGCTCCATTCTCAGGCAGTTTCAGGATTTCTCTCCAGCCTCATCTCAGAGATGATTATCTCTGCTGGAGGTCTGGGCTTAGTAGAGCACTTGGGATTTCTGAGTGCTGACACTGAGCCCTCGTTCTGCTCTCAGTGAGAACTGGGGAGTTCTTGGTTTTGAAGGAACCACGACAGACTTGCTCTTGAGATTCAGTGATACGGGTGATCCTTGTGTGCAGAAACATTTCCACTCTGAGTTTTATTTTAAAACAAATTGTAAAATGCAGCTTTATTCCCAAAATTATTTCATCCACCTCCTAGTTTCCAATGACTGTTTCTCACTGTTCTGGGCTTCCTGGGCTTGGTTGCCCACCTCACTTGTTGGCATAACAGCCATTACTTTGGGGTAAGGTGGCAGTTTTGTGGTCTTGAAGCAAGATGGGCCCATGTTACCATGATTTTATCCTCCATAATTCCTGCTCAGCCTTGAAATGTTTCTGAACTCCACCTTTTCCCTCAATAGTCACCTGCAGAAGATGTATTTTTAATTAAATGCTTATTTTTAGTGTAAGTGTGAGTGCCTAAAACTTGTGCAGTTTGATAAGAGCTTTAATTTGGATGTTAAATATGAGGGTTATGGTTTAGCAGAGGTTGTCTGTACATGGCATGACCTTTGGTGGCTCAGCCCCCCTGAGCAAACCCTGTTTGTGTGCTCTGCTCGCGGCACAGGTGAATCAGCCGAAATTGCCACTGCGGACTCTGGACCCCCGGATCCTGCCACGAGGCCCCGACTTCACACCGGCCTTTGCTGATTTTGGGAGGCAAGCCCCCGGGGGAAGAAACGTGTCTGGAAGTGTGAGTTTACCCCAACTTGCTCATTTAAAAACTGGCCTTAACACTGATGAAATCCATCCTCAGGCTTTTGGGCCTCTTCCGATGCGCCGGTGGTTCTGGTTTTGTCGGGATGAAGGCAGGGGTGATGTTGCTTGGCTGACAAAATTTAGGGAAATTGGAAATGGTTGTGGATGTTTGTCGCTGGTACGTATTTGTTGGGATGGGTTTGATCTCTTTCCCCCTTTCCCTGTGTGAGAGGGTGGAAGCGTTTCCACACCAGGACCCGGCCGTCGCGTTCGCAGTTGCGCGTTCGTCGTACAACAAACCCGGCGTCTGTGAATCATTGTGGGAGGCTGTGCTGCAAAACACACCAATAGAGCAAAGAGATGTTACTAACAAAACAAAATATACACAGCACTTGTGTGTTCCTGCTTTCTCTGTGCTTCCACATGTTGTTTTGGTCACTTCATTCCTGGTTTTTCTGATGTTTCCGCTGCTTTTCTTTCATTTTCCTTTCTTTTCCCCATGTCTGGCTTTGCCCAYGCTCAGAAATCCCTCTGTGAGTTCTTCACTCATGCCTATGCCATCTCTTTTCCTGGGGCACAGGTGCCCCCCAGCACGTGCCACCCCATCAGTGGCACTGGAGGACGGATGCTGCTGCCCTTAGGGGCAATCATTGATTTTCATCTGTTAAGATACTTCCGATGTGTCCATCTGGATGTGTCTAATGACACAGCCATCGTGGATCTTTCAAACCTGCTGGTTTCAGAAGAGTTCCCTGAATCACCCCAACTTCCAAGTGTGCAGGTTTCCAGAAGTCAAACCCAGCGATTTTGGGTCAATGTAATATTTCTAGTTTGGGAGTGGCCTCTTGGCCGCTGCCTCATTTCCGGGGTGCGCATCCATGTCTTGGAGTAGCCTCAGTGCCACCATTTCTCTTGGAGCACCATCTGGTCCACAAAACCTCGTGAGGTCACCAGTGCTGCCCATGTTTTGGACTTGCAGGTTGTGCTCTGGCRCCTCCTCTCCTGTCATGTGCTGAGTGTCCCAAGCCCTTCAGCATCTCGGTAATGTGGCTGTCACTCTTTGTCTCTCCACAGGCCTGCAAAGTGCAGAGCACCCCTGGATTGCCCTCCCTGGCTCGGTGCGGGCCCCCAGCATGCCCTCTCTTGGTCTCGCCTCACCCACCATTGAGGAACCTGCCGATAGGGGTAAGCCAAATCCCCCCCTCTCCCCCCAGTCTTTGCACCTTTTTGTAGAGTTGCCTTTTTCCCCAACACCCACTGTTGATAAAGAACGACTGGCAGAAAACTTTACAAAAAGGTGCAACCTTGTTTAAAAAAAAACCGAAACAAGACTTGCATTGTACCCCTCTAGGCAGTCTTCAGTGGTGGGTGGGACATCACCAGCTGAGGGCATGCTGGGACGTTGGCCTGAGCGGGATCCGCGAGGGTCTGCACTTTGCAGACCTGTGGAAAGGGGGAGAAAAGGTAAGTCCCGCTTACCCCGTTCATTTGGAGCATTCAGCACATAACATACATCTTACATTTGCGCCTTTGCAGAGCAGAGCCTCTCTTTGCCTTGKTCTGGAGGAGGGCTGGAAGGTGACGTGGTTTAACCAGCCTGTCCTCGACGCCGGCGGTTGTAGGGTCAGAGGGTTCTGAGACCCAGCAATGCCAGACGTTCCCCTCTCGTGACGCATGGCAACCCCTGCGTGTGCGCTGCCTGTCCCCGGCCATCCCACCTCTGCACAGGCCATGCCATGAACCATCAAACCACTGCCTCCTCCTTGCCCCAAATAACGTCGAGCAGCTCAGCGCTAACAGCTTTCGGCACGTTGAGAATCTTTTGTTTTGCTTCTTTGGCTTTTGTCTTTGTTTCCCTCTTTGCTTGAACGTGTTGTATGACTGTTTTTGGCACTAACCAATGTCGCATCAGACGGCTCGAGGGGTGGAATTGCACAGGAGCAGAACCAGCTGTGAAGGCTCTTTGGTGCAGGCAGGGTTAGGTGGGCGTGGCGGGTGAGGAGGTGCAAACACAGAGCCGTGGGACTGGAGAGGACGAGTCCATCCCCACACAGGATGCGTCTGTTTCATCCTTCCCAAGAGGTGATGAAAACTGAAGTCGCCTCAATTCTTGTTCCCGGAAGGCAGAGCTGCTCCCAGCATTGAAGTTCAATTTCACCTTCTGCATTTGAAGCCTCTTGTAGGGGGAGAAGCACTTCTTTAATTCTTTGGATTTTTTAAATGCATTTCCATGACTTGCGGCTCGAGTGGGCTGCGCTGCTGTGAGTCTTTGGCTCCTGTGCAGGAGCCCTGTCCCTATGTCTTCCTACTTTCCTTCCCCCCCCTCTTCCTCCGGAACACAGGTCATTCAGATGAATGTGGGAACACCTGGTAACTGCTCCATGCCCCAGAACCATCATTATTTACATGGCCTGGGGCTACAGAAGGCCAGGCCTGAGCTCAGGCACCTCTTTAACTTGCTCTATAAATCTGGAGCGAAAAACCCCAGACTTTTTCTGTTAAAAGTTAGATCCATCTATTATTTTATTACATCTTCAAAGGAGGCTTCTGTTCACTGATTTAAAACCTAATCACACAGCTTGAACCAAGTTTATTCACAGATATTAAAAACATACAATCTCAAAGAAAGTCTTTGTTGTGTTAATGCATTGAAAGGTCTGGGTTCGACAGCAGCTGGATGTGAGGAGGTGACACATGACACCCTGGTGCTCTGTGCATCTCTCAGTTTTCCAAGGGAGTCACCTGGGTCAGGGAGGGGTGTTTGCTCTAAAAGGCAATGTTTGCATGGACCCGTGCCCGAGGAAGCGCCGGCCTCTGCGGCTCCGTCCCCGCGTGTTACGACCCAGCCGTGGTTGGAAGGTCCTTCAGACCAGAGCTGCCTCTGTGCAGGAGATAGGGTGGCTGCGGGTCACCTCTCCTTGGCTTTGCCTCTGTTCTTGTGGGACATGAGCCCAAAGGTTTGGGTTTTCAGGGCCTGGCTCTGATTACCAACCCGTCCGGGGACAGAAGGTGTGTGGTGAGCTCTGGAGCACATGGCTGCGACCGGTCCTTTTGTGTTACATCATTGTCTGGTTTTTCAGCTGCAGGGAAGTTTCTTCTCTCCACATTTGCAGCGTGGTCAGAACCTGGCCAGCAGAATTGTGTGCAATGGTGTGTGAAGAGGTGGTGTCTGAAGGTGGGGCTGTGATCGAGCTTCGCTGCGCCGGACCGGTGTTGATGAAGGGCCTGGGGTGGGAGTGGAGAGGGGCCGTAGGGAGGGGTCAGTGGCTGCTTTAGGAAGGTGTCTGACACACAAAAACACCCTGAAGGCTCCCCGTTCTCACTGTCTCATTCCACTATTGATTTCACAAGAACTGGTGATGATCTGAAGTTGATGATCTTGGAGGCCTTTTCCAACATTTGATTCTGTGAATTATGGCCTGTGCCCCATTAAGTTTGCTGAGCTGTTTCTGTGCATGTCAGGAGATGTGAACAGGGGGCTTTGTAGGTGGGGGGCAGCACACTGGCACCCTGCACCTTGGAGCCTTCTCCCAGACATCGCTTGGCACAGGGGGCGTGTCATGGTGTGAGGTCAGAGCATGTCATGAGGTCGTTGTCTTCTGACAACATCTTCCTCTGCTGCTGTTATCCCATGAGGAAGCCCAAACAAGAGCTCCGGCACTGCTGATGATCGTGTTCATTTGCACACGTTTACCTTGTCAAAGGCAAGTGGTTCAACTCACTCCTGCCTTTAAGGAGGATTTTGCCTTTTAATAATGCAAACCCAGGTTTGTGGCTGATCTGTGACATAAGAGGCACCAGCCAAGAGCCCTTTCCTCCTATTCAGTGAAGCTCTTTGAATAACTGTGATGGCTTGGCCTTTTTGATGCTCATCGAATCCCTTTGTTGAACAAAGCAGTGTTTGAAATGGCACATCTTCCACGAGTGGCTACTGAGCAGATTAATTACTGCTGTGGGAAGTCCCGGATTTGATAATGGAGTTTTGTTGCTTTAATTTGTACCATGAGGTTGGACGTTTCTGATAAATGAGTTCAGAAATGTGAAAGAGCGTGGGGGAGAACAACCTCCCGACAGCACCTGTTATCTTTAGTCCTTAATCAGAAGCCCCCAGATGATGAAGAGGAGGTTCGGRGGTGTCTTGTGCCCTGGCACTTGTACATCTGGGAAAAAACTCCCCAGTTTTGGCAGTTTTTATGCCTGATTTGTCTGGGAGGAGCATCACGTTACACAGCAYTGCAGAGGTGTTCGGTGCAGTTTCAAAGCACCCTGATTCCCTTTCTTCTGTGAAACCACCCAGAGGTTGTCCCACATCTCTTATGATCCGTATTTATACAATGCAGGAGCTGCTCCGATGCTCCTTCAGTGTGTTTTACATAATTCTCATCTCAAAATGGCTCTGTTGGAAGCAATCTCCATTAAAACTTAAAATTYCTGGCAGACCAGCTAATTTATCACTGTCTTAAGTGCTTGGGACATTTAAAATACACCTGTAAGGACTGAATTCTTACACACCTTTGCTGTGATGTCTCAGTTATGCAGTTTCTGACTTGGAAGAGGCACTTTTGGCTGATTGGGTTCAGTTCTGCTCTGCTGTAGCAGCACCCAGAGCGTCACCAAATGGTGTAGGCAGAGTCATCCCATCTCTGTTTTGGGAAAAGGTGCCCGAGAGAAGTGTGTTTGGTGTCTCCATGTTCCCTCTGACCGACCCGGGGCAGTGTTGGGTCAGAGGGACTCCTCATGTCCCGGGAGGAGGTGCTGATGGTCAGCGGTGCTGTCAGCAGGTGTTGGCRTTTGCCCTGGAGCGTGTTATCCAAGTGGGAGCTTAAAATAGGATATAACAAGGAATGTTTTTGTCCTAGTTGTTGAATGTTGGACCGAGGAGATCTCAGCCGGGCCAGAGGAGGGAGCCCAGGAAGATCATCACTGTGTGTGTGAAGGAGGATGTGCACCTGAAGAAGGCGGAGAACGCCTGGAAGCCAAGCCTGAAGAGGGAAAACCAAACAGAGGATCCGGAAAATGTCAAAACCCAGGTGAGAGYATAAGCAGGTCTGAGAGTGCAGCAGCTGCACCAGGCAATGGTAATTTGCCTTCCCCATGTGTCAGACAGTGAAAAAGGGCAATGAATTCCAGTAGAAATCCCAGCTTTCCCCTACCTTGATGGTATTTTTCACGTGTTTGTTCTTGACCTGGAGTTTAAATGCCAGTTCTGTATATTAAACAGGGAACACCAGACAACCTACTACCTCTCCTCCAGGATAGCTTTCCTACTGCTGTGTTACTGGAATATTTCTGTCTCCGTCTTAAAGCAAACAGCCTGACACTCCCAGCACAGAACTTGCTTTTCATCCCTTTTTAGACCACATTTCTGCCCTGAACCCTCACCAAGACTGAGGTTCCTCTGTGAAATTCCTCAGTTGGTGCTGCCCAGCCCAACGGCGCCATCTGAAGCTCCCTCTGTCCTTCTCCACCTCCTCTCCTCGGGGGACAGTCACTCTGGGCGGAGGTGTTTGGTGATCAAGCTTGTGATTTGTAGGATAAGTTGAGATGGTCTTGAAGGACACTGGAATTCTGTTTTTGGAGCTAATGACAGCCTTGTTGATCTAATTATCATCCTGGATAGGAAAAAGTAAAGTGACTTAAACTGAATTATAGGAGAAGCTGGTTACCTCTGGCTGAAGGAGACAGAGGCTACTCCCTGTTAATTTATGTCTCATAGATTAAACTGATACAAAGAAGAGTATTTTTGACAGAAAGGGCTTTATATCTCTGTTGCACTTAACAAAAGTTCTTAGGTGTTTCCCAAATTCCTGCCCCCTGGCCTTGGTCTTTGGTAGCCAAGTGAGAACTGGGGCTGGGCTGTGCAAAAACATGTGTTGGTGTCAGTCAACTTCCTAGACATTTCTATAGGACATCTCCATTCCCCTGTAAGATGCACCCCAGATTGTTCCTGAAATCCACCCTCTCCACTTGTGCCTAAACTCCTGGTTTTTCTGTCATTCAGGAGCTGTTCCGCAAGGTACGAAGCATTTTGAACAAGCTGACGCCCCAGATGTTCAACCAGCTCATGAAGCAGGTGACAGACCTGACAGTGGACACAGAGGAGAGGCTGAAGGGAGTCATCGACCTGGTCTTCGAGAAGGCCATCGATGAGCCGAGCTTCTCCGTGGCGTACGCCAACATGTGCCGCTGCCTGGTGACGGTAAGAGCCGCCCAGCTGCGCGGGAATCCCTCTGGGTCAGTGTTCAGCACGTCACCCCGTGAGTGATGGACAGTGACAGAAGCGTGGGGAGAGCAGAGTTAAGTGTTAGTTTGTGAGTGTAAGAAYAATGAACGTGGTGTGTTTCTGTTGGTTGGCCATGCCTGAGGCAGAGGGGTTTGCTTGGAATGGTTGTTGTTGGGAGTTGAGGACTCTTCAGGATGTGATGAGTTGTGTTTGGGAAGTTCATCGAATCACAGAATCATGGAATGGTTTAGGTGGAAGGGACCTCAAAATTCATCTCGTTCCAGCCCCTGCCATGGGCAGGGACACCTTCCACTATCCCAGGTTGCTMCAAGCCCCGTCCAGCCTGGCCTTGGACACTTCAGGGATGGGGCAGCCACAGCTTCTCTGGTCAGCCTGTGCCAGCGCCTCCCCACTCTCCCATGTCTGTTATTTCCAAGGGAGCCCAGGCTGAGCCAGGCTTTGCACAACTTGTTCTCAGATGGTGAATTTGGGACRAAATAACCCCTTTTGCCCCAGTTCCTCATGACATGCAGGGAAGGAACACAGCTCAAGCCTTCAGCACATAACAGGAGTGCTTTGAAGCAGGGGGTGTGTTTAAGGGATCCTGTGGATGGAAATGTAATCCATCCCCAGGCAGAGGTGGTGTCAGCCAAGTCTGGAGTGTGACTTTACATCTGCAATGTAAAACTCCACTGGAAATCCTGACATGAGGCTTCACTTTTACAGCCTTGCAGAGCTGCACAGCTCAACATGAAGAGCAAAATAAAATCTTGTGGATGACTTACAAGAACCCTCACTCCTCTGTGGAGTTGATCCCTATTTCTGCTGATGTTTTATTTCCTTCTCCTCCAGCTGAAAGTGCCCATGGCAGACAAACCTGGGAGCACAGTAAATTTCCGTAAGTTGCTGTTAAATCGCTGCCAGAAGGAATTTGAAAAGGACAAGGCTGATGACGATGTCTTTGAAAAGAAGCAGAAAGAACTCGAAGCTGCCACCACTGTAAGTGGTGTTTTTCCTYGTAAATTCTCAGAGCTCCCTCAGAAAATCATTTCCTTTTGGGATGGCACTTGATTTGGGGGGATTTTGGAGTTGCAAGTTTCATTCTGTCACTGTGCCTGACAATAATAAAAAATATTTGCCCTGACATTGGGTTTATACCAGCTTCTTTCTGGACTTTGAGAGAAAAAGAGTAAACAGTGACTGTAAACATAAAACTGGATTTTTCAAAGAGGTCTGTGCTCTGGGAACGTGGTTTTACAGAGCTGTTTTCCTGTGTTACAGCCAGAGGAGAAGACGCGGCTCCATGACGAGCTGGAAGAGGCCAAGGACAAAGCCCGGCGGAGATCCATTGGGAATATAAAATTCATCGGCGAGCTTTTCAAGCTGAAGATGCTGACAGAGGCCATCATGCACGACTGCGTGGTGAAGCTGCTGAAAAACCACGACGAGGAGTCCCTCGAGTGCCTTTGCCGCCTGCTCACGACCATTGGCAAGGACCTGGACTTTGAGAAGGCAAAGGTGGGGCAGGAGCGAGGGATGAGGCTCTCTGGGCAGGGCTGGAAAAATGGGCGTGGGATGTTTTTATTTGAAGATCTGTTTTTTCTTCAGGAATTTCCATATGGCATGAGGAAATCATCCTCTTTTCTGTGGATGTTTCATCATGACCTGGCCTCGCTCCCTGCTCTGTAATAGATTCTGTRTCATTTTCAACAGTGTTCTCCAGTTGTTGTTTCCAAAGATTTTATCCAAACACACAGTCCAGAAATGCTCAGCGTTTACTTTTTCCAAGTTGAATGTGCYTCTTTTCCTTGTAGTTCTCAAAACATTAATATTTACAATTGAAGGTTTATGTTACTTACAAAAGCCATCGCTTAATGTGTTGTTCAGTTTAAATCTAAAACACCCTCATTAACTGGTCCAAACCCCCACCTGAGCCTTGGGGGTGCCTTTATTTTGTGTCACCCTTGTCTTCAGGTGTGCTGGGATATGGCAGCTGTTCTGCAACTGCAGCACTCCCGCATCCTCCTCCCCATCTTCCAGCAAATATATCTGTAGCATGGAGCATTGCACACTCTAAGAGCTTCTCTTGGCACAGACAATCTGCTGCTCCTTCACAAAAACCAGGCTTGGGATGTAAAACTGGAGGGTTTTGCCAGGAATCAGTGGGACTCGGCTCTGGAAACAAATGGAGTTAATTGTGTTCAGCTGCCCCGGGGCAGGGAGTTCCCTCTCCACGAGCTGGATCTCAGGGATCACGGCAGATCAATCCTGAACCTTAAGGGAAAGGAATTTCCCCAACTGCTCTATGAGCATTGACCAAAACAACGTGGTTTATGAGCAATCCCCAGGCTAAACACCCCTGTGCTATGAACACAGCACTGGGTGCATCACTGGTGCAGGTCTGGCGGTGCCAGGAGCAGGGATTCAGTTCCTCGACGTGCTTTGGGAAGAAAACCGGGTCTGACTTCTAAGCTGAGGTCAGGCTGGATGAGGCCTGAGTCCTGTTTTGACCTTTTGAGCCCTGTAAAAGCCAACATTTTGGTGCCCTGCTGGTCCTGCACCCTCGAGCTGAGGCACGGCAGGGTGCAGAGTGAGGGAACAATTCCAGACCCTGTGTCCTGTCTTTGGGATTGGTTATTTCTATCAAGACTGGGAGAGAATCCTTCTTAATGGGGTAGACACTTTATTATGTGTCTTTATTGAAGCTGAAGTGTTAGTCATAGTCATAATTAAAACTTCTGAACACAGTTAGAAATATTTCCCCATCATCCCTAACTTCGGAAACATTTGCTCTCAGAGCTGGAATTTTCCAAGGCAAGGCCAGACACAAATTTTAATGGGTTTTTTCTTGTTTGTTTAACTACAAAGACAAGGGTTTAGCTGGTTTTTAGTGAAGGGAGTGGGAAACACTTTAGAAAACTGCCCTGAAACTCTTTGTTTGAGACAACCAGAGACAYTCTTTTGGGAAGAGGGCTTTTTAGTGCTTAGCAAGCCAAATTTAGACCTAATGGAGGCTTTCCTATTGATCCCAGTTTATGTACTAGTGTGAAGCTATTGGGATTCCAGCACATTGCGACTTTTGGGATGAGGAGTCTGTGGGGTTTTATCCCACAGCCGAGCCCATTAAACTGTTCTTACAGAGAGACTTGGAGCTGCTGCTCAGCCTGGCCTGGCTAAGCCAGCACGGAGGGTATAGTATGGAATGATGTGTCCAGGGCTGGTTTTGTACCTATTTTGTTTCCTGAGCCAGTTTTTCTTGGGCTGTGGTGAGCACACGGCTTATTTGAGGAGGAGGAGCTCAGATGGAGATACTTTTTTAATGGATGTTTCTTCTGTACAAGCAGAGAGTGTAGATTGTTTGAGTAATTAAAAACCCAGAGAAAGTCTGTGCCTGCACACTTGTGCCTCATTTCCTACACATGCTGCCCTGTGCACCCTCAAATCCAAGCTGGAGGAGTGTACAAGACCCTGCACTCACCTCACTGGAGAGCAGCTCTGTGTCCCCTGATGTTTCTGGCACAGAAATGATGGAATGCAAGAGCCACTGGCTCCCCACCCCGAGGGATTATTTGCATTTTCCTTCACAGCACACTGATGATGATGTTTTTCTTGTCTAGCCCCGCATGGACCAGTATTTTAATCAGATGGAGAAGATTGTGAAAGAGAGGAAAACCTCCTCAAGGATTCGGTTCATGCTTCAGGATGTAATAGACCTAAGGCTGGTAGGTGCCAACTCTGGTGAGTAAAAGAGCATCAAATCATGGAAGCACAGACCGGTTCGGGTTGGAAGGGACCTTAAAGCTCATCCCATGCCACCCCCTGCCATGAGTGGGGACACCTTCCACTAGCTCAGGTTGCTCCAAGCCCCGTCCAGCCTGGCCTTGAACACTTACAGGGGTGGGACAGCCACATCTTCTCTGGGCAACCTGTGGCAGGGTCTCCCCAGCCTCACAGGAAAGAATTCCTTCCCATCTAACCCTGCGCTCTGGCAGTGGGAGGCCTTTCCCTCTTGTCCTGTCGCTCCAAGCCCTTGTCCCAAGTCCCTCTCCAGCTCTCTTGAAGCCCCTCTAGGCACTGGAATGGGCTCTCCCAGTCTGCCTTGTTCCCTTCCATATCCAGGCTGGATAAGCTCTCCTGCAAGAGCAGGGTTCCATAGCAGAAGTGGGATATTAGGGGAAGATCTGTGCCCCTTCTCCCCAAAGTCTGGCTGTTCAAAGACAGGAAATGTCTCCACATTGTCCTGGTGCCATGGTCGGTACCTGTGTGGCACAGGGGGTTCCCACACTGGGACCATGGGTGGAACAAACCTTCCCAGCACTTGTAATTTCCCCCCTGGGGAAGCTGGTTTGAGTTGTGTGGAGGCTGCAGTCACCATTTTGGCTGCAGGGTAGATAATTAGTCCAAAAGCTGTAATGAGGCTGCAGCAAGATAAGGGACAATGTGGTTATACCAGGGCTGGAAGGGTCTGGGCAGTGCATGGCTGAATAGACACATCAAGCAGGGAAAGTGTTTTTGGAGTGACAGCTGTTCCTCTCCACAGGATTCCTGTCTCAGCCATCACCATTCCTGGAGTGGCAAAGCAGAGTCTCCACTTAAAATCAGTCATTTCTTGCTTTTTTTGTTTTCAGGGTTTCATTTTTTCCCTCAAGCTTGGAGGAAAGGCTGTAACAAAGAGTGTCAGTCATAAACTGAGTGACAGCAGCTCTTCTCTTTCCTCTGAACCTTGAAAGAGTGGGAAGCTGGGAATGTGCAGGCTGAGGGTTAAGACGTCTTGAATTCACTCAGGTCTTCACTGCAGCCTCTGTTCTCCAGCACAGTCTCTCTGCCTGAGTACATGGCTGTGGCCTCTGGTGCTGAGATAACCATGTCCATAACATGTCCCAGCTCCATAGAATTTTCCCAGCATGACGAGGCATGACGAGGGTGGGATCATTAGGCCTTGTTCCCAGTGTTCAAATTCCCCATGTTCAGTGCTCCTCTGGAGGTTTCCTGAGCACATGTTTGTTTCTTTTGCTTCTTCCCCAGTGCAACTGGGTGTCACGGAGAGCAGACCAGGGCCCCAAGACCATCGAGCAGATCCATAAAGAAGCCAAGATTGAAGAGCAGGAAGAACAGAGGAAGGTGCAACAACTCATGACCAAAGACAAGAGGAGACCAGGTAAATTAAAAGTCAAATTGGCTGCTCGTTTTACTTGTTTCACATCCAGTGGCCATAGAGGGAATCCCACATAAAAGGAGAAAATCTGTGGTGGTTTTTTTTTCCTAAATGTAATGAGCAAAGGGAATTGGGGCCTGATTATGGCAGAGGCAGGAAGAGGAACAGATTTGCCATGGATTGGCTGTGGGGATTTTTCAGAGGCAAATCCCATGGGTGAAAACAACCAGCCACAAGCCAATAGTGCTTAAGTTTTCCATTTATGCAAACCATGTTTGATTTTGTGACAGGCTGACAGAAATCTGTTGTAACAAGTTATTACTTAGGATTCAGATTTGCCATCCATTCTCAAGCACTGCAGAGTCTCATTTCAAGAGAAAAACATTTCGTTTCAGAAGTAACCATGTTGTCTTTAGCTGTTAAAGTTGTGAAATGCTGACTCTTCATGATTTGGCATCACCTTAAACTGCTCCTGGCCCTCGGGGCTGGCACTATCTGAAGATGAATTTGGAGTGACTGAGAAAATGAAGACTGGGACAGAGAAGGGCAGTGAGAAAGTAATTTTGGGGATTCTTTAACGTTGAGGGTTGTCAAGTGTAACTGCTGTGGGAACAGGGCATAAAGAAAATACATGTAGACTTTAATTATCCTAAAAGTGACATCAGGGGAAGGTGAGGAACCTGGAGTGCATGAGGGGCTCTATGTTAGACCAGCCAAGTGCTGCAGGAATGTGTGGGACAAGTGAGGCTCTGGGTCAGGGAAGGCATTTCACCTGCTCCTTCCATGAGCTGGAGAACACGCGACATCCGCAGCCGTGCGGGAACACATGCGGAGAAATCCAACCGGGAAGGATCCCTGCCCAAACCAGCCCTTGAAAGGAGTGAGAGCTTTTATGTCAAGGTTGTTTTATGAGAACACAGTCAGGCAGGCTGCTTATGTCATGTCAGTGTGAAAGATGTTCCCGAGCAGGCCCGTGCCGGCCGGAGCAGCAGGATGAGCTGAGGGTGGTTCTGTTTGTCATCCTCAGGTGTCCCGCGGGTCGACGAAGGTGGCTGGAACACTGTGCAGGGGGCAAAGAACAGCAGAGTGCTGGACCCCACCAAGTTCCTTAAAATCACCAAGGTAGGTGCCAGCACAAAGCTCCTTCAGAGCAATAAAAGTGCCAAGGTCTTGCCTTGCTGGATGTGTCAGTCCAGGAAACACTGGGACAGCGTGTACGGGTCAAAACTTGGGGTTAGGACATTCTGAATCCCTAAAGTTAATACTGTGTGTAAATAAAGCACAAAGGAAGGCTTCGTTATCTTCTGGATGTTCCTGTTTTGTCCTGAGGGAAAGGAGTGTGCAGACTTTCTCAGGTTCACAGTGTCCTTTTAGTCATCCAGAAGTTCTCATAGCAGGCAAATCTGCATTTTATTCAGTGATGAGAGTGTGAGATGCAGCACATCACCTGGGGGGTCTCAAACACCGCTGGAAATCCTTGGCTGCCTCAAGTTCTCAAGACGCTGTTCTGGTGCTGCTCCTCAATAAAACGAGGAGGCTACGTCCACTTTGATGTGTGACAGACAGCAGCACTCCAGACTTGAAAAGCTCCAGTAGAATGGGAAGAGCTGTGTCTGCCTTTAGAGGTTTCTGGATTTGGCGGCCTGGTTGCATCCCCCAGTATGTGATAAACTTTCGTGTCCATCCTCCAGATGAGCATCTTCTTCTTGTTTCACCATTAGACTGGGGAGTTTGGGACAGTTTTCCAGGCTGCAGGTTGGGCAAGTTGGAGATTTCTCCTTTTTTAAACGTCAGAGCAGCTCTGGGGTTTCTCGCCAAGAAAAACTCTGGCCTTTGCATAAATCAGAGTGACTCCTAAATGTTCACTTGTCCTACTTAATGTCACTCTCCCTGAATTTTTACACTCAGTGCCTGGATTCTTGGAAAGCCATAAAGCAGGACCTGGACAGACTTCAGCCCTTCTGCAGATCCAATCAGTTTGTTCCTTCTGAAAGTCGTGAAATAGACTCCAAAACTTCATTAGCAGGACAGGTTCAGCCTGCTCCTGCCTGGGCTTACAGCTCACCTGGGAAAAGCCCTTTTCCTCTGTTCCATACAAATGGAGCTGGTTCCACAGCAGCTGCTTTGTTGGAAGGAGAGAGGAGCTCACCAGAGATCTGCAGGGTCACAACCTCCTTGTCAATAAATTCACCCACTGAACATTGTAAAATCAATGTTCTCTTCTTGCCAGACACCACTTTTTCCCTCCAAGTTCTGCAACCTGTTGTCATCCTTTGCCCTCTGGATTATGTTTGGTGCCCTGCAGATCCCCCCACAGAGCCATGACTGGAGAGTTAAATAGACAATGGAATTGGTTTACATGTCAAAACAAACTCAACATCTTTCAAGTACTGATACACTGAGCTTTTCCACCTTACTGAGCTTCACAATTCCCAAGAAAAAGAAGCTCCTGCTCGCTGTGAATGTTTCTCACTGATATTTGAAAGAGGCTCTTTGTGATGCCCTTTGTTGTGTGTGTCCTCTGTCTTGGGCCAGTGTTTGGTCTTCCAAAAATATGCTGGAGTGCATTTTGGTGTTCACAAGACTAGGATTGTTGCCAAATAGTGTCCCATTTGTTATTAAACTGTATGATTTGCCCTTGTAATGGTACATCCTGGTGTGTTTTGCAGCCCACAATAGATGAGAAGATTCAGCTCGTGCCTAAAGCCCAGTTGGGCAGCTGGGGGAAGGGCAGCAGTGGTGGAGCCAAGGCAAGCGAGATGGGTAAGTCAGGATAGATCCTCACCCTCGGCTTTGCTGCCAGAGAGCAGGTCTGGATGAGGTTCATGGAATCATGGAATGTCCTGAGCTGGAAGGGACCCACAAGGATCATGGAGTCCAATTCCTGGCCCTGCACAGACACCCCAACAATCCCACCCTGTACCTGAGAACGTTGTCCAAACACTCCTGGAGCTCTGGCATCCTTGGAGCCGTGACCATTCCCTGGGGAGCCTGTTCAGTGCCCAGCCACCCTCTGGGGGAAGAACCTTTTCCTGATATCCAACCTAAACCTCCCCTGCCGCAGCTCCAGCCATTCCCTCGGGTCCTGTCCCTGGTCACAGAGCAGAGATTGGAGCTGCAGCCCCCAATGAGGACTCCCCTCCCCTCCTTTTCTCCCCCTCTGTGTGACCTCCTGACAAGAAGAGTTAAAGTGGGGCAGGACCAGCCTCTTCCCTGCAGTTCTCTCCCCATCACCCCAAAACAGCCACAGCTCAACTGCTCACTGATGCCAAGGTGTTGGCACTCCTGACCTTGTCACTCTGCTCTGTGTTGTCTCCACAATCTCCAGACTCCTTGCGACCAAGTGCCACAAGTCTGAACAGATTTTCTGCCCTGCAGCCTCCAGTCTCCCCAGTATCTGCCTCATCTGCATCTTCAGAACTAGAATCTCGCAGGGCCTTAACGAGGTGAGTATCGCTTCCTCGCTCTTTGCTGGCTGCTCTGGGTACCAGCACTCGGAAAGAAGAGAATTCCTTGCCTTTCCAGGAATGGCTGGGTCTTTTTTCACCTCTAAGTTAGCTTCAAACACACCTGTATTTTATAGTATCATAGGAGAAACGAATGGAATTAATTTTTAAAGCCATTTCGATGAGTGTTTTAGTTTCCACTTCACCCTTCAGCTAAGGGCAGTTGTTTATAACAGCTTAAAAACTCTTCAGGTAAAATGTAGTAATAAATAGGTTGGATTTAATGGCTGTGAATTCAGCCGGGTCAGTAGGTTTATCTATCCAGAAAAACACACCTAAAACCTGGCAGAAATGCAGCATAAAACAGTGTCTGACCCTTCCCATCAGGTGTGACCTGCCCATGCTCCTGTGTCCCACAAAAGGCTGCACAGACTCCCTCTCACCCCAATTCCTTCAGGGCTGCAGCCACTACAGCTTGGAGCATGAAACATGTATTAACCCTCAATAATTTATTAACTCTAGACATAGTTTATAAATGTACAGTTCATTTCAAATGCCACTGGATCTTCCTTTCAGTGAGCACGAGTGCTGAAGTGTTTTCCTGGGTTGTGCTTCTAATGTTTTTCCTCCTATTTCAAGTGAAACTTGTGCTTACCTGGAAATTATTCCATTTTGATATCGTTTTGCCCATCTTACACATTAACACAATAATTAATAGAACAGATCCTTATCAGCTGTTGATGGGAACCTTCACTGTTCGGGAGGTGTTTTCAATAAATTGGGTAAAAAATGCAACTCTTATGGAATCACAGAATGGTTTGAGTTGGAGAGACTTCAAAGATCACCCAGTCCCACCCACCGCCGTGGGCAGGGACATCTTCCGCTACCCCAGGTTGCTCCAAGCCCTGTCTAGCCTGGCCTTGGACACTTCCAAGGATGCGGCAGCCACAGGTTCTCTGGGCAACCTCTGCCAGGGCCCCCCCCACCCTCACAGGGAAGAATTCCTTCCCAATATCTAATCTAAACCTCTCCCACAATTTCAAAGTGACACAGAGTCCTTGTGTTACAAAATTTACCATTCCATTTATAAAACGGGTGCTGTAGTGATTTCATTGCTTTTCCATGTGTTCTCTCTCTGGTTCTGTCTGTTCACTCTGGATTTTTGTGTTTGTGCATCCCTGAGATTGAGTTAATTTTGGTTCTATTCTGTGTAGGTACAACTGTAAAAAACTGAGTTGGCAATCCTGCTGGGTTTGAGGGTGTATTTTTCCTGCAGTGGAGCCCTTGAGTACCTTTTCTAACCTCCGAGCATGTTTTTGTTGCACAGTCGTGGGAGCACGGGCAGGGAGAAGAACGACAAACCTCTGCCACCTTCCCTGTCCCGGCCCAACACCTTCCTCCGGGGCAGCAGCAGCAAGGAGCTGCTGCTGGACAACCAGGCCCAGGAGGAGCAGCGCAGGGAGATGCTGGAGACAGTGAAGCAGCTGACAGGAGGCATGGAGATGGACAGGAACAGCACCGAGGCCGAGAGGAACAAAGCCAAGGAATCTGGTAATGGCTCCTCTGCGCTCAGGGAATCTCGCGGAATGTGTGGAAAGGCACAAGGGAAAATCTGTCTGGAGCAGGGGCAGGTGTCTGTGCAGGGCATTGTCAGGCTGCTGTAGCTGTGATCCACCTCCCAGAGCTGGGTGAAACAGCTGAGTCAAGCAGGCCTGTGTCTCATCCATAGGATCCAGTGGAGTTGAAATGCTGCAGGTAACAGCACAACAGCACCCCATGGCGTTGTCTTGCCTGCTGTATCCTGTCACTGTCCCACTGGTTTCTGGGCACAAAGTCCCCAAAATCAATATCAGTTCTTCAGGAATGCTTTTTCAGTGCCCAGTAAATCCGTATCTACCCTTTCCAGGGCCTGGGCAGGGATTTGGGTCTGGGACAGACGGTGCACAGCAGCTTTTTAGCCCTGTGTTGTGGCCAGCCCTCCTTCCAAGCCGACCCTGGCTCAGCAGGATGGTGGCACCCACTGGGATGACTCGTCTGTCACCTTGTCAATCCTGCAGCTCCTGCTTTTCCCTCCTGCCAGCTTGAGCTGATTTGTTAGGCAGAAAATATGGAGGACACTTAGGGTGATGTTCCCTGTGGATAGAACCTTTACAGTAAGGACAGTGTTCAGTTCCTTCCCTGGGAAGCATCTGGAAACTGCTGCAGTCAGAGAAACACCTTGACTGCCACAGCACAGCACACACTCATCTTCAAGCTTCGGGACATTGTAGACAATCCATGGGGAGCAGGGTTTTGGGATGTAATCAGGACATTGCCTTGGGCTGCTGCCCATCGCAGTCAGCGTGTTTTAACTTTGCAGTGCTGCAACAGCTCCCAGTTTAATTATTTAATGTTGGTAGAGAGCTTTGAAGGTGTTCGACCTGTGCCATTGCCAGCTGTGATCCTGCAAGGTCGAGTTACAGAAATACTGGGAGTTCATATGGGGGTGAAGTAGCCAGGAAAGAATCACAGAATCCCAGAATAGTTTGGATTGGAAGGGACATTAAAGCTCATATCATTCCACCCTGTGCCATGGCCGGGGACACCTTCCACTAGACCAGGTTGTTCCAAGCCCCATCTAAGAAGTGTCCTATGCCTGAGGATAGGACAGGGAATACACCTGCTCTGGTGACTCCTGTTTTCAAAATGTCATTTCTAAAATACTGCTTTTCCTTTTCCAAACATGTATTTTTTTTGCTGTATTTCCACCAGCCAAGCCAGAAGCTCCCCCAGCTCCAGTGCAAGAAAAGCCTTCACTATCAGAAGAGGAAATAGAGAGAAAATGCAAATCTATCATTGATGAGTTCTTGCATATTAATGATTTTAAGGTAAGCAAGATAAAAATCTCACTTGACAGAAAGCTCTGAGGGGCTAGAGTGTTTTCTCTCCGGGAACTGTGTCTCTGTGAGCAGCCAGCCCACAGAGGCAGCGGGGCCAGACGAAATCCAGGCGGCAGCAGCCGGTCCTTGAGCAGTTTCAGGACAGTTGTCTCCCAAGTTTGTTTTCTGCCCTGTTGGTAATAGGAAAAATAGCCCAGCCTTGTGTTTTAAGTAGCAATATGGATGTGTGTCTGTCATGAATCACTGAGCAGCTCCATAATACCAGCAATTTTGGAAGCAGAAAAGCTAGTGGGAAAATAAACAGAGGTTTTCATTTAGTTATCAAAGCATGTGCTGTTCTGATCTGAAGGCAGATAAAGCAATACTAAATATTGAACAAACCACTCCAGAGGATTTTTAATAAACATTGGAAATTACTGAGCAGCTGTCATCACTTCTTAGTTAAAAGGTTGAAATTTTGTTTCCCTTGTAAATGGGTTTTTTAGCTCGTCCAGGGAGTTTGCAAGAAGTGTTACATTGGCTGCAAAGCTGCTTCGTTTGATCTTTCACTGAAATAAACTTTATAACCTGCCAAGTTTGAAATGGCAGCACTTGGGAGTTGTTGGTTTGGCACCCTAAAAGCAGAGTTGCTGCTTCCATTTCATTGGGCTTCCAATTAATAATTGGAAAGAGGAATATTCTCATGATGGATTGTTTAGAGTTCACATCTAGTTATTGGGATAAATTATTAAACACTTGGTTTGGAGAGGAAAAACCTGCTCCGACTGGCAGTGGGCTGGCCTGAGATCCAGAGGTTGGTGAGCCAAGGAGCCTCCACTCCTTTTCCTTTTTGTGGTGGACTCCAGAGGCTCCCTCTGGATGTCTGGGGTGAAGGAGCTGTTTCAGTTCCCTGTTTGCAAATACAGGAACATATTTTTGTGGCTGGATGGAAATGGAGCTGAATTGCGTTAAGATAGGGCAGGGCTGGTTAAAATCCATAGGATCGCGGCAGTTTGTATCAGGAATTGCTTGATAATGGGGAATTCTTGGTGCTCTTCTGGTGCAGCAAACCTGTGACTAACTCAGCTTAAACTCGTGTTCCAGCAGCCATCCCTGAGTGAGTTCCTGCTGTGTAGAGCAGAGGAACAGCCCTTTGCAGGAGTTTGCTCCTCAGAGTTTGACCTGATCATGAATTCAAACTGCTGAATTCAAACCCATTCAGGTCCTGTGGAAACACATCTGGGGCTGCCAGGTCTTCAAAACTCAAGGCATAACCAGTCACAGAGCAGGTGCCTGTGGTCAGGAAGGCCTCTGAGATCCATGGGCTGGGCCCAGAAGGTCACTGGAAGATCCTTGTGATGGCAGTGCAGATTTTTGATGTGGGCCTTTGAGAGCTGCTCTCAGAGTCTCTGTTTGAGTGTTTTCTTTGTTTAGGTTACAAAATGCACAGGTCAGAAAGTAGGAGCTTTAGAAAGGGGGAATTTTCCTCCAAGTGCCCCCCAACTATTCTCTGCTTCTTGATCAGATGTGGGCAGTTGTGCCAGGTCAGATCAGTAACAATTCTAACCTGATGCCCTCTTTTTGACTTGGCTTGATGTCTGATGCAATAATAGATGTTTTGGTGGTATACAGGAGACAGTTCCTGCCATTTCACCAAGCAGCCCTGGAATGTGAATTGTCTATTTTAAAAATTGTTACCTGAGTGGTATAAATTCTGTTGTTGTTGTTGTTGTTGTTGTTGTTGTTGTTGTTGTTGTTGTTGTTGTTATTATTATATTATCATTATTACTGTTGTTGTTGTTGTTGTTRTTATGTGATGAGGGTTGCACACCATAGTTCAGCACTTTGCCTGACAGCCTCACTAAATACTCATTTCACAAAAAATCCCCCATGTTACAGTAGGAAATGCCACATTTCTGGCTGTTTGCAGTTCAGGGGTGACTGATGTGTGTCGTTCCACAGGAGGCCATGCAGTGTGTGGAGGAGCTGAGTGCCCAGAACCTGCTGCCCGTGTTCGTGCGGGTGGGAGTGGAGTCGACACTGGAGCGGAGTCAGATCACCAGGGATCACATGGGCCAGTTGTTACATCAGTTGGTGCAGTCAGGAAAGCTGAGCAAGCAGGATTTCTTCAAGGGGTTGGTATTCTGCATGTAGAATCCGTAGATTCTTTTCCTCAGTGTTCCTTGCAAATAGATGCTGTGCTGCAGAGGAATGGTCTCCCGCCTTGCTTTGGTATCCTGTCCTCTCCACACATTCTTTTGGAAGGAGTGCATCCTCTGGGTGTATTTATAAGGAACACTATATTGCAATATATTTTAAGTGTTTCAAATGCTTTAGTGAACGTAAATATGTTCATATTTATACCAGCTTTTATTTCTAAGCAGATCTGTAGGTGTCTGTTGAAATGTGTGTGTTCAGATCCCTGTTCTGTGCTGCATTTCTCTGTGTTTGCCTTTTGCAAATCACTGAATGTGATTGGAAGAGGGAGAAGTCAGAATCCTTCACACGACATCAGTACTTGGAAGCTCTGTAGCCTGAGCTCCTGTGCATCCGCAGAGCCTCTGCCACTCTCCCACTGGGAAAAAGGCTTCACGATGCCATTTCTCAGGACACCTCAGCTGGAGTGGCTGAGCAGGAGAACGTGCACCAGATGGGTTGGACCTGTCTCTAGAGACCTGAGTTTTGCCTGCTGGCTCATTTCAGCTCCCTGGGTTTTATGTTCCCAGCCTGGTGTCCAGTCTTAAACACACCAGTCCTGGTGGTGCTCAGTCCTTACTGGGGTGTAGAGCAGGAAGGACAAAACAGGGATAACCACAAACATGGTGGTGAATGAACAGATGAAGTAACACTTTGGATACAGAGTTGCTGAGGAATTGTCTCTGACTGGCTGCATTTATTTGAATCCTGTGTCATCGTGGTACCACCAACCGCTCCGTGTGCCTGTGTCTGTCCCTGAATTTCATCGGGCTCACAGGAAAAGTTTAGGCAGCCTGAGCTCAAAACCATATGGAACAGCAGGAAAAACATACATCCACGGGGAGTACACTGGTGTCCACACAGCACTGATGGTCAGAGGGACTCGTTTGAGGTCATACATCTCCAAAATGGTTTGTGATTTAAGCTGTTGCAGAGTTTCCTGGAGTGTGGATAAGTGGATCTTGATGAAATATTGGGATTTGTGGTCTGAGTGTGGCATAAACAACGTGAAACAGCTCCTGAAGATGATGAAAGGACAAGTGGTGTTCGGTGGGTGCTGAGGAGAACACCAGAAACCACCTCACTCACACAGGAGACTTTACCATGTAATGAGGGATCATGGGATGAGCACAGATGTGGGTCCCAGCCCACATCTGGGGAGATGCACAACAGGAAAAAAGTTTCTGGCAGAAAAGCTTGAACAGACCTGGGCTGAGCAAGCAGCAAGAGGCTGCAAAAAACAAAGCAAAAGAGGTGGTTTCTGGATTTGAAACACAAGAGAAAATGTGCATTTATAGCCACTAAACTGGACACTGGAATTTTCAAGGTTTTCGAGAAGTGACCTGTGATGAAAACTGGCAGGAGAACAGAAAAATGACTCTCTTCTACCAGGCATGGGAAGTGAAGCCACCTGCAAGGGTTTCATGGGAAAGAAGAGTTTTGAGCCATTCTGGAAAGCGTATTGTTGGGGAGCAGTGCTGTAAGTCCTGCTGGGGATGGAAACCCTCCTCTGCTGAGCTGAGCTCTTACATACAGACGTTTCACTGCTTACCTTACACTTGGAATTCTGTTATGATTAGCCCTCTTCTCTAAATGTTTGGATATTTTTAAGAAAGTTTTGTTTACTTGATGGTTTGTATCTGTAGACAAAAATGCTTTTTAGTTTTATAGGTGTTACTATTTAGCAAATTATTTGGTACTGGAATATAAGAATTATTGTAAATGGAGGATTCCTGGATGTATCTGTTGGATTTACAAAAGGTGGTGCCTTTTCCATATATTCTCCATGTTACTGCATGGAGAAATTCACTCCTGGCAGTTTGGAACTACCAAAAGCATAAAATGACAATAGGGGGTTTCATTACCTTTGTGATTCTCCTCACTCCTGTCTGACTTCACTCTTCGATGTTACAAAAGATTTTTAAAGTGCAAATTTATTTTGCAGGAAAAGTCTCCAATTAAGTTCTATTTAATACTTGACATTTTTTCTTCTCCTTTTGAAGTTTTTCTGAGACCTTGGAGATGGCAGACGACATGGCCATAGATATACCCCATATCTGGTTGTACCTGGCTGAGTTGGTGACCCCCATGTTAAAAGAAGGAGGAATCTCTATGAGAGAACTTATACAGTAAGTGATGCTTTCCCAGCTGTGCCATAGTATTTTCATGACATGGTTCCCATCCGTGGGTGAAGGATGAGCAGTGCTGGAGGCTCAGCTTCCCACAGGAGCTGACAAAAGCTGGTTCTGCATCGTTCAGGACCAGCACCAGACTGAGCTCTGCTGGGAAGGGAGCTTGGTGCTTTCATGCTTGGAGAAGGGTTTTATCCATAAATCTGCTTCAGCCCTGTTTGTTTCACCTGAGTTTAAAAATACCCCAGGGTTGTACAGTGGAATCATTTGGGAGCACAGAGGCTCTAGGACTTGAAGAGAGCAAGGTATCACACAGGGGTCTGTGTGGTCTCAGAGTGGTAACTGAAGGAGGGCAGGATTAGGTGGGATATTGGGAAGGAATTCCTCCCTGTGAGAGTGGTGAGGCCCTAGCACAGGTTGCCCAAACCAGCTGTGGCTGCCCCGTCCCTGAAAGTGTCCAAGGCCAGGTTGGGCAGGGCATGGAGCAACCTGGGATTGTGGAAGGTGTCCCTGCCCATGGCAGGGATGGGACTGGATGAGCATTAAGGTCCTTTCCAACCCAAACTATGGGATTCTATGTCTCTACTACCTGGGCATTGCCTTAAATGGGCACAAAACCTTGTCTGCAAGACTGGAAACYATTTCCAGGACCAGAATTCCTGTATTTTGTGTGTGTCCTTAGATATTTGGGAATTAACTGGAAGCCAGTTGAATGGCTCCCTTTTTCTATAACCAGTATATTAAGAAAATAACAGTCTTTTCCCAAAAAAGGGTCCTGCTATCCAAATGCAGCATCTCACAAAAATGAGTGGATTTGACGTTAAATATAACTTTTTTTTGATGTAAAATTCAAAGTCTTTGTAATTAGCCTGTTTTGGTGAGGTCACTGCATCACTAAGTGTTTTATCAGCAGTGCTGGATTAATCAAATCCTTCCTCCCTGACAGAAGTCAAAGGTGATTTCCTGCCTCAATTTGATCACTACCCCTTGCTTTGCATTCCAAATATGAATTATAAAGACAAAACCACCTGTTTTTCTTTCATTCTAGAGAATTTAGCAAACCCTTGCTTCCTGTGGGAAGAGCCGGCGTCTTGCTTGCTGAAATCTTGCACCTTCTATGCAAACAAATGGTGAGTGTCCAGGTGCTCCTGTCCTCCAGAGGGAGGAGTGGATTCAGCGTTCGTGTTCATGCATGAAACCTACACCATTCCCACATGAGGACGTTTAGGGATGGGCCAGCCAGTCCAGATAACTTAGGAAAACTGCCTCTGCACCCCCAGTTTCCAACCAAGCCTTACGAGGTTCCAAAAAGTTGAGTTAACTTTTTGTTTTCTCATCACTTTTCCCTTTTGCAGGTACCTTTGCACCTGGCTTCTCCCAGAAGCTAAGAGTGCTGAAATACTGCAAGAGGGACATGCTCAAGGGATTTCTGGGCTGACCAGAAGCAGCAAGTGCCGGGAGTCTTGCGAGAGAGCTGTTCTTGCAGACCGGAGAGGTTCTCAGGGTTCGGATAAGCTTCCGATGGCCTCAGACTTCTGGGTGCTTATCCAAACTAAACCTGCCGACTCTTGAGGTTCACCCAGCACTGGGGTAGTGACACCTCCTCACCCCGTGACTCCGAGAGCTCTCTTTCACACCTCACAGCTGCGTGTCCAACCAGTTCGGTGGTTTCCCTATAACTCGTCTCCATTTTTGTCCTTTTTTTTTTTTTCTTAATCCAGCTAAATCCTGCACTTTGGATAGTGTCTATTTCCAACCCTGTAAAATCCCTCACTTACCTTTTTTTTATTTTTTCAAGCATGCACTCAAGTAAGGTTGAATGTTCCAGGAGCATTTCAGTCTAACAGTGCAAAGAATGACTTTTTGTTTATTTATTTTAGTCTTGTGCTTGTTTGGACAGTCAACTTCCATTTGTTTTTTTCCTATTCTGTGAAAGAAAAGCTGCTGTGCTTTGGGTGTGGAAGCACAGCCTTGGGTCTCTGTTTTTGCCAGAGCTTTCTGATCCAATCTTGTCCAGGCCAAGGCTTGGACTCGGGTATTTCAGTGTAATATCAGCCATCTAATCCAGATCCTGATGGATCAGAGCAAGAACTGTGCGCAGGTGGCTCTTAAGAACCTGTATTGTAAACTGAAAATGGTAATCTGCTTTGTAAATTAAAAATCAGGCTGAACTTTTCAGTGCTTGGCTTAGGCTACGCAGTGATCTCCTCTGAGCAGGTGCTGTAAGGTAAAACTTTGGCAAAGCATTTGGGTGGAAAGAGCTGGTTGTGCTCAGCATTTTTATTCTTGTCGGAACTGTGTGTGTGCCCTTCGAGGCAGGAGGCTCAAAGGTCAGTGTGACATTAGAGGCTGCAAAAGGCTGAACTGTCTGTGCTCAAAGGCACTTCGCTCAAGGTTTGCATAAACTCTAGGAATTGAAGAGAGAATTTGGGATTATGTGGCTGAATTTGAGGCTTGGTGTCTGTGCAGAAAACAGCCGTGTAAATAAGGAATTCTCTCAAAGGAGCAATTTGCCTGTGCCGTAATGTCAAGGCAGGGGAGTGTGAGTCACAGAGTAAGTCAGGAGAAGGCTCTGAGTCATCCGAGTGCCAGCTCTGTGTCAGGCCGTGGGAAACTGCCCTGTTCCACGTGTCACTGCTCCTGGGTAACCTCGGAGGTCGTGTCGAACCCCCCGTGTCACTTCTGCTTTGTCCATTCCCCGTCACAAGGCGTTTGCCCCCCTGACAAGATGTGCATACCCAGGTGGGATTGCACATGCGGTTCCTCTTGCACGGGGTCTCCAGATGTTCTCACGCATTGCTGGGCGTTTGTTGGGTGGCTGAATGGTCGTTTATTCCTCCTGACACAGCTGCACCATTCTGGCCCCTGTGAGCTCCCGGGGTGTCCCCCAGGTCACTAAAATGGACAAACTGCTTGTGTTTCAGAGCCATAAGAAAGTGGGAGCCTTATGGAGGGAGTCTGGCCTCAGTTGGAAGGACTACTTGCCCGAAGGGGAGGATGTACATACCTTTCTCATGGAACAAGTGAGTTGTTGATCATCCCATTGGTTTGTCCTCTTCCATCCCATTCTCATGTGTAGTTGGGACATGGGGTGAAGTGTGCCCAAGCTGGGGTAGAGGATTTCAGCACCTCATTTTGAAGCACCGGTAGGACTGGTCTGTCCCCTCTGCTCCGACTTCCCATCACCTGGCTTCCTCTGGGAGATCTGTTTCTCCAGCTGGGAAAAACAAATTCAAGAATTAGTTTTGCAACAAGAACAGACAATCTGCAAAGGGCCACAGTAAATGGTAGCAGTTACTCACTCATCCCACCTTGATTATGATCCCAGAGGGAGCCAGGATGATGGAGGCACCTCACTTCTTGCTGGTGCTGCTCCTCAGGAGGACACTGTCTCCCTTTGGAGCTCCAAATCATCCGCTGACCTGTTCTAGCTCTTAGGAAGTGCTGCAGGAAATGAAATTATTACCATGGCCTGGGCCTTGCTGAGGGTACTGCAGCTCCACTGTCACAGTTTTCAAGGAATTGGGGCGTTGTCTGCAGTTCTTTGAGCCAATGCCAGGTCTGATGATTGCATTCCAGCCTCATTGCTCCAGCTGGGCAGCACACGCTTGATTCTGTGTGTGCTCAGACTATGCAGGGCTGGAGCTGCCTGAGGTGCCTCGTTGTCCTTGCTGGATAACGTAGTTCCCATGTGTTTGTAAAATGCTTCCTAACCTTTCAAACAGGGCAAGTTCATATCATTGTAACAAAACTGAACAGCTGAAAGATGCCAGGAAGCAGAATTTAAAGTAGTTTGCTGCTTCAATCTGGTGTAATTCAACCTAGGAAAGTACATTTCACTAATTCTCATCATCACTTGTGGTGTTGCAGAAGTTGGAGTTCACGGAGTCTGACTGTTCCAGTTCCTCAGAAGCACTTTCAGAGAAAGAACTCTCTGCGGAAGAGCTGAACAAGCAGCTGGAGAAACTCATTGTTGAGGACAAGGCGAATGATGAACAAATCTTTGACTGGGTAGAGGTACAAAGATGATTTTCACCCTCCCTGCAGACTGTTTAGCTGCTTTTGTAAATGTGTTTTGGTCTGAACATGCTCCTCTCAGGGTATAGGACACTGCAAAGTTTGAGTCTGTGTAATCAACACTTTCAAAGAATCAAAATCTAAAATATAGTTATTTCAGAGTCAGCTTTAGGAAGGAAGAATTTTAGCCATATTAGCTGTGTAACTGCCTTTTAAGTACTGTAGACTTTCTGACCCTGAATACCCTGCTTCTGCCATTTAATACATTTTAGACCATACACTGCTACATCCTTTCTTCCCAAAACAGGGGAGAAAAACTTCTCATTGCTTTTTTCCAGAATGACTTCTGCAAATTTCCTGGTGTAAAAACATCACGGGCAGTTACTAAGAGCACGTTTACCTTTTCCCAGTGCACTGGGCCAGGCACTGGAAGAGAAAATAAAAAAAATTAATAAAGAGGAAAAGGAAGGCATCCTTTAACCCACATATTTAGAGTGTGAAATTACACCCAACCTGATGCATTTACATCAGTGTTTACACTAACTCCTGGTCAGCTCTAGTTCAGTTTTTTCTGTGGCAGAGCAATGTGTTAGAAATGTCACTTTTCCACTGCTGTTAGAGGAGTCGAGAGTGGAACGAAAGCAGCGCTGAAAATCTGGGATCACCCACAGGCTCTTTGGAGCCTTGGACAAGTTCCACAGCCATTCCCTGAATTTCTTCTACAAAGCAAACAAATCTCCACCCAAGGAACACGCCATAAAGTTTGTTGGAAAAGCCTAAAACTCTTTGAAACTGTGTGAGGGCGTTGCAGGAGCCCAGCGCAGTTGGTTTGGTTCTCCAGACAAACGGCTCCTTGTGGGAGGCATTCAATGGCACATGGATCCCATGGGAACTGGTGTTGCCTGTTGACGTCCCTGAGGGAGTTTCAAGGAGTGAGTGGGAAAGCCGAGTGTTTGCAGGGTTGAACTGGGTTTGTGCTGCAGCAGCAGCTGAGCCTGGACGTGCTGCCAGAGTCAGCAGCGCAGTTTGGAAGCAGTCGCGCTCCCGCAGCGCCGTGTTTTTAACTGGTCCATTTACTCTTGATTCCAGGCTAATCTAGATGAAAGCCAGATGAGTTCACCTACATTCCTTAGAGCTTTAATGACAGCAGTTTGTAAAGCAGCTATTATAGGTGAGTAACTCCCACTGTAAATATCACACAAAACAAACCTGCAAAGAATTATTTAGTATTTTTCAGGTTTATGTCACATTTCCCCACCCAGGGCTATGTTTTATCACACACTGAAGCTTTTCCATCATACGGAATTGTGCCCAAGAGCAGGGTGTCCCTTCCCCGTGTGACAGCCGGGCACTTTGCCGGGTACAGTGTTCCCGAGGTGACCCTGGTTTGTCCTGGTGACCTTGTGTGAGCAGGTGTTTCAGAGAACCCTGGGTGATGCCAGGTAGTTCATTGATTTTCCTAACGAAGGTGGAAATGATTGAGACATCATTAAGGCAATTAAAATTTCCACTCCTGTGTCAGCAGGGATGTGTGGGCGCCCCACCAGTGGCAGCGTGGGCTGTGGGAAGAAACCAGCACGAGGCTTGGGCTTGTAAGAGTTTTATATCCAAAGTTACAATTTCAGAAAGGTGGTTTATGTGGATTGCTTGAACGTACAGCAGTCAGCTGAAAATACAGGAAAGGGAGGGATCCCAAGTCAGACACATGAGCCTCAGACCCTCAAGGGGGTTGAGTAAAGTGCTGCAGCCAGAAACATCTGCTCAGTTCACTTGATTTTTTCTTTAAATTTACTGGTGGCATTTGGCAAAGCAAAAAATGGTGCTTGTAAAGGGTCTGGTTCTGCTCTGAGCTGTGGTTTGGGGAGAGAATGTGAGGGAGCGCAGGGACAGCCCAGCTCCTTCCTCTCCCTGGGAACAGAACCTTGCTCATGCCACCTAGTGTTAACAGGGACACGACACAGGATTTGATTTCCAGTGTTTAAGGGTTCTCTGTTGTGTCTCAGGGAAATTGTCCTCTGGTTTAAATTTTGACCTTGCCTCTAGTTGAGTTCTTTTTCTTTTGTTTCAAAATATCACTTAATTGAGTTGGATGATCTACTTGAAAGCTGCTGAATAATTTACCCATGTGGCTGATGGACTTCTAATCCATATTTTTTATATATTCCCAATTTCCTATATAATGTGCGACTTATGATTCTGTTTCTGTCTTGATATTTTTAGAAAAAATAGAATTTTCTAAAAACCTAAACTCAGTTGCTTGTGGAGACACAATTTGCACTGCAAAGTAAGGTGGTGATTCTTCTGCGTGTGTTAGAGCTGGGGTCACTGCAAATGTTGAATTTGGGGAACTGGAAGGACCAAGACTTTCAGAAAAAGCCATTAACCAAAAATACTTGCTGTCGTTTCTCACCCTTCTTTTCTCTCCACTCTAATCTGTGTTTGTGATTGCTATTTGAATACAAAAGGCAATTAAACAAAATCCTGTCCGTGGTGCCATGTGCCAAAGCTGACCTGCTTTCTCCTCTCGCCCTCAGCGGACTCTTCCAGCTTCCGAGTGGACACTGCTGTTATCAAACAGAGAGTGCCCATTTTACTCAAGTACCTGGACTCAGACACAGAGAAGGAACTACAAGCACTTTATGCACTACAAGCATCAATAGTAAAACTTGATCAACCTCCTAGTAAGTGTTGCTTCTGTGCTTGGAATTTGAGCCCTGACAGCATAAGGGAAAGGGGTTCCTGTGGGAGACAGGAAGAGGATGTGCTTTTCCTTACCTTTGTGCATAGCCGATGAGAGAAAACGTGTGTGGTGGGTCCAGCTTGTCCAGATTCCAGCTTTTTAGAGCAGTGCAGGGTCCCAAATGCTTAGCCAGAGGCTGGGTCTTCTCGTGGTTGCTTCTGTAAGCAGCCACACAGAAGGAAGAACAAACCTCTGTTGATACAAAGAGAGCAGAACAAGAGCAGTGAAAAGTAATCTGTTGAGTTTGCAGTACCTGGGCATGTGAGAGCACCAGGTGTTATTACTGCATTGCTACTCCACAGATGTCTGTGGGCTTGGAGGGAATAAAATGAGTTGGACACCTGATGAGTCTTGTCCCAGAGATGCTGCAGAAAACTCTTGTGGGACAAGAGTTGCCAAAGAAACAGGGATTCCCAGGGAATCTGCAGCACAAAATCAGAGTGCCCCAGAACACCCAACACAATCATCCTTAGTGCCCTTTGTGGCATTGGTTGGGCGTTACCCCTCCTGCTGAGCCACAAAAATCCAGGGTTGGACGGGAGCCAGGCTCTGTGGTCTAGAGATGGGCTGCTCTGGGTTCTGCTTGCTGGCCAATCTCTAGATAACGTTATTCCCACAGCCGCTTTCCCAGCTTTCCCTCTTCTTTGGCAGTGTCAGAGGGGTCTGTTTTCCCCCTCATCTGAGTGTGAGCAGCCACTCAGGAAGCAATAACTGAGTAAGAGCCCTTCTTTTTCCTTGTCTCTCCCTCTCTTGTGCCAAGAGGTCGCGTTAATCCCCTTATCTGCAGCCGCGCCTTTGTCCACAGCCAAAGCTGACAGATGTTCTCTCCCGTTATTGCATTACTGCAGATTTGTTGCGGATGTTTTTTGATTGCCTGTATGACGAGGAGGTCATTTCGGAGGATGCCTTCTACAAGTGGGAAAGCAGCAAGGACCCAGCGGAGCAGAACGGGAAAGGAGTAGCGCTAAAATCTGTCACGGCATTCTTCACGTGGCTACGGGAGGCCGAAGAGGAGTCAGAGGATAATTAAAACTTAAAATACAGATTTAAAACAAACAAACAAAAAAGAAACAATTTAAGTATTTTTTTAAAAAGTTTCACGTCTTCGCCAATCACAGTGCAGCAAGGCCAATTCTCTCTCGCAGACCCCCCTTGCCCCACACACGCACGAGTGGGAGAGGTAAAACCCGATAAACACCGAGGTGATCATGGAGGCAAAAAGGTACTTGAAAAAAACCCACAAAAGTAAACTTCAAACCTGAGGGCGGGAGCACTAAACCAAAATACATGTATTATTTATAGAAAATATTTTCTGTTTTAATCTTTTTCTTTTCTTTTTAAACAAGGACTCATACTTAGGAAAACACACAGCAAAACAAATCTGTTTAGCGAAAAAAAACCAAGTTGAAAACTTTTAATTTATTATTTTAAGGACTGCAAATGCCAGTGTAATT
Organism: Amblyornis subalaris; assembly: GCA_018881555.1. Taxonomy (NCBI): domain Eukaryota; kingdom Metazoa; phylum Chordata; class Aves; order Passeriformes; family Ptilonorhynchidae; genus Amblyornis; species Amblyornis subalaris. The sequence goes on from JACAXG010000150.1 coordinate 1,613,036, forward strand.
TTTAAATTTGCAGTTTCTGTAAACAAATTGTAAAATAGAACAAAAGCAGAGAAATAAATTTCCCTCCCCTTCATACGCACCTCAGTTTTGTTTCAAAGCATGATAAATAGACAAAACTTCCAAGGGGGTTGGGGTGAGCTAGATGAGGACGAGATGAATTTTTTTTTTATTGTCATCAGATTTTTCTGCCTGCCTCTCAGCTTGCTTCAGAAATTTAAAAAGAAAATAGTAATCAAACCATACATAACCTTGGATCGGAAGGAAATGCATTTGAGAAAACCGCTGCGGACCAGAGTGCTCCGAAAATAACTCATTGAAAACAGTGCTACCCCGGGGAAAAAAGTACTAGTGATACTCTGAGAACCTTTAGAGCAACTTTAAGGCTTGTAAATACATAGAACAAATATTTAAAAAAAAAAAAAAAAAAAGAAAAAAAGAAATTGACTCAATACTATTTCTTTTCACTTTCAAAATATAAAGAACAAAATAAAGACAAACATTGCAAGTTTAAAAGAAAGTAAAGCGACTTCTCCTTTGACAGCTGCTGAATGTGTGCACCATCCTGAGCGGTGCTGGCTTCCTTGGCGTGCCGTAGGTCCTCGGGCCCAAATTGTGTACATATAGTGTGTGTCTGTATGTGTGACTACCAAAAATGAGGGGTGAGAGCAATTGTTTTTTAAAAAAAAAAAAAAGAAAAAAGGAGAAAAAAAACGGGGGTTGCTGTTGTGCCGAGAGAACTCCCTGGCCGGGGAGCAGCCGGGGGCTGCGGGACCACGTAGGTGCGTTTGGTTCCCGAGGCTGGGACGTGGCCTCGGGGCGGTGGTGCCCGATCCCAGCTGGGTTTCTCCAGCCGTGTGGCTGCCGTGTCTCTCGTGTGACTTGGATCAGCGGTGTCGTCCAGGCACTTGTGACCCTGAGAGCTCCGGAGGTCACAGCTGTGTGAGCAGAGATCTGACGGTGCCCGTGGCCACCGCCCTTCGCCCACTGTGCCTGCAGATCCAGAGACCCGGACGAGGGGGACCCGGCTCCAGGGAAGAGGTGGAGGAGTGATGCGGTGCTCGCCCGGCTCTGCCCGCCCGGCTCTGCCCGCSCCGTGTCCGTGTCCGCAGTGCCAGCGCAGCCGGGGACGGAATCACGGCAGTGGGAGCGCCTTCCCGTGTGCCCAGAGGGACCCAGCGCTGCGATGCTGCTCCAGACTGAGCTGCTGCTGAGGACGGGAAGGCCCTCGTGTGTCTCTCTTCAGCCACCAAAGATGACCTGCTGGCTCTCACTGTGAGAAGCACCTGCCATCAAAGACTGCAGAGCTGGGGAGGCCCTGAAATGTGGTTTGTGAACTGTGGTCCGTGGACCGCGAGTAACCTGTGGAGCATTTGCTGGGGGTCTGTGCAGCACTGGCTGCTCACATGATGCTGTCTTTTTCTTTCCAGCTGCTAAATCACTTCTTTTTTTTAAAAAAAAAAAAAAAAAAAAAAAAAACAAACCACCAAAAACAAAACCAGGAAAAAAACAAGGGGAAAAAAAGGCTGCAAATACATTAAATACTTTCTTAATCTTACTTTTACATGTAAACAATTGCTGTAACTGCCTAAGGATGTGATTTGATCACCACGGGGAAGGGAGGAGGTGCCTGGTTGTGGCCAGAGGGGAGATGTCCATGAGACACTTTCCCTGTTAATGTGTTCAYACCATGAATCTGAGCTAGAGAATTCATGGCCTAAAACACTAGAGCATTGTTTGGTTATTTTTTTTTTTAGTAACAATAAAACACTTTTCTCTGATGTTTTGTTAAAAAAAAAAGAAAACAAGAAAAAGTATTCTCACCCTTAATATATGCACATGTATCTGCGTGTACCACATCCAGCAACACCTCAGCCTCACTCCAGAGATTTGGATGGTCTCTCGAGCTCTCCAAAAGGCCCATCCCCATGGAACTCTCACCCACCAGGGCTCCAGGAGTGTCTGTTAAACCTCTGCAGAAGGTCGTGTGGGTGCTCTTCCAAAGGGCATTTTTTGAGTGGTACATGATGGTTTGTAGCAGTTAAATAGTCGAATTAAATGGATGCAAGTTTGTAAGTAAATGAGGGTGAATATTTGCCAAGTTGGTGTGGGCAAATGGTGAAATTCCTCAGGATGGGCAGTGTCAGAGCCCGYTGGGAATGTGAGCGTGCAACAGCAGAGCTGTGCCAGGACTGTGATTTATCTCTCATTGCCTTGGATCAGACAGGAGGAACTTGCTGTAGAGCCTTTGAACAGCCCCATGAATCCAAGTGTGTCAGGGCAGGGAAATCTGCCCGGTGATCTCACACCTTCTGGCTGAAAGAGCTGGAAAACCACTGGCTGAAAGGAATACTAACAGCCAGCAGGTGGGTAGAGGTGAGGTGAGAAAGTCTCTCCCCTATTTGTTGGAACTTTGAATGTTAGATGTTCCAGGGAGTGAGAACTTGTCCTGTTAGTGTCCTGCAAAGGCCAGGAAAGGGACCTTTTCAGTGATTTTCAGGGCCTTTTTTTTCAGAATTACCCAAAGGTGCGTTTGCAGCATGGCAAGTTTTGGGTTTGCTGAAGCTGCATCAGTTCAGCTGCACGTGGGGTGCTGTGAGCAGTTTATGCACGAGGCCATGAGGTCTCCAGCTGTGGGTGTGTCACCTTGAGCTTAAGCTTCCCACCACTGTCACTGCAAGGAGCAGAACTCCTGACTCCTGCCTCTGCTCCCCTCATGCTCTTTGCCGCGTTCTTAACTGCACCTGTACCAAGATGTGGTTGCTTTCCAGCTTCCTTCTAGATCAGCATAGGTTTGCAGGTGGTTGTGGCTCCTCAAGATCTTTGTAACCAGTTTCCTCTGAAGGATATTAAAATACAAATAACCTGTAAAATACAGGATACAGAAAAGGGAATTGTTAATTAAAACAGATTCACAGGGGAATGTGATTTGCAGGAGCCTCATTTCGTGTGAGGAGAGATGAACTGTGGTTCCTCTTAACATTACAGCAAAGCCTCAGCAGGGAGGGCAACCGATTTCCACCAAGAATACTACAGGTTGTGCTGAGTTTTTTTCTCCTAGTCTTGATCCTATTTAAACACATCTTGGGTACAGGCTCCTGATCATGGCAGGGAGTTAATGCAGCTCAGCAGGGAAGAGTGGCATTAGGACCATTTCCACTGCTGGGGGTCCTTCGTGTGCCAAGGCTGAGGCACTGTCAGAGGCACAGCTCAGGAGGATCCGATGCGTTGCTTACGTCCCTGTTCATTGCTGAAAATGTCCCCAAACCTGAAGCAGCCAAACAGCACATTTCCAGGCCAGGTGTCTGCCTAAGGCTGGTTTCTTTCTAGGAAAGTGTTTTCAGAAAAGGATCAGCCATTTCTGGGAACGAGGTCAGGAAATACACTGATACCGGATGCTGCACTCTCTCTGCTTGTGTCAACATGTTCAGGTTTTACCTTATTTTCTGAGAAAGCCTCAGGTCCAGGAGCAGACCTTGGTGTGTGGAAAAGTCCTTTCATGAGATCACAGAATATGCTGATTTAGAAGAGCCCCATCAGGATCATCGAGTCCAGTTCCCGGCAGGTTTTTGCCTGGGATCAGCCCTCGCCAGAGCAAGGCCTGGCAGCCCTAGTGGCAGGAGAGGCTCAAGAGAAGGAATTCTTCTGCAGAGATGGTTTTTAGTGTGCACAAGGCAGGTTTAAGCCGGTAGTAACTTGCACCAGTCGTTGCTGTGACCCACAAGAGCTTTTGTTCCAACCCTATAGATCATTTTTACTGATAAAGGAACAACAGGGCCTCTAAAAAGTCCCCTTAACTTGCTGAGCATCCTGAAAGCATTTAAAGCCAATTGCAAATGTTGGCATCTCGTTGCCAAAGGGTGGCTGTGACTTCCTGCTCCATTTKCTCCCACCAGGAGTTGTTTGTACAGACACCCTGAAGCTGGTTGCCTTGTCAGAAGTGTCCTATGCAGAGCAGAGAAGCTGTTAGCCAGACCTGCACACTTGGTTTCTTTCACAGATGACAGAGAGTTTAACTTTGGAGGCAGGAAGCTCAAACTCAGACCTCTCCAGAATGCTTTTGTGCCCTTAGATCCAACACCTCTGGCCCTGAAGCACTGAACCACCTGTAGGAGAGCTGGCTGGTGGCTGCAGGTCGGGACGTGATGATGGTGAGATGCTGCATGGTTGGAGTTCGGCTAGGAATGCTGGGCGCTGTGTGGGGGTGAATCCATCGGGAGGTGTTCAGACTGGCAAGTGCTCCGAGCTCCCGCTTATCCCAGCTGGCTGGCAGGAAGAGCTCGGCCTTTCTGCTCTTTGGAAGGTGGTGGCCTGGAAGCTGCCAATTGAGCAGGATCTGCAGCCAAGCAGCGTCAGCAGGAGCATGAGCGCTTCGCACGCCACTGGCTTTTCATGAGGTGCCAACACGGAGGTTTGCACAAGACCCCGCACGCCGACAGAAACTCCAGGTTTGGTGTGCCTGGGGCCACGTGAAACCTGCAACAACCATAGGATGGAGCCCAGGAACCAGGAGGCTTCAGCCCAGAGGTTCCTGCTTGGCTTTCTTTGGATAGATAACCTGTAAGGAGCCGTTGTAGGAGAACCGGTGATGGACAAGGAACCATAGCAAGGGATTGATTAACTCAGCTTCCAGCAGCGTGACTAAATCTCGATATCCAAGGAAATTTGGAGTTGTCTACCCTCGCATTTTCCAAGGGACTCCACTTGCCACCTTTGTTTAAGGACTGTGAGTCTGTGGTTGGCTGAAATAACTCCTGCTCCTTTAAATGCTGCTGTAGGGATGCTGACTGTGGAAAGCTTTGTCATGTGGCACCAGCTTCTCTTTCTCATTTCCAGCTGCTAAATTGTGCTGAAACGGCAACAGAAATAAAACCAGCTCCCGCTCCATTCAGTCCTTTCCATAGGGGAACTTGTCCAAGTTGCTAGCCCAGCTGCAGGGATGGATGTGCTGTGGTTGCAAATGGGAAAGGGGGAAGTGGACATGGGGAAGGCAATAGATGCTGTTGGTTGGGAAATATGTGTGTTACTGAGTGAGCGGAGAGAGGGGTGAACTCTTGGCTGTCCTGTTGCAGCCCCCTGCAAGGATTAATGGCAGATGTTGTCATAAAGCAGAGCTTTACTAAGCTGCCGGGGTACAGAGGATTAGTGAGAGCACTGTTAGAAGTGGTTTATCACAGAGTTGTGGAGAACAGCTGGAAAGGAGCTGCAAAGATCATCGTGGCAGATGCAGCTGGTACGTTCAGGTCTCACCCGTGAAGGGAAATGGGTCATTGCAGTGTTGCAGAGTGAACTGTTCTGAAATAACACCTGGTGTGAATGCCCTGTGACATTACAAATGGCATAAAGTGAATAATCCATCGCTCCTGGCCACTTCCCACTCGTGTATGAGTGCAGGGAAACACTCCTGCAAAGGGAGCAGGCACTCAGCACCACTGCACAAATTCATGGAGATGGACACAGCTCACAGCTCTGCTCTCCTGCCACACAGCCCTGCTTGGGGTGTTCTCGTACACTGGGATCACAAACACGGGGAATTTCACTCATCTACACAAAACATGAGTCTTTTATCCATTCTCCAACAAAGTGCATCTGGTTCTTCAGGCCTCCTCCAGCATCACAAGGTGGATGTTCTGAGCAGGAGCCTGMGCTGCAGCTATCTCAAAGAGAAGCCATTTGACACAACTTTCCAGAGTGACAGGTGAGCCAGCAGTTGAGCTGACCATACACTTCCAGCAAGAACCATTGCCAAAAAAGCTTTAAATTCCTGCTCAATTCTGTCTTCCCAGCAAGGCTCACAGGCATGGCACTGCTCTCATAAAGTGCTGAGGCCAGAGTCCAGCCAGGCTGCTGACGGCAGGGGCGTGCAGTGCACGTGTGGCAGCCAAAAACGAGCTTTTGTGGCGGGAAAACCATCCCAGCTGGGAGGTCTGGCATCAAGTTATTACCTGCCCAGGTGAGGGGAGCGGCCCCTGCGTGCTGCTCACCAGGTTTAATCTGAAACGGTGTTTGGCTCACAGTGAAGGAAATTCTCGCTGCCAGGTATTTGACTGTGGGGACACGTGGCTTTGGGAGAGGTGTCCCTGTATGTGAGTTAATGGTCTTCAGCTTCTCCTTGCTTAGTGGAGCTGTCACTTCACATGTCTGCTTTGGGTAAAATAAATCATTTCTGTAATGCCAGAAGTGGTGTAGGAAAAGAATCACAGTGTTGTCCAGTGACGACAGCACCCACCTCGTTAGCACTCAGGATCTATTTCAAATTAGGGTGTCTCTAGAAAAGCAGCAGCCTGTGGAGGCTGCTCAGTCCATGACATTTTCCTGCTCCAAATTCCTGTTGGCTCCAGTTTATGCTACGTTTGCTCCAGAATGAAACAAACTTTGGTGTATTTAAGTGTATTTTTATTCACTTGCTATGAACTGATGTAAAAATGGGTCAGTGGGTTTGAAAGTGTGCAGAGGAATGCGATAACCCTTGGAAAAGGGAAAAAGTAGAGCTAGCAGGGTTAGTTTTAAGGTAGATGTGAGAGGGGCAGCAAGGGGGATCAGCTGCGAGATGGTGTAGGGTGACACTGGGAAAAGTAGGGAGAACAAATTATTAGGAAGCTGCAAAGGAATAAAGAGATTGAAGGTGATGTCTGGAAAGCCATGAAGTGGCAGGGAATATGCATTTTTGAGTTGAAAGCAGAAAATGAGTGATTTTTGCATAGAATTATAGGAGCTACAGGGCTGCCAGTAAGACACTGCAGCTGAAAAAAAGTAAGCATGAGTTGGAAGAGAATTGTGAGTTGTTCTGGTGATCATTAGAGGTGTCTTTGGTGAAGTGAACTGGCAACAAAGTGGAAAATGGCAGTTAAAGGACTAAAAGTCCCTATTTCTACTGGAGATGTAAAAGGGAAAACCCACTTAGTAAGTAAAGTACAGGTAAGAAGAAGTAAAAAAGCAACTCAGGTATAAACACAAGAATTGTGTGTGGGACTGCAGGAAAGGCAACACTGCTGCATAACAGCTCCTCGTGTAACACTTATTTTGCTGTGGGCAAAAAGCCTCTGGAAGTTTGTGTGTGGCTCAACAAGTGAGAGACCCACTTGAATTAAATGTTTGATTCTGTGATGGTTATGGAATTATTGTTGGCATCGTTCCCTGTGCAGATCCACAGGGTCAAGCTGAAGAGAGCAGAGACCATCCCCTCACGGCTGGGCACCGGACCAAAACAACCTCCTTGGATATATATTCAGGGATAATGAGAGCTAAAGGTAAAGAGTTTGTCATGGAATATTGGATTATATATATTATATATATTAAATATTTGATTTGGTTTTTAAAGCCCGAGAAGCTGAAGAAGCAGCAGCAGAACATGAAGCTTTTGGGATGAAAGAGCAGAGTGACAGGGAGGAGCTTCCCAGTCTGGTGGTGATTAGATACAGAATGGGATGGAAAAAAGGCTCAAATTCCCCTTGAGCCAGGTGGACTGCAGGTCAGGAAGGGATAAAAGACTCTCTAAATATAAAAGCTGAGGTAAAGATGGAAAAGCAAAAAATCACCAAAAACTTCAGGTGACAAGGCCAGAGGCAAGACCTGAATGTAATCAGAACTGAAGTTTGGAGCTGCAGGTTGATGTTGAAACAGAATTTGGCAACAAAGACACAGCGGGATGGAGATTATATCAGCAGAAGCTGATTTCAGCAGGTGCACAGTTTGACACAGGTAATAAAAAAAGCAAATGATCTTGTAGGTTGTGCTGTATGTGGCAGGTAGATGTTAAGCCTCACAGGAGGGTGCTTATTAAATCAGAAAGTGTTCACTTTAAATAAAAAATGTGGCAAAGTGGGGAAAATAGAAGTTGGTGTAAGAAAGTCAACAAAGTAGCCCCTGTAATGGAGTTTCTGTGGGCAGATTTAAAACATAATTTGAAACAGTGTTTAAAACAAACACAACAGGTTCCACATTTCTAGAAGAACAACATGTGGCTCCGAAGACCAGGTGAAAATGGTAAAAATGGGAAATTTTGCAGCAACTCCTTGAGAACAAAAGCAAAGTGTCTGAATGATCTGCAAGTGGCACATCCCAAGCCCAAAGCTGTGGGGAGGTTTGTGAAAGCTCTAAGATGTAATCAAATTGAATGATTTTCAGGAAAAAAAAACAGTTGGAATCTTACTAGCTAGTGGTACCTGAGAGGGCAAGAAAGGTATTAAAAAGGCTTAGTACTTATTAAAAGTGTTTAATAATTACTAGAAGTATTTTCTGAAGATGATAGTACTCAACACCATCTCAAATAACTCTGGCAGCAGCTCCTTGTGCACTCTGATTCCCTGACCATGGATTTCCCTGTTCCTTCCTCCTCTGCTGGCTCAAGGGTTCCCACAGCTTCACTCCTGTCACTGTCACACACAGTGTGTGGCACAGAGGGAACAGGGAGAGGAGGACAAATAACACAAACCTGCCCCAAAAGTGGGGCAGAGGAGATGGAGCAGTGGGTTGTGATCCCGCAGTATGGCTGTAAGGAAGGTGCAGGGCCTGCTCTTCCTCTCTGGGGTGGATTTTGAGGAAAAAAACAGAGGACACAAAACCCAAAAGCTTTTTATCCTCTCCTGCTTGTAGCTCTGTGGCTCAGCCAACGTAGGTGCTGGGGTTTTACACAAGTTTTGCAGTGAACAAAGTGAGGGCTGCTGGGCTGATTTCATCTTTTGCTTCTTGGTGTCTTAAAAACACCAGTAAAGGAGCACATTCGCTCTTTTTCCCCTCTCCTCCACCTTCTCCTGCTGCCAGAGAGGCACCGCAGGGGGAAAAAAAGCCAAAGAACACATTTTTTCTGTAGTTGCACGGGCCTGGTTTCACACTCACAGGCAAGACAGGAATGTTCAACAAAGTGGAGCCATCTGGCTCGGGCGCTTCCAGGGCTGTTTGGCTCAGCGTCACAGGGATCATCTGGAGTGGAGAAGAAGGTGCTGAGCAGGGCCAGCCCTTAGTCACAAGGCTTTAGGTGACATTCTCAGGTGTAGTAAACTTACAGCAGTCACCTAAGGGGGAAAGAGTTAGAAAAAGCTCAGGCAAGAAACCGTCAAGGCTTTGCTGCAGAAATAAGACACCTCTGCAGTGCTTTGAATGGTGTAAATGCTGCTAAATGTGCTCACGGAGGGGCTTCCCATCACAGGAGTGATAAAAGTGCCTAAATAAATGGGTAAGTGCCCATATGGTCTTCAAGTTGTAAAAGCAGAGATGGAGAAAGGTTGGCAGCAGATGGGTAAATATTATATGCAGAAAACACAGATGAGAAACTGCTCAGACGAGAGATTGCAAATGAAATTGTTGTGGTGTATTAGGAGAGAGGTGGGGTCGGCTCATCTCCCAAGTGTCAAGTGAAAGGACAAGAGGAAACAGCCTCAACTTGTGCCAGGGGAGGTTCACATTTGATACTAGGGAAAATTCCTTCATGGAAAGGGTGGTCAGGCACAGGCTGCCCAGGGCAGTGCTGGAGTCACCATCCCTGGAGCTGTTCAAAATGTGTGGATGTGGCACTTGAGAACATGGTTTAGTGGTAGCCTTGGTAGTTCTGGGGGATTGGTTGGACTCGATGAGCAAAAGCATAGCAGGAGGTACACAGGAAGAGCTTCTTTTTATTACCTCTGTGTGCTCTGCACAGTCCTGAGATAAACGTGACAGTGAAAATAGGAGTGTGGCTCACACCTCAGCTCTGCCTTGCCATGATAATCTTCACCCTGGGCAGCGGAGGCACAGGTAAAAACTGCCTGAAACAGAGCAAAGCATCATCAGAAATGGGATCCTTCCCACATGTGAGAACTTGTGAGCATGTTGAGACAGAAAATTCCCAGCTTGCAGCCAGACCTCAGCGCTGGGACTGGTGTAATTGCGGCAGGCAGTAATTACACAGCTAAGGAGTGATGGGGTGGGTGAAGAGGCTGAAGCAAAGGGAAGGTGGAACTGGGGATACCGCAAAGGGGGAGAGGAGGACGAGGCAAGAGGCTGGAGGTGAGATACAGGCTGGAGTGCTCCAGCATGGGAATTTGTGTGTACCGTGAACGGGAATTCACAGGTACACACAGAATCACAGAATAGCTGGGGTTGGAAGGGACCTCTGGAGAAGATCCAGTCCAGTCCCCTGCCAAGGCAGGGTCACCTTGAGCAGGTGACACAGGAACGCGTCCACACGGTTCTAGCAAGGCTGAGGAGGCGGCGGGGCGGTCCCGGCCTGGCGGGACTGAGGTGAGGGTCCAGCGGGACTGAGGTGAGGGTCGGGCGGGACTGAGCTGATAAGATGGTGTATTTTCGCCTCTTCGGGCCGCAGTATTCTTTAAGCGACCTTAAAACACTCATACAGGACAGGTGAGGGCACTGCAGGGCTGAGGTGAAGATCAGACCGGACTGAGCTGACGGCTCGGCGGGGCGGTCCCGGTCCGGCGGGGCTGAGCTGAAGACCTGGCGAGGCTGAGCCGAGGGCACTGCAGGGATGTCTCGTCCCGGCGGTGCTGAGGCGGGTCCCGAGGCGGGTCCCCGGGGCTCCTCTCTCCCCTCAGCGCCCTCAGCAGGCGGGAATCGCCTCAGCCTGGCGGCGGCGGGAAACGCGCGCGCAGCACTGCCCCGCCCCGCGCACGCGCGCGCTCCCCCCCGCCTCTCCCGCGCGACGTGGAGGCGGCGGGGCTGGGGGGACGGGGGGGCCGGCGTTCGAAAAATGCCCGCGGCCCCTCATTGGCAGGCGGCGCAGTCCGGCCACGCCCCCCCACCGCCCGCCGCGGCCCCACCTCCCCAGCGTGGCCCCGCCCCTCGGCTGTCCCCCCCCCCCTCCCCGGTCCCGCCGCCGCCGCCGCCATTGGAGGCGCCGCCGCTTTGTGTCCGCCGGGCCCGGTGAGTCCCGGCCCCGCCCGCCCCCGGCGCCGCGCCGGGCGGGACACGGGGCCGCGCCCGGGAGGCCGCGGGTGCTGCGCGCGAGGCGCGGGGGTGGCCTGGCGGCGCCGCCGGAGGGGCCCCGGAACTGCCCTAAGCGCGTCCCCCCCGCCCGCCCCCCTCCGCCCTGACAGGCCTGGGGGAACGGGGGTGTCGTGACGGGGAGTCGCGACACGCTGCTCGGGCACGGCGTGATGTCGCGGTGGGCTCGGCTCGGCTCGGCACAGGCCCGAGGAGGCGGCCCCGGGCCTCGGGTGTCGGCGGGCCCGGCGGGGCCTGGCGGGGTGCGGGCCCGCGGCCCCTCACAAAGGAACTGCAGAGCTCAAACACGCCTCAAACCGTCCTCAAACGCGCCTCTCCCGTCCCGCCGACACCGGGCGAGCCCCGTCGAAGGTCAGCGGCGGAAGGGGCTGACAGGGCCGCGACACAATAAATAATCGCTATTTATAAACTTAGGGAGCGCCTTGGCTCCCGCCGCGGCCTTCCCGCCTTTCGGCTGCTTGGCTGTGTGGTTGTTTGGGTTTTTCCCTGTACAAACTCCCTTCCTCAACGCCCAAGAAGTGCCGCCACTCGAGGGAAGCCTCGGTCTGGCTCCGGTGTGGTTCCGCTTCCTAAAAGAGGTCCTTAATCCCCCTCGGCGCCGATAGGGATGGATACAGACCCGCGTGTGAGGCTCCCCGGCTCTTCCGAGTGCCCCCCTGGGCCCAGGTACTCGCAGCCTGGTTAAGGAACGTTAATCACCTTCCTCACCTTAGTGCACAGGTTTTCCTTAGAGAAGGCTGTTAAATTCCAGTCTGGAATAGGGCTGTTCCAGACGGGCTTCCATTCCTGTATCGTTATCCTTCTTGCCACTCTGGGCTGTGGGTTTTTTGGGTTAAACATCGCAAAGATTGAAGGAGAGAAGGAGCAGCTGTAAACTGGGGTGGCTCTTGCCAGGCCAGGGGAGCCCCACCACCTTCCCTGCTCCACCTGAGGACAGCTCCAGACCAGCAACACTGTTCAGAACAAATCCTTCCTACATGTATTTTAACTATTTTCCCAGTCACTGGTGTCTGCAAATCACTGGGGAACTCCCCAGCCTGTGCTGCAGGAGGAGAAAAGTTGGATAATGCGGGGTTTGTGGGTGTGTCTGCTCCAATATACAGTGTAGCAGAGACTGATAGTTTGGATAGTTTGTTTATAGCTGTGGTATTTCACAGATACTCGGGTAAAGTGAGAAATTCTCACTTTTTAGGAGCATTACTGAATTATTTCTGGGTTAGCAAGTGTATCACTTCCCAGTTCTTATCTAACTATTGAGTAAGTGTTGCACTCTGATTGCCCAGCACGTGACTTTTGTTTGCTTTGACCATACATAGTATTTTTAGCATCTTCAAGAAAGAGTTGGCCRACAATCTTTGGCAAGCAGCTTCCATTGAGGCGGGAAAGGTTTGGAAGTGCTTGTGTTTGTAAACAGTGTCCCTTCTCCAGGAGAGGAGTGAGAGGAGAGGGAGATGAGTTCTGCTCGAGAGTGGAGGTATTTGATGGATTGGGCAGGAGAGCATTGACCTTTCTCAGGTGCGACTTAAAAAGATTGTTGGATAGAGTGGGAGATCCTTGGAAATCAGGAATGAGTAGAGGGGAAAAAATACACATAATTTCTGTTGTGGGGAAGAACTTGGTGTAAATGTCTTGGGAAAAAGTGGCTTTTGGAGCTTTCTCCCGTTTACCCGTGTGTGCTTGCTAATTAATTATCTTCTCAATACATCATGCATTCCTCAGCTAGAAGCTGCTTAAATTATTTTTGTCTTCAGAATATCTCTTCCTTTGTTTTTTTTTTCCCCTTTTAGCAGAAAGCGATGTGTAAATCTTTTGGCAGTGTTTTGTTGCAAGTGACCTGGGGTCCTCTGAGAATTTAAACTTCTGTGAGAGGGAATAAAAGTTTTACATTGATGGACTCTAATGGGAGGTGTGGGTAGATTTCTTGCAGACTGCAATGAAATAATGGCTTTTGTCATGTATAGTTTTGTCTGTAGAATAATAAGTGATGGCTGAATAAGTAATCGTTGGGAGGAGGGTTTATACAGTGGTTTTAAATTTAGTTGGTCTAGGCAAGGAGGAGACGGCCTATAAAAGATTCAAGCCCTAGTATGTAACATTTGCAGCCTAAATTTTCATTCAGGTGTCAGCAGTTTGTCAAAATTCATTAACTTGGATCCTGAATTAAGATATTTTATCCAAGGCTATGAAAACTTTCAGCAGGGGATTTTCATGTTGGAGTWGTTTTAACTTTGTGACCTAAACTCGTTTTAAACTTAAAGCTGAGCACTGTGCACTCTAATGGGGTCGATTTCATCCCTCAGTGGCAGAGTGTGGAGAATTTGGATCAAGGACCGTTCTAGCCAAAAACTGTTCAAAACTGTTGTCCCTCAGAGATTGTAACCATCACGGTCCTGAGCATCAGTGTGGAGACAGATTATTTTGAGACAGCTGTGCATACAGAAATTCTGCTTTGTATTAATCCCTTGGCTGAAGTTTCTGTGAGTTTCTAGGTATGATGGAGGTGTAATTTAAGTTGCAGGCTGGCTGTGGTTGTTTGGGGACACGAGGAAAAACTCCTGGGTGTAGGAACAGAAAATAATCTGGGCCACAGAAATGATTTGCTCTTACTGCCTTCTCTGTAGGTCAGAGATTGACAGAGRGAGAATCTGAAACGTGTAGTGGTTTTCTATTGAGCTGGTGTTCTTTGTGTGAAGAACAGTGGAGGTGAGGGTGGTGATTTCTGCTTTAGTAAACATCTGTGGGGATTGAGCTGTCTTGGGGTTGCTGGTGTTAGACCCTAACAGAGACGAGGTGCTGAGCTCAGCCCTCGGTGGGAGCATCAGTCTCACTCTAGTAATGTACCTTTTTTTCCAAGTTAAAGCAGCATCTGTGTGCACAGAAGGGCAGTGTTTAATTTTTGCTGTGCTCTGTAAAAATCAGGGCAGGCAAGGTGTAAGCCGGGTTGCATTCGTGGCATCTGGAGTCAGAGGCTCGAATTCAATGCTGAATGCAAATGTTTTCAAATGAAAATTTATCTTTAGGCTTAAAACCCCCCTCTTTTGGTTCTCTGAGTGTAGGAATTCCTGTGGTTGGATGCTAGAAGCATGAAGGATTTTTGCTGTGCTCCCCTGAACCCTAAAGTACATAGAGTTTCTTCCCCCCATAACCCCATACAGAGAAGGAGTGGATGGAAATGGACACTGTAACACAGTCAGGCCAAGGAATGTGTTGCCTGGCAAGCAGGGAGCTCTTGGATGTGTGTGCTGGACCACTACTCGTGGTTAATTGAAACAAGATGGTTTGTGCAGTCCTGCAGCAGCGCGGGGCTCAGGTAGCCTGGAACAGATCCCTGGGAGCCTCCACCGCAGGAGAGCTGCAAATACAGCCCTTGGAGCTGAATCAGCTGGAATGTCTGGAGAACTGGGACACCTCCCAGGAAATTGGTGCGGTGTAGTGGCCGTAAGGATGGGRACAAAACTTGCTGGATGGCAGCAGAAGTGATGGCAGTGCCAGCTGTGCTCAGCCACACGCGAGGGACTTTCCGAGTGGGTTGACAAATATGGATCAGAAGTTGGAACTAGTATTCTGTCTTCAGTAACATATTTTATTAATCTGCAGGATTTTAGGCTGGTTTAAATGACTAAATACTCCTGGTCTGAGTTAACCAAGACCACAGGCAGTTCCATGAGCTGGGAAAGCCAAAAGCACTGCAGCGAGTGCTGGAACACCTCAGAGGCAGCACCGGCTGAGAACTCCTGACAGATACATTTTGTAAAACACATTTGTATCCAAGGTGTTGCTGGAGGATATACTGTGACCATATAGATACTGAGTAATGATAAAATATCTGCTATGTGGATAGGGAACAGCTTTGAGGATTACAGGGGGCCAAAGCCTTGGAAAGAGTTGTGAAACTTGCAGTTTAGAAGGTGATGGGTTTCGGCATGTTTGATTTGGATTTCCAAAAATTTTAACATTTCCCGGGCTTTTTTCTTCCGTTTCTGAGACATTTAAATGCTTTTGAGCATTATAGAGTAGTAAATAATTGTCAATAATCAATAGCCTGGTTTTTAAACCCAGTTTTACTTCTCTTTTTAAGCCTTTCTGATAATGAACAGTCATTCTTGATTGCATCACTTGTAAGGGTGTTGGGTTTGTATCCTTTGACACCCTGCCTTCAAACCTTCAAATGCATAAAACTTTTTTAGCCCTTTTTGACCTCATTTCTAGGCCAGTGTCGTGTACTTTGTACCCAGTCACATTTAAGTACATCAATCACCCGTGCGTGTCGTGTGACRGTAAGGGGACACCCCGCTGGCACGGGATTGGATATACTTCCTCATTTTTCCGTTGCATATTTGTTTTCAGCCTGCTCACCCTACCCTGAGTCCCTGTGAGTTGGTGTTTCCGCCAGCCTGACACTTGGATCGCCACATTCAAAACCTAATTTATCCTGAAGCATTTTCCCTCAAAGGAGATGAAGGCTGAGATAAGTTGGAAAATCTTATGGCCAGCAGAAATGCAAGAACTCAGCCAAATTCTTTTTGGTTTAGTTTTTTTTTTTTAACAGTCTCGTGTCTCTTACATTAATGGAGGGACTCCATGCTTCTGAAATATTATCCAAATTGTGTCTCACCTGAAGCTTCCTTTTATTTTTTCCCTAATGATGTGCTGATGGCTCAGGAGGAAATTGCTATAGGTTTTCTTAGTAGTTCCTGGAAAACTCGCTGTGCCTTTGGATCTTCCATTAGTGACTACTCCCTGAGCTGGGAGACTGGACACATTCCTGCTCATCTAGAAATCCAGAAATCAGGGGGCGGTGTTTGTTGCTTATCACCTCCTTGCTGGATTATCAGTTTGGAATGACTAATTCATGATCATTTGGGAACCTGTGAACCTGCAGTTTTCCCACAGGAAAATRGGTGTGAGTAGCTACATGAGGAGTAACTTTCTGTACTTTGGTGAAGGTTGGCATCCTGGTGGTTGTTTCCTTGCTGATGTGATTATACTTTTCTGACACTCAAACAGATTTAAATGTTCATCAGAGTAGCCTAACAATCACCTTGAGAACTGCATCAGCCCCTACCCCCTTTCAAAGCACAATGTTTGTTTGTTTGATGTTTGTGTAAATGCAAAATACAGTTATTACTTTCTTTTTTTTATTATTTTTAAGAGKGATGCTTGTGATTGTAGCTGTGGTTCCCGTTCAAAGCTGTCTTTTGAAATAGGGTGTCCAGGTAACGGTTTGGGTGACTTGATTTTTCCATTACATAAATCTGTTTTATTTGGAGAGGGGAATGAGTTTTTCTGCATTGTTGTTGCAAAACCWTCTAATTTTTTGCTTTATCTTTTTGAGGAACTGAATTCAGTCCTGTTTGTGGTTGATATTTCACACTCGGTGCAGAAAACCACTTTTGATTCCTGTGTGGAAAGAAATGGGCTGAGCAGGCACAGTCCCTGGATGCTCGCACAAGGTGGGGCTTGTGACTTTGCCCCTGGAGACCATCAGTGCTTTGAAGTCAGGAGGAGATTATCCTCCTGCCCCTTTGATTCCCTGGGCCTTTTGAGCAAGAGATGATCCACGCCTGGGAATGCAGAGGGAACCAACAATCCACTCAAAATTTCTGCTGGATATCGGCTTGTTTGCATGTATTGTAGGCACAGATGTGAGGAATTATGCTGTGTTAAGTTGTACTCTTGAGAGCAAAAAGATCCARCGGTTTATACATTGGTCTAAACAAAGGGGTTTTCAGAACTTGGAGAATTTTAAGTCAAAGTTGGGAGTACCGTGTTTTCATGCATGTGTCATGCAGGTCACACAGCTTAAAAATAAATAAACCCCAGGACCCTGTCAGCCACAGTGTGGCTTGTGTGTTTGTTTAATCCCAGGGAATGCATCTTTTGTAGCCCCCAACTGATTTCCCTGAGGGGGGATCTGTAGTTGGTTATTTTAGGACTCACTTCAGAATTCTGGCATTTTCTTAAAGGGCTTCAGACTCTGCTTGCTAGAAAAAACATTGGATACTGAGCTGAAGCCTAGTGAAAAAATTCCTTTTTTACTCTCACTTTCCACACTTGAGGAAGGAAGGTCCCTTAAAACAGGCCAAATTTTTTTTTAAAGTGCTGTGCTATATTGTGTATGTTCTAATTGGCAGTTAATATATTTTCCCATCCTGACATTTCATGACAAAGCTTCATTCATGTCATTTTTTGGTTGTTGTTTTGGCATGTGGTGTGTTTTGATTTTTCTGTTTTGTCTCGGAAGAAAACATCCGGTGCCATTGGGCTTTGCTTTCCCTGGTGCTGAGACAGGACCAGCTCCCCGTGGGTTTTCAGAGTGACTGTTCAGTTCCTGTCAGAAGTGCTTGTGATTGATTAGGGATCCCCACTGCTGAGTAATGAGAGGACTGTAATTTGGGGCAAGAATTAGTATTGATGTGGTACAGAGCATCCACCCCTGCAATGGGGAGTGCAGTACTGAAACCCTAGTGAAAGTCAGCTTGAAAACAGGGCTGGGAATGGTGTTGGGTCTCTACTCAAGTGGAAAACACTCAGGCTGGGGAAATACCTATTGAAAGTGAAAGTTTATGGTAAGTGCCTGCCTTCTGAGCAAAAGGAAACATCCAGAGTAGGTGCAAATGGGAGCATTTGGCTGTTTCTCTGTAAGGGAGGGAAGAGGGCAGGCTACAGCTTGATCTTTGGTGCAGCTGGGGACAGGTCCAGCCATGGTTTTGCTGGAGGTGAGGATTTGCTTCTGAGGTTTTTAAAGGGGGTGCTGAGAGGAAGTGAATGAACCAGTGAATTCCTGTTTTGTGATGAAATTAGTGGAGCCCTTCTCCTCAAGAGAGGCCAGTGCAGGCAGACGGGCAGCAGGTAAGAAAGGCTGTAAAGGTGTAATAGTAGTAAGGAGTGAGACTTGATGAGGGTTAAACTAAGCTTAACCCATTTGTTATCCATGACAGTGCATGTGTTTGGAGCAGAGCTTTGGAAAGCCTCTGTGTTCTGGTGGAAGGCATGGAGACTGCTGTTTGTCATTATTTTGTTAAAAGACTCCTTCATTTCTTTAAATTGCATGGGGTTTAGTTTGGGGGGGCATGGCTTGGGTTCCCGGTGTTTGTATCTTCTGCTTAACAGATGGAATGGTTTAATTCCTTAGCTCCATGTGTCAGCTCCTGCTTTTGCCCAAAGTCACTGAGTGACCAGTTCCCTCACTCAGGGCACAGTGCAATGGCTGCTTTCGTTAATGCTTGCCCTTAATTTAAAGAGCCTTTTTCTCTTTCAGCCATGTTTTAATGGAGCAGGTCTGGCTTGCACCTTTCCCATTTCTGCTCCATCCATAGCTCTCCAGTTTGCATACACGTTTTAGCACCTTTGTTGAATGCAAGTGTTGCTTGTCAGTTGTGTTAGTCATGAGCTGTAAGTCATTTATCCTTTTCTTTTTAATCTTTAGTTTGATAGATACGTGGACGTAGATGTTTTTGTTTTGTTAATTTTCACACCACATCTTTTCTGTACTTTAGGTTGACTCCTCACTGCACTGTGAAAACCATTAGGAAAAAGTCCTTGGGGTTAAAACCTGGGGCTCCACAGTGTTACCTGCACTTGGGGCTAGAAATTATTTTAAATGGCGACTGATCTGTCTGAAGCTGAACCCGTGCATCATAAGGCGCTTCCACTCTTAACGGGAGCTCAGCTGATCCACACGGACAAGTTAAGTGAGGTAGGGGCTGGCCCTTTCTCCAAGCTTGCCCTTGGATCAGTCCTTGACTTCCAGTCCTGCTGAAGGTTACTCGGTAYTCTTTCTCCCCTGCTTCTAGGAAACTTGATTTGGAGTCTAACAAACTCTGCTTCTCCTTCTCTGCTTTCCCTGAGATGATGTATCTGTCAAAATCCTCAAATGTTCATCTCATTTAATTTGGAATTGAAATTACTTCTTTTATAACTGTAAAATATGGAACTATCCTCCTCTAGTATGCTTTGAAGAAGCTGGTTTGAGGGCTACTGTCTTTTAACATCCTGAAAAATCCAAACCAGAATATTTCTACCTATGCTGCTTTGATTTACTTTAATCCCATTTCAAAACTTGCTGATTCTCTCCAGAATCTGTTCTGATTTTCATGTGCCTTTTGTAGAAAGTTGAAGACGACACAATGCCAATCCGCCGCTCGGTGAATGCTTCTTCCCGGGAAACTCCTCCCAAAAGCAAACCTGCCGAAGGGGAAGAGGTCAAAGCAGGTACAGTAAGAGCTCTAGAGTGGATTGTTAATGTATATCCAAACACAGGCTGGTGTTCTGAAACCCTTGAAAAACCTTACAGCCAACATTATTAATGCTTGGCTCCTTGTCACGGGCTTTTCCAGGATTATTGGGAAGTTGTGTTTTGCAGACACTGTTTTCAGTCTGAACCCATTTGTTTTATCTTTCATACCCTGTGTCACTCCATACATGAAAATATGGCTAAATATGGTCCCTTTTAAGTTTTCATATCCTTTAAAGAAATTGTGAGGTTTCAGTCAGAAAGATGGCTTGAGATCAAGAGGTGGAGTTAATGAATGGAAAAACAAAGTATTCAATTTTTTTCTTTGTTTTTCTGAGCAAAAACATTTTACTGCAATGTRTCATAAAATCTAGTCTGATATTCACGTGTCTGGTCTTAGTACCTTCACCTCAGTGTCTCAGAATGTGTCATTTCACTATTGCAATCAATTAGTTTCAATGACTTTTTCCTCTTTAGTTTCACAAATGAATGAACMGCATATGAAACTGACTCTTAATTCACTGTGCATTTTAAATGCCTCCGTGGGAAAACTATGCACAGGAATGTATAAGGAATGCTTAAGCTGCACAGGGCAGTGTTGGTGGGCAGTTCTTTATCCAAAAAGTGTGGAATTTCAGTTCATATGCATCTTATCTAGTAGACAGCCCAGTCTCTGTTCTCAGCTAAATATACTTTTATATATTTTTTATCTCCTTGGTAAGTTGATTTCTGACTGGATTTGATCRTTCTGATATACAAATACTCCTGCCAATGCACGTGCCATCTAAAGCTTTGCCAGGTCTGGAAAAATGGGATGGAATTGTAATTGTCCTTCAGGTGCGTCTGTGTTTGAAAACAACTGGGTCATAAGCAAAGCTACTACTTAGAATTCCAGACCTCTGAAGCTCAACTTGTGGACTTAAGAGGAGAACACTGGGGGAATTGGTTCATTGTGAAAATGCTATGTGATGTTGATTGCAGTTATTCTGGCATTTGAGGGCTGATTGCACCTTATTAAGACTCTTGTCAGTACTTTTCTTCACTTTTAAGTGGTATTTAAATAGCACATTGAAATTAGAGAGAAATAATTTGTAGGGTATGTCCTTAAGTTGTTGGGGTTTTTTTTGCTTTACCTTCTTGAAGAATAAAAGCTGGTTTTGGACAGGAACTTGATACTTTTTGGCATATTCTAGATGCAGAAGTCACCTCTGAGGAATCTGCCTCTGTTGGAGAGGAACAAGAGACTGAAACCCTGCCTGCTGCATCCAGTGAAGCAGAACAGCCAAAGGAACCTGAGAATGAAGGGAAGGGGGAAACAAAGTCCTCAGAAGAAACCAAAAAGGAGTAAGGCTTGCTTGGTGCTGAATTCAGAGATTTGGGCAGGATTGTGAAAGAAGTCAGGTTCTACAGAGAGAAAAGATAGTGGAGGAAATAGGAGGAGTCACTTAAGGTGCTCATATTTCTCTGGAAGAAGCTGCTGATCATGTTTAACTGCTGTTCTAGAACATGTGAGCCTAAATATCAATACAGAGCCTCTTTTTTACTAATAGAAACACCAAGATATTCCTTAAGTTATTTGAATTTAAATAATGTCAGATGTTCTGACCCTTTTTTTYGGTTCTTGTTCTGATTGTTGGCTTGTTTTGGTGCCTCTTTTCTTACTATGGCTCTGTATTTTCCCTAAGCGAGAAGGATCAGTCTAAGGAGAAGGAGAAGAAGGTGAAGAAGACTATCCCTGCGTGGGCCACGCTCTCTGCCAGCCAGCTGGCTCGGGCACAGAAGCAGACTCAGATGGCAGCCACCTCCCGTCCCAAAATGGATGCGATTTTAACTGAGGCCATCAGGGTGAGCAGGACACAAATGTTTCTTTTGTTCATCTCTCACAAAGCAGAACAATTTATGTGCCTAAAACACACAATTTCAGCTTGCTGAGGTACAGGTGATAGTGTTGTGTGTTAGCAGGATGCTGAGTGTGTAAGATAGGTGTGCTTGTGCCTGGAAGCCCATGGAGCTGACTTGTGAGTCCATGAGGGGCCCTGAGCTGATTTCTTGGTTTAGAATTCATTTCCCTCCCTAATTACGTTATAAGGAATGGCTAGAATGGCACAACCTGGTCGACYGCTGTCATCATTTCATTTGCTGTGTCTTCTAGCCATACTGAAGTTCCTTTACTGGGATTCATCCATCTATTAGAAACATGTGCTTTTTTAGCATTAACTTACTCTCATTCTAATTCAGATGGAGATACTGTAAACCTACATTCCAAAGTGGTGTTGGTCTTGGTTTACTTTATCCCTCCTGATGGTRAAAGGAGACCTGTGCTGTTGTAGCTGTGCTGCTGCTCTCCCCGCAAGGCTTGGTTGCTCCCTTCACAGGACACCTGAACTCCACCAGCCTTAATTGCAAGATAGTCTTTTTATCTATCTTCAAAGTATGAACTTCACCTTAGGTTTTTTACTAGTTCACTAATGTCAATCCTCCATCTTCTTACAGAAAATAACTGGCAGCTTGTTCTGACTTAATGATTACTCTGTCTGGCATTAGTAAAATGCTAGTAAATTGGTTGTGCAGCGTTGGTTTGCCAAAAGATGACTGTATTTTGTATTTTAAGCCATTCCATGTAAGTTATTGATAGCAGAGGAGTAGTAGATACATGCTTGCTGTGCTGCTTCTGTGTTGTTTGTGTTGCTCTTCAGCTACTCAGAAGGGGAAAGTTAAGTATTTTGTTAGTCGTGGTTTACGCTCTTGAGTCACAGTGGGGAAAAGGCCATCCCTGGCATCCTGTGGTGGCCTGTGTGCATCRGTCCAATCTGTTCTTCCAGCCCTCCTCAGGATAATTCCAGTGCAGGTGGTTTCTACTGATGTTTTGTTTCTRTTTCAGGCCTGCTTTCAGAAGAGCGGTGCCTCGGTCGTTGCAATACGGAAATACATCATCCACAAATACCCTTCTCTGGAACTGGAGAGGAGGGGATACCTCCTGAAGCAAGCACTGAAAAGGGAGCTGGAGAGGGGAATCATTAGGCAGGTAAGAGCTGCTTTCTGGAGCACCACTGGAGGTGGCATTGCTGAAGAGGGACTATTTACAAGGGCCTGGAGTGACAGGACAAGGGAGAATGACTTCAGACCACCAGACTGCAGGGTTAGATGGGATATTAAGAAAACAATCCTTCTCTTTGAGGGTGGTGAGGCCCTGGCACAGGTTGCCCRGAGCAGCTGTGGCTGACCCAGCCCTGGAAGGGTTCCAGGCGAGATTGGATGGGGCTTAGAGTAACCTGAGATAGTGAAAGGTGTCCCTGCCCATGGCAGGGGGTGGGACTGGGTGATCTTTAAGATCCCTTCCAGCCCAAACCATTCCATGATTCTGGGAACTGCATAGTAGCTTCCTAATTCCATTAGCAGGTCTCTGGGCTGACCATRTTCTCTCTCATGGAGGTTCATCAACCTGTCTCTACTGTGTTGGACACTGGCAGGATTTCAGCACTGTTGTGTCGGTCACAGACTTTGCAYAGTTGGTTTTTGTGCAATTCGGCCCCGTTTCTGGGTGTTGTGTCACACAGCATTGCACCACCACATAAGTCCAGCAGTGTCACTCCTGCAGCAGTGTTGGGGTTTTAACACTGTAATTTATGCCTGTGGTATCTGTCAGGATCTCCTGGTCAAGACAGCAGAGGATGTCCTGATGTCTKGCTGCAATTTCTGATCTTATTGTAGTTTCAGGGGGTTCAAATGAGGCCTCTGCCATAAAAGCCCACTGCCAGGGTGACAGTGTATTCAAAATCTGCATCATGATGTGTGCTGGTTTGAACRTAAACCAGCGGGAAAAATTACCACCCAAACAAATATCTGGAGATTCTTAGGCCAGAGTTACAATTTAATAGAAAGATGACAACAAATGCAGTAATACAGAAACAGTGGCTTAAACTGACAGAGTCACAGTACAAYCTGGCAGTGGTTGCAGTCCCGTTGGGATGATGGCTGCAGTCCAGTAGAACCTGGCAGTGGTCTGGTAGGAAAGGTCTGGTCGTCCTGTGGGAGTTCAGGTTCTCTGCTGAGTACCCAGTGGTGGTGCTTTAGTCCCCAAAACCCCTCCTTATATCTGGTGGTTCTTAGGTGGTACCTCCCCCAGGGTGGGGATTTCCACAATGGAAATTATGTAATAAACAATACTCCACCTCACATGGTTTGCCTCTTCTGAGCTTATAGCCTKAGGGACCAAGTGTGTYCTCAACTACTGTGAACGACCYATYGTTAATCATT
This sequence comes from Amblyornis subalaris, assembly GCA_018881555.1. Lineage (NCBI taxonomy): Eukaryota > Metazoa > Chordata > Aves > Passeriformes > Ptilonorhynchidae > Amblyornis > Amblyornis subalaris. The sequence goes on from JACAXG010000150.1 coordinate 1,636,464, forward strand.
TTATCAAGAAGTGATATGAATGGTGATAGAATACATACTTTGGTTACACCCTSACAACCCAGGACATGATGTCAGTTAGTCTCTCTCAGGTTGTTATTATTATTGAGTTATTCTGTTAAAGACTGAAATGGACTTTCTTTTCAACTAGGTGAAAGGAAAGGGAGCTTCGGGGAGCTTTGTGGTGGTGTCTAATGCAGGAAAAACTGTTCCAAAAAACAGAGACAGAAAGGTAAGATGGATCATTCTAAACAACACCCTGAAATATATTGCACTRAAGCACATGTACCTTATCCGATACACCTTACTTGACGTACCTAACCCCAACCCAGTGTTCTCCTCCTTGCTGTGCTTTCCCTCCTCAAGTACAGCAATTAAAACACCCATCCCATTGGCATCAGAATGAGAGAGCTACTATGAGAAATTAAAACCAAGTCGAATAATCAAAATCTTAATCTTAAAATATTTACGTTAGGCTTTGGTTCAGAGGCAGAAAACTGAATAACCGTGGAGCTCTTCCTCTGTCTTTAGCTGGTGGACAGGGGAGCCTCTCAGGTATTGGAAGAGAGTTYTATGATACTGCTGTGTCTGTTTTATCTGTTGTGTGGATAAAGGGAAGACTCCAGTCTTTARGACTGAGGTAAATGTTTTCCCATCRGCTGTGAGGGCAGAGGGAGGAAGAAGAAAATATTCTAAGACTTCTGGAAGAAAGCGGCTGATGTTGGGTGGTGTTGTGAGGTAGTAAAATGTGAAGGGGTTTTTTTTTTTGAGCTTCACAGTTGTGGTTCCATCACTGCTGTTCCCCACTTAGTGCTGTGCTGGATGTGTGAAACACATTCCTAACGCTGCAGTTATAAAATGCTTAGCTGGAATTGCCAACCCCTTTGGGTTAGACAGGTGAATTTAGACAGGTCATGCCTTGGTGCTTATCTCTTGCCTCCTGGGGAGATGAAAAGCCCTAAAATTGAAAGAAATGTTCACACATTTGATGTAAACACTAAGGAAACTTATTGCAGTGAAACTTTTTAAACAGAACTCACCGACGCCTTGAGAAGTGTGAGCAAGGCACCTGATACCTGCTCCTGATACCTGACACATCACCTCTCTCTGCAGCATATGGGTGTCTTTGTTCCCAGTTAATTTCTCTGTGTTGCAGCAAAACAAATGTATTTGGTGAATTCAGGTGGCAGGGAAGCAGCTCCCTCACCCATTGCCCTGTTTGTAGAGCTGCTATTCAGCACCAAATCACTAAACTTCAGCACATTTTCTGTATAAAGAACAGACCATTTTTTCCTGATCATCCCTTCTCATAGTAACAAAAGGGGTGGAGGAAAACTCAGAATGGAACTTTGGCTTCAATCAAGATTTTATTGTGTTACTTCAAAAGAAAAAAACCAAGCTCCTGTTTAGCTGTTCATTTTGGGGAAGATTTGATTTGTGTAAATGGGTCCTGCCTTTGTGGGTTTTAAGTTTTGTGTCAGCATGTATCATCATCTTCATAGAAAGGGTTGTAAAGCATTGGAGCAGGGTGTCCAGGGAGTCACTGTCCCTGGAAGTCTTCAAAAAACCTGTGGGTGTGGCACTTGAGGACATGGTTTAATGGTGAACATGGCAGTGCTGGGTTAATGTTTTGACTCTGATCTTGGAGGACTTTTCCTGCCTGAATGATTCTGTGATTTTTCTCCTGTCTCGTTGAAGGGTGGCAGAGGGAAACATGTCTATAGAAAGAGGAAGAAAATCATTAAAAATACAGATGTTGTACTCAGCAATTTGTATTTGTATTACAGCAAATTTTAAGTTTTCTTAAGACTCCTATGAAAAATTCAGCCAAATTTGCTCTATTTCACTTAAGCTGCTGAGCTTTTTAAGTTGTTAAAGAGCTATCTTACAGCACCTGAATTTCCAGCTCTGCAGCCAGTGTCAGGAGCACTTCTCCCTGCTTGCTGGTTCAGAAACCCAGAGTTTTGGGCCCCACTGATGCATAAAACTCTGTGTATTTCAGAAAAGCACTTCAGCTCCGCCTGCAGAGCAGCAGGTGAAGCTGGAGGATGTCCTGCCCCTCGCCTTCACCCGTCTGTGTGAACCCAAGGAAGCTTCTTACAGCCTGATCAAGAAATAYGTGTCTCAGTATTACCCCAAACTCAAAGTAGATATAAGGTAAGTGCTGGAGTTGCTTCAGCAAGCAGAGGATCAGGGAAACTCAGCCTTCCTCTGGCTCTGCCCTGCTTCACAATGATTCAATCCRGTATTTAAGCAACCAGGTGCTGCTCCGAGTTGCAGAGCCTGTGGGAAAGCTTGAGGAAAAGCTGTGCCTTTTCCTGCATCCCTCCACATCCCATCTTTGTTCCTGATGCCGACAGCAGCATTGCTCTGCACACCTTACCCAAAACCACACCCCTTTACTGCCTGGGTGTGAAGGCCTCTCCTCAGGATCTCATCCCGGTTGTCTCTGGATGCTTTAGCCGGCATGCACGTACAGTAATCTTTCAGTTTACAAGTTGAGGCTTGGAAGCAAAATGAGGAAAACCCTGTGTGTCACCTCTGACAGGGTTTTGTGTCAGAGCTGACTGACTGCCCACCAAATGTGCTGCTCAGAGTGAGTGAGTCCTTGCCAGGGCCGCACGCCTGGAGCTGCTGGCGGGGCTGTGACACGGAGCACGCGGCGCCGTTCAGCTCCCACCGCGGTGCCGTGTTCTCCTCGTGTAACGAGCCTCGCTGACAGGTCTCCATTTAAAGTGTCTGTATGTAGGCAGACAGCACTGCAAGTGCTGCTCTGCTCACACTCTGCAAAGCGCTGTTTCTCTGTTTGTTTTTGGAGCTGTCAGTGTGTGTCAGTAAAGCTTTCTCCTCCTGTGTTTCAGACCCCAGCTGCTGAAGAATGCCCTGCAGAGAGCTGTAGAGAAGGGCCAGTTAGAGCAGATCACAGGGAAGGGAGCGTCTGGGACATTCCAGGTCAGAGACTGAGTTCATCTTATTTTGTTGACCACAAGCCTTGGATGTCAGTTGCTGCGCCCTCTCCCCTGGTTTCACTGGGTGCCCCTTTCTTCAGCAGCCTGGCATGTTCAGGACTTGTCCAGCTATGAAGCAGTAGGATTCCTGTTCTCCTCTTGGTCTCCATTTCGGGAGTAGACCCCCGTTCCCTTGCTGAGCGTGCTGCACGCACTGCTCAGCTCTGACTCACCAGCACAGTAGGGAGCTGGTGGGGTAAGATTTCCTTCCCATCCCTAACTGGGAGTGCAGCAGGTACCCCAGATGTCTTTTACTCATGTGTGTGCCACAGAAGTCTCCTGGGTACATTTGGTCCGTGGGATGGAGGAAGATGTGATTTATTTTGCTTTCTTTCCTCCCCTGAGCAATGGGTCCTTAGACTGCCACATCCTTGCATTGTGTTTGGGGGCTGGGGTGAGGTGTTGCTGATAAAGCCCCCCAGGCCAGCTGACTGACTAGGCCTGTCCTCCCACCTACAGCTGGGAGAGCAGCGTTCCCTGTGCAGTGTTTTAATATTAAACGTATCTGTGCTAATGCAGGAGCGCCGACCCACCTGGTGCAGAGGAGCTTGTCCTGACCTGGTTTGGGAGAATTTTGTCTTGATGCTTTTCTCTTCCTCCTTGGAAAATAGCTGAAGAAATCAGGGGAGAAGCCCCTGCTGGGTGGGACTCTGATGGAAGATGCCATCCTGTCTGCTATTGCGGCCATGAATGAACCGAAGACCTGCTCCACCACAGCGCTGAAGAAGTATATCCTGGAAAATTACCCAGGGACCAACTCCAACTTCCAGGGTAAAGTACTGATCTGTGTAACACTTCTATTCTGCGTGCTGAGAGAGTCCTGCAGCTGCAGATGTGCCTGTGCAGCACCTTTAAACCGCTCTGTTGAGCTTGCAGGGAGCTGCAGCTGCTCAGCTCTTTGTGCTRCAGAGATGCTCGGTGGTTTTAATTCCCATCAGTCCCTTTCAAGCCGGACAAAGACCAATTCCTGAGACAGAATGCACAATTCTCTTGTCTATAGCCAGGAAGGGGGGATAGTATTCAAGTACTTTATTGTTCTTAAATCACCAAGTTGATTTCATCTGTCTCTCTCTGCTTTGAAAGGGACAGCTTGGCATCAATGCAGTTCCTAATTGCTTTTTATTTAGAGAACTTGCATAGTTTAACTTTTAAAAAAATTCACAAGCACCCCTCTTACTGATTTGTTTGGGGTCCTACTTTGGATCTGATTTTTAAAAGGTCAAGCAAATAAGGAGAGAAACCAATCCTGTTTTATTTGGAAGGGAGATTTGGCATGTCTTTGTTCCCAGGAGTGACACTAATGTCTGGTTTGACTTTTGCATGAGCAGAGGCAGTGCTACCWGAGCCTTTAAAGCAGATCTTCTGATGGCTGATTTGGGTTATTTGGGCTGAGCMTCGATGCAGTTGTTTGGTGCTGGAGGTCAGTTGAGACAAGCTAAACCCACAGTGGTCTCTACTCAATCAAACCTGAACTCAGATCAGTTTGTTCCTGTGGTGTCGCTGAGCTGGTGTCATTCCTCAGGACGAGAGGAGATTGCTGATCCCACAGTCTTTACCGGGAGCTGATGCACAGCATCAGCATAGCTGTTTGGTGCAGGGTTACCGACACACAGCACAGGTTCCAGGGCCAAAGAAGCTGCCTGAAGCCTTCTGCCARTGAGAAAGTGGTGTCGAGTGTGACTTCTTAATCTTGGGGCAGGGAAAAGAGCTTCCAGGCTTCCTAAGCCCTTGCATGGTTTATTCTCAGGACCATTGGAAATGTCYCTTGTCCTTAGAGGCTGTGTTGAGCCAGCCTCCAGTGCTTGTCACTCCTGCAAGGCCAATAAGGAAATCTCAGCTTGCAATCTGTTGTTTTCTTTCTCCTTCCGTTACATAAAAGGAATTTTGATGATCTCTGCTTTGTTCTGAGAGCAACCGGAGGAAGATCTGGTGAGATGTGACAGCAGGCGGCTACACGCTGCAGAGCCAGAGCTCTGCTCTCCTCCCCAGTTTATACCTCACCTCAGAGCTGGACTTGACTAGAGTCAAATCCTTTACGTGCTGCTATTGATCTTTGGCAGCCAGAGTAAAACCAGCCTTTTGGTTATAAAAACTTTGGAAGGCGCTTGAGGATGGACCTCGTTTTTCCCTGGATTTGGAGGGAGCTCAATATGTAAAYGGTCCCTCTAATTCAAGCTGAAAATGGTTCTGAACTGACTAAACAACCTCAGCCCTTTGCCAGAGACAAAGATCCCCTGTACTTGTTCAGTTTGAGTTACAATTCTTACACAGTGCACAATGGAAGGGCTGGAATAAAAGTCTGGAATGAAAGACTGGAATAAAAAGTGCATTTGTTGTATTTCTAGRCCAAATATTTTACCCTTTAAAAAACAAAACAAAAATCAAACCACAGAATGGGGGCGGATGCAGCATATATGACATTTAGAACAKGAGGAGGGCAAAAACAGGGTAAAAGGCTTGTTTTAAAACACACTTTGGAGGACAGGCTGAGACCTGGGTTAAATTTGGACGGAAATAGTTACATTATGCTGTTGAATGATTTGTGGAGCATCCCTTGATCCTGACATCAGAAAYGTGCACTGTTCTTGACTCCTTCCTTTAGAGAATTGAAAGCCACTCTTGCCRAGTGCTCGGGAACAACATCTTGTATCTTGCTTGAAAGTTGACTGTGAGAGGATTTCCCATCCTGACTCCAGCTCTGATTTCAGAGGGCACAACAGAGAGCAGTAAGATCAGACAAGAGGATAAAGATAGTAACACARCCTTTCTCTGATTTCTTTTCTTTTTCACAGTGCATCTACTGAAGAGAACCCTGCAGAAATGTGAGAAGAACGGCTGGATGGAGCAAATTTCTGGGAAGGGCTTCAGTGGAACCTTTCAGCTTTGCTTCCCTTATTATCCCAGGTAAAGAGCTTGGCTGTAAAACCATGTTCAGGAGAAGTTTTGCATAGCTCAGGTAGCAGAGCTGAAGTTCATGAGCCARCCTCCACAGGGAGGCTGTGGAGGGTTTAATCACTGGTGAACTGCCACCTTGTCACCCATGCTTTGGATAATGGCATTACTTGGGTGAACAGAAAGCTGACTTCATTAGCAAGGGAAGCTTTTAAGGGCAGTAAAAATAGCGGGCTCGGTATTCTGAGGTAGTCTGTTGAGGTGCTTTTGTTGCAGGCTGGGGCTATTTAACAATTCACCTGAGCAGGGAGTAGGGTGGGTTCTCCATGCAAGGATGCTCCTAACATCCCAGCTGTTCCTTCCTTAAGGGAGGAGAGGTGGGAGGAGGGAGGATGACCTAGATTTGCTACTGTGAGCCTTTCTTCTCCTGCTGTGAGCTGATATTGTGCTGGGCCATGTGGAGCACAGGGATGCGGCCTTGGTRTCCCAGGAAGAGCCAAATGGCAGTGTAGTCATTGAAGTCCCTGCTCCCCACCTTCCTTCATTGCACATAGGAGTTCTCACAGCTTCAGCGACTGGAGTCTGATCCTGCCCCTTTTTTGTTTGTCCCCCTGGATTTGCAGGGAAGGAACAGTGAGAGAGAGAACTGGAAAAGAGGAAGCTTAGGGCTGGGGCATTCCCAAGCTGTTGTGTTTCTGCCATTGCAGAGACTAAATAATGTTGGTTTGGGATAGCAGCAATCACAGAATTCCTGTGGGCATTTCTGGATTAGGCTCAAAGCTGTAACCTTAGGGGGAAGCTGCAGTGCCAGAGGAGAGCCAGAGCTACCAAGGGCTTGCTAACCCTGAAGTTGTATCCTTAGAAGCAAAACACGCTCTGACCAGACCCCTCTTGTAGCCCAGATGTGCTCTACCCAGAGAAGCAGCAGGATGAGGATTCTGAGGAATCTGATGAGGAAGAAGAGGAGGAATCTGAGGAGGAAGAAGAATCTGAAGAGGAAGAGTCTGAGGAGGACGAGCCACCACCAAAGAAGAGGTATGACAGCATGAGAGAGGAGTGGGCTCCTTTGGATGAAATAAAAGTGTCTGTCACAGCTGTAGAGTGCTCAGGTGTGTCTCTTRGTGTGGTCACCTCTCCATAAGGCTGTTGCTCACAGGTGTTGGCAGAAGTCTCTAATTATTCCYTGCTCCAGAGATGCTGATCTCCCCCATTCCATAATTTGAACCCTTCCTCTTTTTTCCTCCAGGTGAAAAAGAGCCTGTGTTTATTCTTTGTGTTGCCTTTAGTCTCCTGCTTTATAAAGTGTGATGTTTCRTATGGAACTTTTTGTATTTATTGTTTCCTTAGGAAAACTCTTCCCTACAGTAATTATTTGCAGCTCTGTAGCCAGATATGAGACCTGCCTCACTCAGAATGTGGACTGAATATGAGTGTTGTTTGTTAAGTAATAAATTCCCATTTAGAGAAGAGAGATAGTGCTTAGGGCTCTTAATTGTTCTGACAGCTGACTGATTCACTGCCATTATTTATATGTTTATTTGCCTAACAAAGGGGTTGGAAGCCTCTCTGGCAGAGCTCTGTGGGGATGGGAAGTGCTCAGGGTAGAGCTACCAGAGGAGCTCTTGGTCTTTGGGATTTAGCTCATGGAATGTGCTGGCAAAGGACAGGGATGCCAAGATGTGCTTCATTTATGCAACTTGCTGAGAGCAGCTCTGCTCTGGGTACCGTTTGTGCCTCCACTGAGCTCCTGTGCTGTCTTTCTTCGTGACAGGATGCAGAAGAGACCTCCCCCCAAATCCCGGAGCAGGGCCCCTCCGATGAAGCGAAGAGAGTCCAAACCCAAGCCAAGGAAAACCCCCGCAGCCCGCCGGGGCAAAGCAAAGCCCCCTCCCAAGGTTAAAACCCCTGCTAAGAAAGCCAAACCAGCAGCCCCAGCCATCAAGAAAGCCTCTGGTGGCAGCTCTTCCAAGAAACCAGCAGCCAGCGGGAGGAAGGAAGTGAAACCCTCTGCCAAGGGCAAATCCACCATGAGGAAATCTCTCCGGGCAAAAAAGTAAAATATTTCCAGTGTCAGGGAATCCCATGGTCAAATCCACAATCTTGTTTTATAAGTCAACGTGCATTTGTATTTTAGTTCTGATGCTTAAACACTTCTTTAATTTTTTTTAATTTTTTTTTTCTTGAATGATGGGGAAAAGCTGAAAACTAAATCAAACCAACCCGAGCGTTYGTTAGATCTCGATGCTGTGCCTCGTGCCTGCCCCTCCCCTGGAACGAGTCATCTTTACTTTCTGCAATAATTTTAGGACTTTTCTAGGACGTCTTTAATCTGTACATTTACGGTGTTCCACATGGGTTTCAGGGGGGGAGGGTTGGCTTTTAAAAAAACTCTTCAAAGAAGATCTTTATATCTTTAGACTGCAGGAACAGGATGATTGGGGGAATGTGATTCTTTAATGAGGAAGGAGCCGTGGCAGACGAGTCCTCCCTAGATCCCTGCATGCCGAGGTCCTTGGCGCTTCTGTGAGGGAGCCGTGTACATACAGCACTTGCACTGAGCCCCGAGGTGCTGCTTTGCTCAGAGCCACAGGCCCAGGGGTGGCTGTGTGATGAATCCTCGGCGTCTCCTGAGGGTCTGATGCCAGAGGGGCTCCAACAGGGGCAGTTCTCGGTTAGGCGGGTGTTTTGAATTAGTGTTTCCACACCACATCTATTACCTTAAACCAAAATATATCAAAGTCTTCTTGAATCCAACTTTCAAATGTTTTTAAGAGATGAAAAGCCTGAGTTTGTCACCTCTTGTTTACCCTTTTTTAAAGAGAAGTTGGAGAGCTATACAATTGCTAATGTAGAGATGTTGATAAGTGAAGAACATGTGGTTTGCTAAAATAAAATGAAACTAGATTCCAGGCCTGTCTTCTGTGTCCTTTCTCTCCTCACCACAGTTTCTCCTCCTCGAAAGGTAGAGAGGAGGGAATACTGTCACCACGGATTGCTGCAGAGGCAGATCTTTGTTCAAAGCCTGAGCCCCTGCCAAGCTCTGTAGCTGGACCGACTCCTGACCTTTTTCTTCCCTGGTTTCTCTGGAGACAAAGGTGAGCGAGAAGAAAGCTCTGTTGGAACCTCTTGCTGCTCCTCTTCCTCCTGTCAGTGATCAGTGGGGATAAAAAAAGCCCAGATGAAAYCTTCCCCCCCTGCCCTGCTCAATGGACCAGCACCTTCCTTCAAAGCACATCTCACCACATCCCCAGCTCTGCTGTGCCCAGGGCAGTGATTCCAATGGGACCTGACAGCCTCCAACGTGCTGTTGCAAAGAGCTGTGAGGAGGGGAATTACACACACACAAAGGGAGAAAATAGCTTCATTGAATTTTTTCTTTTCAGCTGCTGTCCCAGTGTGCTACCTCTAACTGGGAGTTAAAAAAATTCCAATAGAAATGGCGTGAATTGTTCCCAGCCCTGTAAGGAGGGTGTGAACAGCAGGTTAAAAGTCACAGCTGATGGGAAAGAGAGTGAAAGCTCCAATCAAAGAATGATCCACTGGGATGTAAAGCAATTAGAAACATCAGTTAATGGCTTGTTCCTGGGGCTGCTTGTACCGAAGCCATGGGGTTAGTTAGTGTTGCAGTGAATCAGAGAACTTCTCTAAGCAATAGGATATTTATGGGGACAAGGARTCTTCACTTAGCTGCTGGGCATTTGCAACCTCCCTCTTCCCAATGACATTCCACACCAACAATCTCATGGATATTTGTTAAAACACTGCTCTGGATGACACTGATTTCTCACACCTGAGCAGGTGTACCTTGAATTAAGAGYTGAGCCAAAACCAGCTCTTTTGATCATTACCAGACTCCAGCTGTCGTTTGAATTAAGTGGTTTCTGCACGCTGAACCAAACAAACGCTACAGAGGTGGTTGTATTTAATCCAAAGGAGTGATCTTTGCTTCCCAGGAGCRATGACCAGGATTGAATGGGAAAGTCTTCCTTGCCAACAGAGCAAGCACATTCTGGGGGGTTCGTGCTGGCTCTGACGCTCCCTYTTCTCCAGTCTCCGCTTCCTGGCCAGACTGGGCTCTGTTATGTTCTTCTTTCAACCCCATCTGTCCCGCTTTTTCCTTTTTTTCCACCGTTTCTACACTATCGATTGTTCCGGTGGCTCTGCCATCGCATCTTGTGGCGTCTTGAAGCAGCTGGCGCTGGCAGCGACCCAAGGTTTGAACGCTGCCGGTCGGACCCTTTTCCTCACGCCCTCGGGGTTGCCGGGGCTAGAGACAGGGATTTTTGGATGCACCCGCGAGGGTTAGACCATATCTCCTCCCCAAACTTTTGCTCTCCCATTCCAGGAGCCAAGCTCATCCCTGAGGTTGGGGGCAGCTTCGCTTCGGCTGGCCTGAGGGTGTTGGGGAGGCTCTGGGTTACGTGGTTGCTTTGCAGTGGGATCAGAGCCACCCCTCTTCGGTTTTTTCCAGCWAAAGCAGACAGCAAAACTCCACAGGGAACGTGGAAATTGGGGTGAAAACGGTCTGAGCATCAGGGCAGGGGGTGGCGAGCGAGCAACCACGTGTGTACGTGTCAGGGTTAGAAATCGCTGCTCCGCCGGGCACGCCGGAGGAGACGGGAAAAGACGCAGAGAAAATCAGTTGCCGCCGCGTTTTCCAAAATCCCGAGCGAGCGTTCCTGCTCGCCGTCGCTTCCAAGAAACGGAGAGAACCGAGGAGGAAAATTGCRGTGATTCATCGCGGGCAGATCGGAGGCAGGAAATGGGAGTTTGCTGCCTGCCCCGTGCCCGGCGTGGGCTCCGTGGGCTCGGGCTCGCCGGGGCCTGGCTGGCGGCGAGGGCCTGACACCCACGGGTCGAGCATCCCTGCGCCGCGGCCGGAGCTGCCGGAGGAGCCACTGGCGAAGGAAAAACAACCAGCGGAGGCCGAGAACCGGAGCACCGGGAATTTTTCACCTGCGTTTCTCCGGAGCCATTCAAGCGAGAAGCTGCCCGTGAGCCGGGGGGGGGGGGGGGGGNNGGGGTGGGGGTCCCAGGGGATGCTTGGTGTCCGGTGTCACACACACCCCAAATTTTGGGGGTCGGCATCCCTCCCTTGGGACCCCCAGGGTGGCCGGTGGGCTGGGGGCTCCATTGAGAAATGAAGCGTGGGAAAAAGGAGGCGGGGCTTGGGGGCTGCCTGTACTCGGATTGGCTGGGGGAGGGGGGGAGACCCCCCAAATTGTGCCGGGAAGGAGAGGGGCAAACCTGAGCTTGTAACGGGGAGGCGGCACCGCAGGGACCCCCCACCCCATTAGGATGCGCCTGGGGCACCCAGACCCCCCCCTTCTCCACGCGTTTGCACTCAGGCGGCTGCGGCGGGGCCTCCGTGACACGAGTTGCGCCGGTCTCACCCCGGGGGGGGACTGTGAAGCACAAGCCCCCTTTGGGTGGCTGGAGAGGGGCCGGGCTCAGCCCTCCGTGGGTGCCCTGGCCAAAAGAACACCCCCAAAACCCGCTGCCCCCATCGCTGGTGTTTTAGGATCATCCCCGAAGGACAGCCACGGGGGTCTCGGTGCTGCGTGGCTGGCGGGGAGTGGGAAGGAGCACGGCAGCGGGAGGATGTGGGGGGACGCCAAAAGCTTGCCGGAATTTGGGATGTGGGACTGCATGCATCTCGGTTGGGGTCCTGACTGCATATTTGGGATTCAGGGATTGCTTGGGTTTCCTTCGGGGTGGAATGTGGGCACTGCATCCATCACATTTGGGGTGGGGATTTGGGGACCCTCACATCACCCTCGGCATCAGGATGTGGGGACGGCCTGCATCCTGCTTGGGGTGGGGCCATGGGACCTATGCATGGAGCTCAGGGACAGAACACAGGGACCCTCGCATCACCCATGGGGTCAGGATGCTGGGACCCTTGCTTTGRGATCAGGACACAGGGACCTTTGCCTTGGGGTCAGGATCAGGCTGTGGGGAGCCCCAGATGGCACTTGGGGTCACAGGGAGACCTCCCCTTCCATAGGCGCTGAGGCACGGGGACCCTTGTGTTGGGTCTGGATACAGAGACCCTTGTGTTGCGGTTGGGACCCTTTTATTGGGGCYGGTATGGAAGGACCCCGGCGCTAGGGCAGGGACTTGGGGACATCTGCATTGGCGTCGGGACTTAGGGAGCTCCGTGCAGGGATTGCAGCATYTCCGCAGGGCTCAGCGGGCTGGAAACGGGGGGCAGTGGGGGCAGGTTGTGTCTGTCCCCTCCCTCCTCGCAGGAACAGTGACCGGGGGCCAGATCCAGGCTCCCAGTGCTTGCTCCAGCACCACCACCCTGGAGGGCTCCGGATAACTCAGATGTGGCACCGAAGTCGTTTAACCCCATCCTGATCCAGCCTCCACTCCAAAACCCCCGCTGCCATGAAGAAGAAGCCGGGCAACGGGCGGGGGCCGGACCCTGCGGTCCCCCAGCAGCGAGCCCGGGCTGTCACCAAGCCAGCCGAGGTGACTTACCCATGGACGGGGTGGTGACACCCCGAGAGGGGGTTCGGGTGCASCTGCATCCCCGTGACTCCCCAAACCATCATCTCAGGGTGGGCCGGTTGCCCTGGGGGGGCTGGTGGGGGGTTTGTTGCTGACACGGCTGGGGTTTTACCCCCCCAGTACGTGGGATCCTTCGTGGTGGAGGAGCTGGACCTGCAGCACCGAGCGGGGCAGCTGGAGGAGCAGCTGCGGGCGCTGAAGGTGGGGATCTACCCCTGCTCCCTTCACTGGGAAACACAGGGGAACCCAAATAGCGGGGGCACCCGCGGGGGGCACGGCCCGGACCCCCCAATGCCACATCTGCCCCGGACAGGACTGTCCCAGGAGGAGGTCGGTGGTGCTGAGGTTCAGCTTGCAGGGGCTGAAGGTTTACGGTGCTGATGGGGAGGTAGGGGGCTRAGGGGTAAGGGGGGCTGGGGAGGGGATCAGGGGTGCTGGGGGCCTGCTGGGGGGGTCAAGGGTACTGGGGAGGGGGTCAGGGGTGCTGGGGCTGGGGATCAGAGTTACCGGGGCAGCAGGGGTATTGTGGGTGGGGTTAAGGGTGCTGTGGAGGGACATCATGGGTGCTGGGGTGGGTCAGGGGTGCTGAGAGGGTGGATCATGGATGTTGGGGGGTATGTCAGGGATGCTTGGGAGGGGAGTAAAGAGTGCTTGGGAGGGGAGTCAGGGGTGTTGGAGGGCTGCTGGCGGGGTCAAGAGTGCTGGGAAAGGGGGGTCAGGGGTGCTTGGGGGGGCCAGGGGTGTTGTGGGGAGGTGGGTCAGGGGTACTAGGAAGGGAGGTCAGGGCTGCTGGGGGTGGTGGGTCAGCAGTATCGGGGAGGGGGGTCGGGGGTGCTGGGGAGGGGGGTCAGCGGTGCTGAGTAGGGGGTTAGGGGAGCTGGGGAAGGRGTCAGGGGTGCTGGGAGGGGGATCATGGGCGCTGGGGAGGCGTCAATGTTCTGCTGGAAAGGTGCTTTGTGGGGSCTGCACCTCTGAGCATTGCTTTTGTCTTGGGAAGCTGCTCTGCGTGTGCAAATAGGGGTGATCCTGGGGGGCCCCAGGGGTGCTGGGTGCCCCTGACACCCCTCCTGGTCCCGCAGACGCTGCTGATGGCGCACGCACTGCGCAGGATCCTGTACAGCACCTGGAGGCTCTCCGACCGCCAATTCGCCTTCGTGGCCCGCAACCCCCACAGCCCCCCCAGGACCCTCTTCTGCCACCTCTTCGTGGGGCTCCCGGGAGAGGTGGTGGCCTAACCCTCCCCCTGCCCCCAAAACACCATAATTATTATTAGTTTTAATATTTGCACGCAGCGTCTTTCGCCTCCTCCAGGTCCAGACCCTGCACCTCCTGCTCTGCCGCTCCTTCCAGCTCTGCTACCTCCTGGCGCACCCCGAGGAGCAGGCGGGTGAGGGGGAGCTCCCGGGGCCGGGGGTGCTGCGGGAGCCCCTCAACCCCGAGGAGGTGTCACGAAATGTCAACGCCCTCGTGTCCTTCCGCCGCCTGCCCGTGCCCGCCGGCCTCGGCCCCCTGGGCACAGGGGTGGGTGTCCCCTGCCCCGGGCGCTGCTCCTCTGCACGACATCTCTGTGCACGGTGTTTTCACAAGTGGGATTTCTGCTCGGTGCTTTCTCACACGGGATTTTGCACGTGTGCTTTTTGCACAGCCCGGTTTTGCTCATTTTGTGCGTCGCTTTTCTTGCACCGCCTTTCTTGCATCGCCTTTCCTTCACACAGCGTTTCACACAATATTCTGAGTTGGAAGGAACCCACAAGGATCATCAAAGTCCAGCTCCTGGCCCCGCACAGGACAGCCCCATTTCCTTCATAAGTCTGTGCACGGTGCTTTTGGCAGAGGGGKTTTTTTTGCACAGCGTTTTCCCAGGCAGCTCTTGCACAGCCTTCTCTTGCATTTTGCCCAGCACGTTGTCACACCGCACATTATTACATGGTGCTTTCTTGCATGTCCTCTTTGTGCAGCCTTTCCTTGCACGCTGGAGTGTGTGCACAGTGTTTCGCRGGGCCTTTTCTCGCACAGCATTTTGAAGGTGGCATTTTGCAGGGCCCATCCTGCACAGCCCATCCTCACACGCTGCTTTGCACAACCTGTTTTAAACGGCCTTTCCTTGACGGCCTTTTCAYGCTTGGCGTTTTGCACCAGGCAATTTGCACAGCAGGTTTTTTGCACAGCAGTTTTGCAGGGGGCTTTCGCAGGGCATTTTTCCCCCGGTATTTTTGCACAGCGCTTTCTTTTTCATGGCATGCGTTTGTATAACTTTTTTTACAYGGCATTATTTCTTGTGACTTTTTTACATGGCATTTTTTGCACGGTGGTTTGCACGGCTGTTTTGGCGTGGCATTGCTTGCACAGCATTTTTGCACAGTGGGTTTTTTTCACAGCTCTTTTTGAACTGCGTTTTTTTGCTTTGCATGGGGGTTTGCACGGCATTTTTTGCACAGTGTTTTTGCACAGCCTGGTGATTTTCACGTGGTGGTTTTCACAGCATTTCTTTCGCACATTAGATTTTGTACAGCTTTTTTTTGCCCAGCGTTTTCTGCATGGCATTTTTTGCCAGGCAATTTTTGCATTTTTGGCATAGCATTTTTTGCACTGCATTTTTCCCATGGTGTTTTGCACTTTTTTGTTGTTTGTTTGTTTGTTTGTTTGTTTTGGGGTTTTTTTGCACACCGGTTTGGGGTTTTTTTGCGTGGTGTTTTGCACAGTGTTTTTGGTGTTGCACTTTTTGCATGGCATTTCTCCATGTGGTGTTTCGTGTGACATTCCCCACAGCCAGAGCCCCCAAACCCCTCTCAGAGCCTCCCCATCCCCCAGGACCGTCGGCCGGAGGCAGAGGGCAGAGCCTGGCGCCCGGGGAATCCCTACTGCTCCCCGGTCCTGGTGCGCAAGAAAGCCATTCGGAGCAAAGTGCTGCGCTCGGGAGCCTACCGGGACTGCGGGGGCGAGGGCCAGCCCCACCAGCCAGCCCGCGACGCTGGTGAGTGCCRGGGGGGAAACTGAGGCACGGGGACACGCCCAGCCCCAGTATCACGGGGTTTGGGGGGCAGAGAGGGGCTTAACGGGCTCCCGCAGGAGCAGCGGGATGGGAGAGCAAAGGGGCACGGAGCTTGGCCTTCCTCCCTGAAAATGAGAGCATCCTCTCCGAGAGTGTGTGGGCCTTCGCCGGCATCGCCAGGTGAGTGTGCAGGAGTGGGAGCACCTGCTCCTCGCCACCTCCAGCCCTGTGCCAACCCCCGGCTCCTGTGCCCACCCCAAGCCCCTGTGCCCACCGCCGTTTTGTCCCCAGGGATGCCGGGATCGCGCTGCTCCGGCGGGACGTGCCCGGCGCCTTCCTCCTGCGCCCCGAGCCCGGGCTGCCCAAGCGCTGGTGCCTGTGGGTGCGGGCGCCCTGCGGCGTCGTGTCCTACGGCCTCGTCAGGACACACCAGGGCAGGTTCTGCGTGGAGGTGAGTCGGGGGCTGCGCGGGGGCGGCGGGTGATGAGGTGGGCCACGTATGAGGGCAGGGGTGTGTTCGCTTCGGGGCTGCAGCAGTGCGGGGCTGGATGTGTCTGTGCATGGGTGCAGTGGGGTATGAGCGCATTTGGTCCATCTGTGCATCCCTGCACTGGTGTGTTGTGCCTCGGGGCAGGGATGCACTGTACAAGGGCATTTGGAGTGTTCACGCACGGATGCACTGGAGTGTAAAGTGMATTTTGTGCATTTGGGGAGTGTTTGTGCATTTGACACCTGCGTAAGTTAATTTGCTGCATCCGTGCAAGGATGTGCTGGCGCTTTGATGCATGGATGAGCTGTATAAGGTGCACCTGTGCATGGGTGCACCAGTGTGTACCAGCATTTGGTGCGTCTGTGCATGGATTATTCGGTGTCTTGGTGCATGGATGCACTAAYGTGTACGTGCATTTGATACTCTGTGTGTTTGGGCCATCCATGCATGGGTGCGCTAGAGCTATGAGTGCATTTGGTGCATTTGTGCATGGATGCACGGGTGTGTTGGTGCAATCTGTGCAYGGATGCATTGGTACATTGGAACATGGATGCATTGGCACACCGGGACACGGATGCACTGGTGCATGCGTGCATTTGACACATTGTGTAAGCGCCTTTGGTGTGTTCATGCATGGGCGCACTGGTGCCTTGTTGCAGGGATGCACGTGGGCATAGGAGCAGCGGTGCACAGGTGCAGCTGTGTGTGGGCACACGGTGCTCCAGTACACGCACGCAGGGGTGCAGTGTGTGCATGGGCGTCTTTGGTTCACGTGTTCACCTGGGCCCCGGTGCGTGGGTGCCTCAGGTCTGTGGGTACCTGGTGCACGAGCCCAGGGTGTGTTTGGCGYGTGGGTGTGCTGGCACACGGGCACACAGGGATTTGCTGCGTGGGCACGTTCAGTTCAGGGGTGCACAGTGTGTGGGCACAGCCTGTGTGGGGGGCTCACGTCTCCCCTTTCCCTCTCTCCCAACGGCAGCACTCCAACGCCGAGTTCGCCAGCATGGCCACCCTCCTGGCCCACTACTCCGGGACACCGGGGGGCTGCTTCTGCCGCCTGGCCCCCGGCCGACGCAACCCCGGCTACGAGGAGCGGGACTCCGGCGGCGGGGCCAGTGCCGGGGGCGGCGAGGCTGCCTGGGCCCCCACTGCCCCCGTCGGGGTGCAGCACGAGCGGGGGTAGCCCCGGCCCCTCCCCGTGCATGGCTGTCCCCCAAAGCCCCCGAGCTTTAACTCGCTGCCGTCTGCCTTATCCACCCCTCCCGCGGGCTGCCCGGCGCCTCCGGCAATAAATGGCTCTCGTGCATCCGGAGCAGGGTCCGCTGGCTGCCTGTGCAACGTTGCACGCTCGTGTGCCCACGCGTGTGTGCACATTCCTGCCCACACACCCCCATGAACTTGCAGCTTCATGCACACTTGCAGGATGCCCCACATGCTCGTGCTTGCACGCACACCCGCGTCCACTCACACGCTTACACGACTGCACCACGCAGTTTGTGCTCACACTGTCACACGCGTGTGCTCACAATCCATCGTGCTCTCGCACCCACACACTGCTGCAGTCGTGTGCTCACACTCACATGCAGTTGCACACGCAGGGCTCACACCCGTGCACWGGCACGGCTGGGTACCGGTGCCATCACATGCTCACGCCCCCACACGCCTGTGCCCTTAGGCACCATACCTTGCACACCTGTCCTTGTGACCTCCCTTTGCACACGTGTACCCTTGTGCACCCTGTCTTGCACACGTGGGCGCGCACCCTCGTGCCCCGCCTGCACACACGTGGCTTCACACGCCTCCCTTGCACACGTGTGCCCTTGCGCACCCCCACTTGCGCACGGACCCTCGGGTCACCCCTCACACCCGTGCGTCCCTCCAAGGATGCGCGTYCCTCCAAGGATGCGCGTTCCTCCAAGRATGCGCGCCCTCGTTGCCCCTCGCCTTGCACTCGTGCGCGCGCCCCCTCCCTTCCACGCGGCGCTCACGTGACACAAAGGGCGGGGCTTCTCCCGGCGCTGCCCCGGTCGCTGTGGCGACCGCGTTGTAGTCGGGGGCGCATGCGCGGAGCCGCCGCCGCCGCTGCTTCCCRGCGCCCTCAGCACCTCTCCGGGCCCCTCTGAACCCCCCGGGCCCCCTCGAAGCTCCCTGCTCTCCTCCGGCCAGCCCGGCACCGGCAGGGTTACCTCAGGTTTTCCCTTGCTCACTCCGCCTGGGGCGTGTCTCGGCTCCCAAAAGTTACTTCGGGGTTTCCTGCCCTCGGGTTTCCCGCCTTCAGCTTCCCCTCAGGGTTCCCCCCCGCGACCTGCCCCAATTTCCCCTCAGACTTGTTCTCAGCCCGCCTGTTTCCCTCCATCCCTCCCCAGCTCTTTCCCTCCGTACTCCACCCTTCTTCCGCAGTGCCCCTGGCTCGGGGGTTCTTCCCTTGCGTGTCCCCAGGGAGGGGTGAGTGCTCCCCGCCCCCARTGGGTGCAGACCCCCAGGGTCAGGCTTGTCCCAGACTCTTCCCACCCCCTAGCGCCCCCCAGTCCCGTGGAGCAAGCGCGTGTGGGGCTGACCCGGGTGTGTGGGGCTGATCTGTGTATTTGGAGCTTACTCAGGTGTGTGGGGCTGACCTGGGCGTGTGAGGCTGATCAGGGTGTGTGGGGTGACCCAAGTGTGTGGGGCTCATTGGGTTATGTGGGGCTGATCAGGGTGTATGGCTTGACCTCGATGTGTGGGGCTGACCGGAGTGTGTGGGTTGACCTGGATATGTGTGGCTGGTTAGGGTGTGTGGGGTGACCCAAGTGTGTGGGACTGACCCCGGTGTGTGGGACTGACCCCAGTGTGTGGGGCTGATCCCGGTGTGTGGGTGACCGGGGYGATGGCCGCGGAGGCAGTGAAGGTGGCTGTGCGCTGCCGGCCCYTGAGCGGGCGTGAGGCAGCCCTGGGGTGCCGGGCAATCGTCAGCGTGGACAGCGCACGGGGCTGGTGCCTCCTGCAGAACCCCGCGGCCCCCGCAGAGCCCCCCAGGCAGTTCTCCTTCGACGGGGCGTTCAGCGGGGAGGACAGCACCGAGCACATCTACAACGAGATCGCCTACCCGCTCGTGGAGGTCAGTGAGACCGAGGAGACCCCGAGAGCTGGTGCTGGAGGCGGTTTTGGGCACCACAATAAATGAAAGATCTAAAGGCCTTAGAGAGCATCCAAAGGAGGGACACAAAGATCACGAAGGGCGTGGAGGGGAAGCCACGCGAGGAGCAGCTGAGGGCACTTGGTGTGTTCAGCCTGGAGGAAACTGAGGGGAGACCTCATCACAGTCTGCAGCTTCATCCCGAGGGGCAGCTGCGATCTCTGCTCCCTGTCACCAAGGACAAGACCCAAGGGAATGGCTGTAGCTGTGCCAGGGGAGGGTTAGGCTGGATACCAGGAAAAGGTTCTTCCACCAAAGGGTGGTCAGGCACCCCAGGGAATGGTCACGGCCCCGAGGCTGCCAGAGCTCCAATGCTCTCAGGCACAGGGTGGGATTGTTGGGGTGTCTGCACAGGGCCAGGAGTTGAACTGGATGATCCTTGTGGATCCCTTCTAACTGAGGATATTCTGTGAATACATAGCTTGGGACATGGGCTGAGGAGATTTACATGGGCAGGTGATCCCTAAGTGGGGCAGCATCACCTTGACCTTCCCCACACTGGAAGGTGTCCCTGCCCTTGGCAGGGTGGTGAGACAAAAAGAACTGTAAGGTCCCTCCCAACTCAAACCATTCTGGGATTCTATGATTTATGGACA
Organism: Amblyornis subalaris; assembly: GCA_018881555.1. Classification (NCBI taxonomy): domain Eukaryota; kingdom Metazoa; phylum Chordata; class Aves; order Passeriformes; family Ptilonorhynchidae; genus Amblyornis; species Amblyornis subalaris. Next base: position 1,656,127 of record JACAXG010000150.1, read on the forward strand.
GAAAGCCCTGTCCTCTGCTTCAAGAGGTTTAGCTACAATSCTACRGTGCAGAGGACAGCAAACTGTCCTGGCAACAGGCTGGGAAATTGGGAAGGAAAAAACCTTTGTTAGCAGCCAACAAGGCACCAAGGAGACAATTAAATTTGTTTCAGGTGGATATTTATATCATAGAATTCCAGATTGGTTTGGGTGGGAAGGAGCCTCAAWGCCCGTCCASTCCCATGCCCTGCCATGGGCAGGGATACCTTCCACTATCCCAGGGTGCTCCAAGCCCCATCCAGCCTGCCCTTGGACACTTCCAGGGATGGGGCAGCCACAGATTCTCTGGGCAACCTGTGCCAGGGAATCTGTTTGTTTCCTTGTTAACAGATCAGCACAGAAAACAGCTGAGGTAAGAAAGGAACCTGTTAAGCAAAAAAAGCCCAACCTTCCCCCAAAACTCAATTTTATTAGAAGAAGAGACAYAGATTGAATGGCTCGTGATGGTTGTAAGATGGAAGTTCCTGATCATGAAAACAAGCAGGGTGTGAAACAGGAGATACTAGATTAATAGGTTCTTTCTTTTTTTTTTTATTTAAAGCTTAAGAAATCCAGTTATTTTCTGTACCTACCACACTTCTCTGAAAAAAGAACAAGTGACAGCGAGCAGCTTGCCAAGAGAAAATTATTCAAAGCTAGAGACCATCCCTTTGGCCACCTCACAACCAACTATTGTTCTAGTTATCTCTCTGAATCTCATAAGATTTTTGTGCCCTATGGCAAAAATATTCTGGTTTTATAAGTGTTGGTGTTGTCAGCTGCTTTTCAACACCTGCATTGCTTCAAGATTTCCAGTTTTGAGAGAAAAACATTGATTTGTATGCTAATTTTGTAATTACTATACTCTGATGGCGTGTGAAGATTAAGCAGCTGTTTGATATTTACTTCCAGCTCTTCCTTTAAAATACCTTTTGGGGGTGGGAATGAATCTGGACAATGTATTTCTAGTTAGGCAAAGATAATGGCTTTTTTTTTTTTTATTTTCCCCCGTTTCCAGGGTGTCACAGAAGGCTACAATGGCACCATCTTTGCCTATGGCCAGACTGGCAGTGGGAAGTCATTCACTATGCAGGGAGTTGTGGACCCTTCCTCACAGAAAGGGATCATTCCCAGGGCTTTTGAACACATCTTTGAGAGCATACAGGTGGGTGTGAAAGAGATCCTGCTGAAAAGGTTTTACTAGAGAGACTTTTTTTGGTGTCCTGTCCCAAGAAGTGAGTGCCGATGGCACATGAAGCATGACTGGGGACAGATTTTGTGGTGCGCTGCTTCTCATTCTAAAGCTGAGGCATAGTCAGATGAACAGCACTCTCATCCCAGATGACTTTAGGGATTTGAGGTGTTAAAGGAACCAAAGTCCATTTTTTTGAGTGGTTCCACCTGGGAGTGAACTGCCAGGAGAGACTGGATGAAGCCCTGAAGGGTGGTGGGCTGTGCCATGAGAACCTCACCCCAAATCCTCCTTGTGTTGAGCAGTGTGCTGAAAATGCCAAGTTTCTGGTGAGAGCCTCCTACCTGGAGATCTACAATGAGGATGTACGAGACCTTCTAGGAGCTGACACCAAGCAGAAGCTGGAGGTGAGACAGACTCGATGTGTCTTAAGTGCTTTAAGTAGTTCAGATAGGTGTTACCATGACTTACAGAAGAACAACAATGAGCTCTGTCAGAAGCTGACTGCCAGGATACGAAGTTATGTGAAGAATATGGAAGCCAGGAGGGGATTTTGAGGGATTGTAGTGAAAGTTTAGGAACGGGATCCACTTGGGACACGTCCAGTGTATCCCACATGATTGTGTCTGGTAGCTCAGCAGCAGCTCTGTGAAAATCCTTGGCTGGACAAGGATGGAATAAAGTGCTCATGGGGCAATTTCTTCCTCATCCTCTTCATCTCATGCTTGTCTCTAAAGCAGGAGGGTTCTGGGCCTTATTAATGTTTAATCTGATCCACTGGAGCCATGGATGATCTCTTTATCTGCCTAAACCAAAAGGGGTGATCCTTTTTGAGGGGATACAGCAGATATTACTCCCCATGGGAATGCATGGGAAGTTTACAGGACCATTACTCCCCATGGGAATGCGTGGGAAGTTTACCACAGGAGGGTAAACTCTCCTGAAATCCCAATCAGGGGGCTGATCTTTATAAAATTTGTCTCTTCATGGCTTTGCAGGTCCTTTTGCACGTATTCCTGAAGGGAGCTGGAAATCTCCTATCCCAATTTCCTTCCTTGCAGGACTGCCCTGGTGAATAAAACCGAGGCAGAAGCCTTGAGATGTGCTGAGATGGCAACAGACCCAACCTGCCTTACAGGGTGGATATTTTTTAACATGTTTCTGACTTTAAGGGAGGCAAACTCCTCTCTGCTCCATGTTTCAAGCGTGCTTCTCCTGTCTTGTTCAGAGGGAGAGTGGGAGAAGGGGACTTCTCGCTGCAGTTTCGCATCCTTTGTTCCACATCAGCGGTGACACGGGTTTCCATGACGACGCAGTTGGCACTGGGAGGGCAGGAGCTGGGCAAACAGTTTCCAGGGAGACTCTGTCATACTGCCTGTTGCTGCCTCCACTGAGTACTTGAGGGAGTCGTGTCCTGCGGAAACAAATCCCAAACTGACCCACTGCATTCCTCTCTGTCCCCCAGTTCTCCCACAAAATCCCATTTTTGTTCATTCCTTTGCCTTTCACCTCGGTGTCTACAGCCATGTCCTTGGTCAGGTGTTCCTCAGGGACTCTGCAACACCTCCTAACACAGCCAGGCCAATCCTGGGGTTCTCAGTAGCACAGAAAATCACAGTGTATGGACAGCCTGGTTGTGACTGTACCTGGATTCATCTTGAGCAGTCACAGTTTTGGAAACAAGGTTAACTCCTACTTGGTTTAGTTTTGAGCCACTTCTGCTCTGTTCTGTGTGGATTTCTTAACAGCAAACACTGTTTTACATCATTTCTTGTGGCATAAGCACCAGTGAAGTATCTGAGCCTCCTCTTTGGAAGTCACAGTGCCAAACGTGGTCTCTGTTGCTCCATCATGACAACCATGTCTCGATATCCCAGCTGACATGATAAAGATGGTTTTGGTGATGAACTCAGCAGATGTGGGGCGTAACAGAGCTGTGGAAAATTAATTCAGCTCATTTAAAATTGCCAGTGTGGAGGGAGCTGGTGTAGGAGTGCAGGGATCTCTGCATTATTTTGTATTTTTTATGTAGGTTTGATGGGTAACTGAAGATTTTGGGTATTTCCGTTGTTTATTAGCATTCTGTATGAAACTTTTCATCTGTGTGGTTGATAATTACTGAGAAGATGCTGTTGGGTATTTAATGCTCTGTCTCAATCCAGGCACCTGAATAGGATTTTAGCTCATTTAAAAATCAATTAATCTGGAGAAAAGTGATGACAGTCCACCTGTGTGTGATGGGAGTGACTTTGGGAATGTTGTCAGTGAGCTCAAGCCACCCACTCAGAGTGGAGAGTTTAGCAAAGCACTGGGAACAATATCTGGGAATATTGAATCTGTACTTTGACATTAAAAAAACTCCCTCTGAGGAGATCTTTAGAGCCTTTGCCATAATAGGTGAAAAGTATTTTGATTCTTGTTTAAAATATGCAGCTTAATAATAGAAAAGGTGGAGGGCGGGTGGAATCTGGGTTCCTCATGGCCTAGGGGATGTCTGAATCAATCAGCAACTTTTAACTTGAATTCTTTTGAGCCACGAAGGTGGTTCCTTCTTTTTCTGTGGTTTTATTCCTCCTTCAGAAATAAGGCTTTTTGATGGCAGTCAGATGTGTTTTTGTCATACTGCAGTTTAATTTCACGTAGCCCTCAAGCTTCCGGACCATCCCAGCGTAATTCTCCATGGTTTCAGTGCATGTTTTTCTGACCTGGCTTGTGTTGTCCCTGTTGGCAGCTGAAGGAGCACCCGGAGCAGGGGGTGTACGTGAAGGGGCTGTCCCTGCACCCTGTGCACAGCGTGGCACAGTGTGAGCAGCTCATGGACACGGGCTGCAGGAACAGAGCGGTGGGGTTCACCCTCATGAACAAGGACTCCTCCCGCTCTCACTCCGTCTTTACTGTCAGGATGGAAATCTGCACTGTAGGTAGGTACCTGGATGTCCTGCATTAGGCCTGGGCCTAGMAGGGTGCAGGATCTGTGTGGTCACTCGTCATTCCACAGCTACCCTTAGATCCCAAATGATTGTAGGTCCAGGAGAAAAATCCTCTTCCCTGTGAAGGTGGTGAAGCCCTGGCACAGAGAAGCATCACAGGTTGCCCAGAGAAGCTGTGGCTGTCCCATTCCCGGAAGTGTCCCAGGCCAAGTTGGACAGGGCTTGGAGCAACCTGGGATAGTGGAAGGTGTCCCTGCCTATGGCAGGGGGTTGAATGAGATGAGCTTCAGGTCATTTCACCTGACAGTTCCTTCATTGAGCTTAATCACAGGGCATACTTTTTTAAAGACCGAATAAAAGAATCCTTTAATAAAGTTTTAGTGACTAATTTTCCTTCCTTGAGTATCTTACTGGCATTTCTTTAGCTGAAAGAGCTGCCTCACTGGGTCTGAACGCAGACCTCAAGAGGGTTTTTTCTGGGAGCAGAAAGGAATTAATCTCTGCCTTGTCTTTGACCCCAGCTGGGAACAGCTTGGCTTCRTTTTCTTCAGCTGTTTCAGTCATGGGGAAAGTTACACAATGTCTTCCTAAATTGTGGTTCCAGATGTTGATGACAGTACCTCATTTTCCATTCAGTAAGTGAGGGATTTGGGGAATTTCTCAATTAGCACAGACAGTGGATGCATTATGTGGGTCTGTAAAATCCCAACTTGAATCCCAACAGGGAAAAAGGTGTATTTGCACTTCTCTTCTGTGCTCCAGATTGGTGCAGGGCTCTCAATCTAGCCTGAATTTCGCTAGCCTGATTTAAAGCTTTGAAAACATTACATGGAATGGGATGGCAGGTGGGGAAACCTGTAGTTTTTGGCAGTTAAAAACAGCTGGACTATTTGAGGAGAAAATTGAGGGCTCTGGCCCAACTCCCATAAACTGGATGGTTCTACTGGGGTGAGCTGGGAAACAGCTGATGAAGTTGGTATTTCTCTTGTCATCTTGAGAGTTCATAAAGAGTTCAAACTTCTTTTCTGGGCAAGCCTGTAGTAAATTACAAATTACAGGTAGTGGATGTTTTAATGGGACTAAATTTACTTTTTTGAAAGTAACACATTCAGGAATTATGGAAAATACTGGGCTCTTGGCTGCAGATGTTTGAAATGTGCAAGTTCCCACAGTTCAGTATTTTTACTTAGATTTTTACACTTTTTATTTTATTTTATTTTTTATACTTATTTTTACAATATTTTTATTTAGATTAACAGATGTTTTATTCCTTTGTATTGTGTGCTTCTGCCATCAGCCTGGGCCAACAGGCTGACAGGGAATTAGACAGGGATGCTGCAGACATTTTAGCAAGAGTCTGGGGACCTTCTTACACCATAGGAACTAAACCATGAGCTCCGAGCTGGAAGCAAACAGCCTCGGTGGGTAAAAGGACTGGAAGGACTGGCAGGAACCAAAACAACTTTTTAATTGTCTGGCAGTGTTTACATGAACCAAGGGAAGGAAGGAAAGGGTTAGAAAACCTACTTTTTGTGACTGTGCACTCACTCCAGCACTAGAAAAGATAAGGAGAGGGTGCTCTGTTTAAGCTCCATCTGTTTTGTCCCTGTTCTCCCAGGTCTTGACACATGAGAATGATCTGGAGTGAAACAAGTTAGCTTAGCAGCAAATGTTAAGTTCACAGTTAGCAATCTGTTGGTGGAACAGAAGTATCCTGGGACAACAGATTTTAGAGTTTCTGGTGTTTACCTGTGAACTTTCAACTTTCCCTCATGCATCACATTATTCGTTGCTCATGTTTAGGTRTTGTGCAAGGCCATAAAACAGAACTCTGTCTCCAATCAAAGCCAGGTTTTGGAGAAGTCTGTCTGGAAAAGGGCAGATTTGGTTAAAATGGTGATGCTTTCTGTGCTTGGAATGCTAAGGGAGCTCTTCCCTTGAATTTGGTTTGCAATCTTAAGGAATATTTAGGTTATAGACCTCCAGGAGTGTGGTCCAGTGCTTGGGACAGTACTTCCAGGAATGTGTGTCCAACTCTTTGCTCTGCATGAGGCTGGGAAARTTAAGTAGCTGGTGAAACTGGGGGGTTCCTAAAGGAACCAGATGTACTCTGTCTTCATCACAGGGCATGTGTGTCATCACAGTATTCCAGCCTCAAATGCAGGCCAGGAAGCAGGTATTCCATGTGTAAGGTGTGTGTCCAGGTAGCTGGGGAGCTTCAGCTCACACCTGCTCTTGCCTTAAAGTGATGGGAATGGTACCAGCTCACWGGGTTTGACTCCTCACCAGGATCCATCTCCTCATCCAGGTGGTTCAGGCTATGGGCAGAGACACCTTCCTCTAGCCCAGGTTGCTCCAAGCCTCATCCAGCCTGGCCTTGGACACTTCCAGTGATGGGGCAGCCACAGCTTCTCTGGGCAGCATGTGCCAGGGCCTCCCCACCCTCACAGGGAAGAATTCCTTCCATATATCTAATCTAAATTTCCCCTCATGAAACAATCTGAGGAGGAAAAAAGTTGTATAAACTCATGGTCTGATCATGTTACTTGTGGAGGAATTTGGTTGAAATTGTAAATACTGTGGAAATATGTGGAGGGGGGTGTGTGTGTGTGTTCAGAGCTGACTGGGAGAGTAAGAAAAGGCATGAATTTCTACTGTGGATCCTGTTAAGGAAAGCACTAAAATGTGTAGTGTTAAGATTAAGTAGGTATTTATTTACTTAAGGGAGGCAAGGCCCCAGTACAGACAAAGAACAGGGCTTGAACAGGACATGATGCCAAGGGGTCCTGCTTCTTGACTGTTGGAATGCTTCCTCCTAAGAGCCTAATCCAGACTTGTTTCCATGCAGATGAGCGAGGGCAGGACCACCTAAGGGCTGCCAAACTCAACTTAGTGGATCTGGCAGGGAGTGAGAGACAGTCAAAAACTGGTGCCACTGGGGAGCGGCTCAAAGAGGCCACCAAAATCAACCTGTCCCTGTCCGCCCTGGGCAACGTCATCTCGGCCCTGGTCGATGGCAGGTGTAGGCACATTCCCTACAGAGACTCCAAGCTGACCAGGCTGCTCCAGGACTCCCTGGGAGGGAACACCAGGACCCTGATGGTCGCGTGTGTGTCTCCAGCTGCTGACAGCTATGAGGAAAGCCTCAGCACCTTGCGCTACGCGAATCGAGCAAAGAACATCAGGAACAAGCCCTGCATCAACGAGGACCCCAAGGATGCTCTGCTGAGGGAATACCAGGAGGAGATTAAGAAGCTGAAGGCCATTCTGGCTGAACAGATGAGCACAAGTGACTTGTCAGGTAGGACGGCCCTTACTGGCTGCAGAGATGTCAAAAAAAGGGATTTTACACATAAAATGCTTGCTAAGTTTCACCTYGACCTTTCTCTTACCTGTTGGAGGAAGAGTTCTCCATTCTGGTTACAAACTTCTCCTTCACTGTCACCAAATTGATGTTATTTCACTGGCAAAGACTATCTCAGTTATCCAGTATTTTCAATGGTGATAAATTCTGTTAGAAAATGCTGACATCATTCAAATCCTTGGTTATTCTTGGTGACTCTGGCTAGAATTTGGTCAGTTGMAGAAGAGAGGTTTCAGCTGGCAGAACAAAAATGAGCAGCAAATTAAATTATACTGTAAAATTCTTTATTAAATACAAATTTTTTCAAACATATATATACATATCTATGTTTTCAAAGTGAGCATCCAGTTCCTGTGCTCCTACACTGTGAATTTTTAACATTACAAGAGAAGTTTTGCCCTCCTGATTGGCAGTGCTTGAAGACTCAGCCCAGCTTCAGCACATTTGCTCTTTCTTTCCTCTGGAGGAGGAATAGCAAATGTGGGAACAAATGGGAAAGAGCACTCTTTAGGGAGCTGATCACCTTTGGAGAATTTTTCCCTAAAAAAGGGCAACTTTCAGCAGAGGAATAAGGCTGTAGGATTACTTTTTTTCCTTTTCTGCCACCTTTCAGAAATAGCTGTGAAGAAAGAAGGTAATTTCCTTACACCTTTCATCTTCTCAGTGTCTTTTATCTCCCAAATCTGTAGCATAGCCCTGGAAACAAGTCTCCTGATGTTCTGTGAAAGAGATATTTGTATTTATAAAAATCACATAATTATATTCACTTCCATATTTCCCCTGAAGCATGAACCACTCCCTCTCTCCCCGCACCTCTGGAGCCCCRGGCCAGTGGTGTTTTGGCAGTGAGCACGGTTTGAAGGAGCACAAGGATTGCCATATTCTTTCCTGGCATCCAGCAGCTTTGTTCTCTTTCCAGGAATTCTGCAGACAATCCCACCCAGTGACTGTGAGTGATTTTTCTTTCTGCATTGCTTTGCAGGGCTTCTGCCTGCTGAGKCTGCTCACCTGGGAGCAAATCCAACTCCCCCCATCAAGCCCCAGGTGGATCTGGAAGCAGAGAAGCAACTGATCAGAGAAGTAAGTCAGGAGGGGGTATTCCAGAGTGGTTTTGACTGAAGCTTATGGTTTTTTATAAAAATCATTACAAATATGGTTCAGCCTTTCCAGAACACTTCTCCTATTTTCTGGTCCTTGGACTTCTGTGAGCAGATCATGTGCTACAGAGGCCACGTGCCTTATTATAACTTCCTCTCAGCATTGTTCCCACCTTTCTGGAGATGAATTGGAATGGATTACCAAGAATTTTTGAAGGAACTACATGTGGAACTGTCAGAGAAGGGAGAAATAGAGAGAAGTCAGTAGTCAAAGATGTCAGGAACAGTACAGGGATGAAGAAAAAGAGGGATACAGAGCCAGGAGGAAGAATGAGGAGCCAGAGGGAAATAAAACTCTCTCCCTGCYCTTTCGAAAACTCCTTCCAGGGCACCACAGCTGCCCAAGGCAGCCATTTTTAGGGCTGAACMGTCACCTTCCATCACTACTGTGTTGACTTAAATCGCAGAAAGAGTCAATAAATACAGGATGGTGGAGTTTTATTGGGATGGGTGTAAGGTGGACCTGGATGTGACCTAGGGAACAGTCCCAGGGCTGTTGCTGTGCCTTGCAGGAGTAYGAGGAGAGGCTCACCCTGCTCCAAGCCAGCTACCAAGCAGAGCAGGTGTCCCGTGCTCGCCTCCAGAAGGACATCAGCAGCCTGAGGAAGGACTTTGACCTCAAGGTGTCTGCTCTCAAGGATCTCCTCAGGAAGGAAGCAGGTGTGGAGGAGTCAGGTGAAGGCTCTGCAGCCAAGCCCAGGGTTCCCTCAGCAGCAGGGACTGTTTTTGCAGAGTCAGATCTGTGGCAGCCACTGCAGCCTTTAAATGGCAAGGGCTGCTACTGCAGCAAGTGCTGCCTGGCAGCAGCAGTCAACCCACCCTCATCCAGAGCAGGAGCAGGAGCTCTGCCTCTCTTGGGGCAGATTTAAGACTGTCCCAGCTTTGTCCTCTTCCCTATTTCCCTGACTTCTTTCCCTGTCAGGACCCAACCCTGTAAGCCTTGAGGCAATGAAAAGCCGCATTTCTGAATGAAACGCCTGATTTTTCCCCATGTAGCAGGGTTTCCCTGACTGAGGGCAGCATGTCTCTGGAGCAGAGGTCACTGCAGTGGTCACAGCTCTGTCTCGATCCCATTGGAGTCTCATTCCCAAGACAAGTGTGGCTGCCGCAGTCTCTTCCTCCGCATGCAAATGTGCTGCAGCACTTGCTCTCCCAGTGGATTATCCACACCATCGCCTCGCTGCAAGGCAGATATTCCTCTCACATCCCTATAAATTGTTGCCAGCYCTCCTGTCCATTGCTGCTTTTCACTTACAGCTGCAGTGCCTCTGAGCATGGTTTGCAATGTGCTTGTACAGCACTTATCACCCAACAGTGATTCTTGAACCTATATTCTTCGTTTTGGGTGCTATCACTTTCTGAGGTGAGAGGCTTGAGAGGCTCTTTATTTTTTTCCCATCTGATTACAGATGTGCATACCCAACCTCTGAAATGGATTATTTGTGGAGCCAGGCTCTCCCAGCCCTGTACAATGTGCATTCCTTACCCGATACACACTCTGAGTCTGATGGTTTTTACTGACCAGCAGAAGTAGGTGAAGGACAGCCCTTTTCCTTCTAGACTCATCATTCCTAGCATTGGGTGAAGGCTTTGGGGGATGGTTTCACAGATTTAAGTCTGGTTTTGCAAAGCTCATTAGCAACATTGTGGGCATTTCCTGTTTTCAGCTGACACACAGACTAGAGCTACCTCTGACCAGCCACATTTGCCTGGAGCGGCTGTTGCTGCAGCAGATGAAGAGCCAACATCAGCCCAGGTACCCTCCAGGCTACTTCTCTCCTTGGGATGAATAAACCTGAGTGGGTAGCTTTATGCTTTACCTCTCCCAGGACTCTCATTGTGACTTTCCAGAGCTACAACCTTTGTTTTCCTCATCYCCAGGACCCAGCAGCACCTCATACCACCACAGACACTGGCGAGGTGAGCAGGGGCAGTGCTGGAGCAGTGGGAGCTGACACTGCCCCGGGGATTTCCCTGCCTGCAGACCAGCAGCTGGTGYTCGCCAGGTCAGTGACATCCCCGCTCGTGCCAACTGTCCCCTGGGAAGCACCCATAGGCAGCAGAAAGTCCCTTCTGCCATGACACCACAGCTGCTAAGCTCCAGCTGCCAGTGCAGCCCAAAACCAGGCACATGCRAGTTAAAATGACAGACTGGTTCAGGCTGGAAGGGACCTTAAAGCTCATCTCATCCCACTCCCTGCCATGGGTAGGGAYGTGTTCCACCATCCCAGGTTGCTCCAAGCCCAGTCCAGCCTGGCCTTGGACACTTCCAGGGAYGGGACAGCCRCAGCTTCTCTRGGCAACCTGGGCCAGRGCCTCAGCACCCTCATGGGGAACAATTTCTTCCCAATATCCCATCTAACCCTGCCCTCTGGCAGTGGGAAGCCATTCCCCCTTGGCCTGTCACTCCAAGTCCTTGTCCAAAGTCCCTCTTCAGCTTTCTTGGAGCCTCTTTAGGCACTGGAAGGGCCTCTAAGGTCTCCCTGGAGCTTTCTCTTCTCCAGGCTGTTTTTGCCCCCAAATTAACTTTGCCCTATTTGGGTGAACGAAGAGCTGTTCCCTGTGGCGCKTGGTGAGGCCAAGTGCCAGAATTATGAGACAAAAATGGAGATGTTCATGTCAGCAGATGTGGATGCCAAAAAGTGTGTGTTCCTGGTAACAAATCCTGCCTGGAGCTGCAGGCAGGGGAGCCTTAAATTCCACACATAGGTTATGGAGACACTTCTCTGTCTCTGAGTCTCATGGATGGACTCTCCCCATCACTGAGGCCACTTTTGCCTCCAGCTCATGCATCTAACAGTGTTTACAATACATCAGCCAGAACTGACAGCAAAATTTCCCAATAATCTCATTTTAGGGGCACATTAGACACAGGGCCAGGAGGACAGGGCTGGGGTATGAGGGATGCAGGATCAAGACTCGCTCTCAGCCCATCTCAGAGGCGACCTGGCTTGAAGGTTTTCCTCTGGGTGAGAGCTGTCCTGACAGAATTCCCTTAGCCAGAGTACACCACCACATATTGAAGCAGTATGGGGGCTCGGGCTGCTCCAGAAATATACAATGTAAGCAAATTCTGCTGATTTCTTGCTTACTCCATTGTGTGGAACTTTAGTTAAATTAGAAAAGCTCAACCCAAGATACACTGTGGGTGACACAGTTTGATTCAGAACAGATCTGTGGGGTTTAACCAGTCTTTCTGTGGGTTTTAACCAGTCTTTCAGCTTTCCTGTGGTGTGTGCTCGCTCTGTTGGGCCTCTCCTGGCTCAAAAAGGAGCTGCTATGAAATGCAGCAGTGTCTGTAATTTGTGGGCAATTCTGTCTTTTAATGGAGAGATCTCCAAAGAAACGTTTCATTTGGATTTAATATCAAATGTTAATGGTTTTATYGCAGGACTAGTCCTATTGCAAGGAATAATCCTATTCCTTTTGTGGCAAACAAGGGAAAATGCTCTTCTAATCACATTGTTAAATCCAAGGTCTGTGCAGATTGGACAGGAGGGTTCGGTTCTACAGGCATGGGGATTTCAAAGCCGCCTGTTCAAGCTTTGCACATCGGGGCAGCTCAGCAGAGCAAGGATTGAATCCTTGGATTCARTCATGTATTAAGCAGAGGAAAGGGAAGGTTACCTGGCAGGAGCAGTGCAGCAGAATAGCAGGTCAGTTCTGGGGGAGAATGAGCAATTTCAGAGGGTATGGAGATAATTARGAGGCTGCTATGAGTAAAGGGGTTATCAGCCAATTTCAGCCAGTGCTGGCCAGCCTGAGCTATCTGCTCTGCTCCAGATCCTGTGTAGACAAAGGGGAAGGCTCTGGAGCATGGCTTTATTTCCATGTCAGAGCATGATTTCAAACACAGGTCTGTGCCAGTGTTCCATTAGCAACACTGAGGTCACACAAATCATCAACTCTAGCTGATACTGCCCCAAAATGGAAACCAGACTGTGGCTTCCAGGTCTACCACTCCAACATCCACCATTTAAAATAATTCTCTGTGTAATTTTGGCACCTTTTGTGCATCTTTCCGAACAAGAAATAAGAATTGAAATATAACAATATATTCAATATTAATTTCAGCAAGAATTTAAATATAAATTCCACAAAACAGGAGTTTTAAAGAGAATTTTGTGAGCATAGATATGGATTTCTGGACATCTTTGTTGAGTGAGGTGCTTGGAATAACATGTGCTTTGCCTTTGTGGAGTATTTTGCCTAGAGAAGCTGTGGCTGCCCCATCCCTGAAAGTATTCAAGGCCAGGTTGGACAGGGTTCGGAGCAACCTCGGATAGTGGAAGGTGTCCCTGTCCATGGCAGGGGGTGGAACAAGATGGGCTTTAAGGTCCCTTCCCACCCAAACCATTCTGTGATTCTGTGATTCTATTTATGACAGAAACTGTTAATAAAAGTGGAATTTGCCATGATTCGTAAGGGCAGAAAATCTTGTCAGAATTCCTATTTTCTGTGTCTTCCCAAATGTCATCTGGGGAAGGACATAGACCCTCCATGCTTTTGCAGCTGGTTCTTTGAACCACTGAGCTCAGAGAGCGTTTCCCTTCTCCAGGTTGCAGATGCTGGAGCAGCAGGTGGTCGGGGGGGAACAGGCTAAAAACAAGGACCTGAAGGAAAAGCATAAACGCCGGAAGAAATATGCGGACGAGCGGAGGCGGCAGCTGGTGGCTGCCCTGCAGGAATCCAACGAGGACAGCAGCGAGCAGGTTCTCCTCAATGTCTACGACTCCATCCAGGAGGAGGTTCGAGCCAAGAGCAAGATGCTGGAGAAGATGCAGGAAAAGGTGAGGGAGCAGCTCCTTCCTCCTCCACATCCCCATTTTTTACGTTATGGAGGTGTTTAAGGCACTAAGTTTAGAGAATGACTCTAACTGTGTCAATATTTAATATAGCACACTGTTTGTGTGAGTTTTTATGAAATCTGAGATGCAACAGCCCTAATGTGGGGAATGAAGCTGTTTGTCACCCAAACCCCACCGGTTTGTTGTGTGACACTTGGCTGGAGGAGGATGTGTTAGGATGGGAGGGGATGCGACTCCCTCTACTGACCTATGGATCTGTTGCAGCTCCTGCCAGTTCTGAGCACACTTTCTGGGGGAAGAAATAAAATATAAAAAACTCAAGCTCTTAAATTTTACATTTAAAATCTTCATTTTCAAAACACTTGAAAATCAGTTTTGCTCTGATTTTTTGAGGCAGAATCAGTAGCCTTGAAAAAATTGGCATTTGTGTGTACAGTCCTAGATCTGCTTGTGAAGGATTTGCTTTGTTTGGATATTTAGGTTATCAAAGAATTATTGCACCTTTTTACCCGAAGTTAGGAACTCYCAAGAGTTCCCAGACCCCACCAGTAAGATAAGCTTCATGTTCATTCAAAAATCATCACTGTGGAGAAACGTGAGAAATCTTTCTTTAAAACAGATGTAGAATAATCTCTCCACACAAATTTCATCGTAAATTAGAAACCTCTCCCAATCTCTTTCCTGTCTTTCTCTGCCTGACAAATTCCTGTACTTGTGGTAACCATCAATCTCTTTGCCTTATAACCCCAACAACTTGTTTTGTGTCCAGCTCTGGGCTGCTGAGACCGAGATCAAAGACCTGCAGATGGAGTTTGGGCTGGAAAAGATGGATTACCTGAGCACCATCCGGCGCCAGGAGCGAGACCTGATGCTCTGCCAGCAGCTGCTGGACCAGGTGCAGTCCCTTGTCCGGCGTGACTGCAACTACAGCAACCTGGAGAAGATCAGGCGTGAATCTGTCTGGGATGAGGAGAGCAGCTGCTGGAAAATTCCAGAGCCTGTCATTAAAAAAACCCACCTGCCCGCAGGTAAGGGGGTGGGGCCCASGTGAGAGGAAGGTGCTCGAGGGGAGAGGAAGGTGCTGCAGGCGCACGGCTCTGCTGGGCTTGATGGGTCACGTTTGGGCTGCACTTATCTTGTAACATCTTCCACATACAGAAAGTTTGTCTGGAAAGTTTGGTTAACAGGATCTAAGGCGGATCCCTCGGGAATCTCTGAGGCTGGTGGTCAGTGCCCAGCACAGTACTGGGATCAGGGAGCAGTCAGGAGAGTGGTGATTTTTCTACAGATAATRACCCTTCAATGCTGCCTCTTCCCGCAGCGGTTCCAGCCCTGCCACAGCCCAAACCTGCCCGGACGAGCCCCTCAGCTGAGAGTGGGGAGCCAATGGTATGGCCCAGTCCTCCTCCATTTCTATCCCATTTTACCAATTTTGCCTTATTTCTGGTGCTGCTGACACCGTTTCCCACCTGCAGCCCGAGGAAGACCACTACAGGCTGGTGCTGGACAGGAGCGACAGCGAGACCATCGCCAGCAACTACTTCCGATCCCGGCGAGCCAGCCAGATCCTGCACCTGGACCAAGGTAATCCTCTTTTCCCTGATATCCCCGGCATCCTTCATTTTCCTCCTTCTCCTTGAGAAATCTAGTGGCGACCCACCCAGCACCAATTCTTCCTCAACCCCTTGCCCTCTCAGGCATTTCTCGCAGGCTGTAGCCACATTTCGGGGTCCTGCACCCACCACAACCCCTTCCTCTCCTCTCCCAGCTCCCGCAGGCTCTGAGGGGGCTCCAGGCAGCGCCTCCACCATTCCCCAACCCCGACCSTTCCGCCTCCAGTCCCTCGCCTTGGCTCCCACCATCAACACCAAGCGCAAGAAGGGCAAAACCAGCTCCAGCATGCGCCACTTTTGACCCATCGCGGGTGTGGGCGGGCCAGGCCACCGCGGCCGCCGTCGCCGCGGAGGAGGAGGGGGTCGGGAGCCCGTTCGGGCCCCGCCGCCGCCGCCTCTCCCTTCTCCGCGGCGACGGCGTCCGCGCTTAGGTCGCGACAACCCTGTCGCGACTTAGTACGGTCACTGTCGCGACAGCGCGGCCGCCGTCGCGCCTCATCGCGGCCGCGCTGCATCCCGGCATCGCGGAGCTGTCTGTCGCTGATTGGCTTGAGGCTGCGGACCGCTGGCGCCGATTGGCTTGAGGCTGCGGGGCGCTGGCGCTGATTGGCTGGCAGCTGCCCGCCCCTGGGGGAGCTCGGCYACCGGGACCAAGATGGCGGCGGCGGCCCTGGGTGTGTGGGGCCTCCTGGCAGTGCTGGCGGCGGGCGCTGAGGGGGGGCCCCGTACGCTGGTGCTGCTGGAGAACGGGAACCTGCGCGACACGCACTCCATGTTCTTCCGCAGCCTCGCGGGTACGGAGCGGGCGGCGGCGGGATACCGGGAGAAGGTTGAATGGGGCGGGAGGAGCGGACCGGGTCATGATGGGGGAGGAGAATGGGGTTACCTGAGGGAAAAGGAGATGTCTGGGGTCCTCTGGCCAGGCCGAGGGAGGAGACTGGGGACCCTGTATTGGGCTGAGGGAGGAGACTGGGGTTCCCTAATGGAGAGGGAGGTGTTTGGGGTCCCCTGACCAGGCTGAGGGATAAGTCGGAGATCCCTTGGTGGAAGGGGGAGTGTTTGAACTCTCATGGTCAGGGTGGGGGAGGAGGTTGGGGTCCCCTGGTGAAAAGAGTAGGTTTTGGGGTTTCCATGTCAGAATGGAGGAGATTGAGGTCCCCTGGGGGAGAGGGGGGTGGTTGGGGTTCCCGGGTCAGGCTGAGGGACGAGATTTGAGATCCTGCGCCGGGCAAAGGGAGCAGACTGGGGTTCCCAGGGGAAAAAGAGGGGATGTTTGGGGTGCCCATGTCAGAATGGGGGAGGAGATTAGGGTCCCCTTAGGGAGAAGGGCGTGTTTAGGGTCTCCTGGTCAGGCTGTGGGAGGTGATGGGGACTCCGTGCCTGGTTGAGGGAGGAGATTGGGATCCTCATGTCAGAATGGGGAAGGAGATCAGGGTCTCCTGATGAGGCAGAAAAGGAGATTGGCATTCCCTGGAGGAGGGGGGTTGTTTGGGTTCCTCTGGTCAGGATGAAGAAAATTTGTGTCCCCTTGTCAGGCTGAAGTAGGAGATTGGGGTTCCCTGGGGGTGAGGGAGGGGAGTGCTGTTGGAGTCCCCTGGTCACACTGAGCACGAAGAAGGAGACCCCGATCTAAGGGAGTAGATTGGGGTTCCCTGGGGGTTCGGGGGGCTCTTTTGGGTCCTCTGGTCAGAATGAGGCAGGAGATGGGTGTTGTTTCCCCAGCTGTGCCCGTGTTTTGGGTCCTCTGCTGCATCAGTCCCTGTTTGATGGGTGACAACAGGGCATCCTTCAACATCAGGGCTCTTCAGGTTTATGTGGGAACCCCCTGGTGCTGATCCTAGAAAGCCCCTAAGCCAGTTTTTCCAAATCACTTTTTCGTTGGGGTAATAAACCTCTGGATCCTGCAGCTGCTTTGCTGCCTCATGTGTGGGTTTCATGCCATGCAGAAATTGTCCTTTTTGTCTCCTGGCTGCAGACAGGGGCTTTGACCTCACCTTCCGCACAGCAGATGATGCCGGCCTGTCCCTGATAAAATATGGGGAATTTCTGTACGACAACCTCATCATCTTCTCCCCATCCATAGAAGGTAAATGCTGGAGGGGAAAGCTCTGGAGCTTGGTGGCATTTTTGGAAGGGAATTTCCAGCTGTTTTATGAATTTTAGTTAGATCTTACCCTTTAAATCTATACACTAGCAAACTACAGCTGCGTCCAGGCCTTTATTGCTGTTTTTTCCAGCCACAGGAAGAACAGTTTGGTGATTTGCCATGGTTTAATTCTGCTGGAGTGTTATTTCTGAGCATGAGCCATGAATTCTTGCCATTTGCTTTCAGACTTTGGTGGGAACATCAATGTGGAGACCATCACCGCGTTCATCGATGGTGGCGGCAGCGTCCTCGTCGCTGCCAGCTCAGACATCGGTGAGTGCAGAGGAACCTCCGAGAGAGTGAGTTCATTGCAGCCACTGAGTTCCTGTAGCAAAAACAGCTGCTCCTTGTGCACCTCAGAGTTTACTCTGGGAGAAAATAGATGATGAATGCCTGTAGTGACATGTTCAGTGGGAATTGACCTGGGGAGGTCATGTTGCTCACGGGGTTTTGGCTTGTAGAGCATCAGACACACTACTCTGAGCTGAATTTACTTTTTCTTTGGAGTTTCTGTGTCGTGTAACAGAGAATCTGCTATGTCCTGCAGGTGACCCCCTGCGAGAGCTGGGCAGTGAGTGCGGGATCGAGTTCGACGAGGAGAGGACAGCGGTGATCGACCACCACAACTATGACATCTCCGACCCTGGCCAGGTAACAGGTTTGCCTGCATGCTCTGGGCTGCTTTACAGAGCACGTAGGTGCAGAGCTTTAAGGATGAATCCTCTGTCCTTGTTCTCCCTTTTTTCTTCCATCCCTTCTCTGGCTTTGGACCTCTCTGAAGTGTGTGTGGGAATTTCACCTGAGGGTGAAGCATGTCAGACACCGAGTGCAACACTTGGCGTGTGAGAAGGGAGATTTTCAGTCCCAGATTTTCACATCAGTGTAGAAACACACAAACATTTCTGCAATTACCTAGTGTAATCCAGAGCTTTAAAGTTAAACCATATATTAAGGTCTGAGCTAAATATACTCTGCTAATTTTTATTTAAATTAAACTGTTGAAGCAGTACGTGCATGTTGTCCTGGTTTAAAGATGAAAGTTGCTAAATACAGGGAAGTAAAATACTGTAGGTGTTGCTCTTTATCAAATGGCAGTTTATATTTCCTTATAGATCAGTGTTAATTTAATTTGATCAGAGTTAAGCACAAAAATGCTTTTGTTTTGCTTTTTACTTGAACTGCAACGTTATAATTGTCTGTAAAAATAAAGTTCACTTTTATCTGAGAAGCTGTTGTTTGTCATTAGACCCCGGCTCACCTCACACCAATCTCTTGTTTCCCCAGCACACGCTCATCGTTGCTGACACTGAGAACCTCCTGAAGGCCCCCACAATTGTGGGGAAAGCAGCACTGAACCCCATCCTGTTCCGAGGAGTTGGGTGAGCAGCAAGGGGCTCAGATGGGTGATGTTGGGAAAGTGGCATTGAACCAGTGGTGTTGCTGCAAGGTGAGTGTAGGGTCAGCCACTGGGACTCTTAATGTGAGCTTAAATCTCTCTTGATTTCAAACAAAAATAAAAGGAAACCTTCCAAAGCAGTTTAGTTGTTGACTTAGGAATGGTTCCTAAAAAATTAGTGGAGTTTGACCATATATCTTGAGGAAATATTTAATTTCTTGGGACATCCAAAGGGCAGGAAGGTCCCTAGGGTTGAGCAGGTGGCCACACGTTCCTCTGAGTGTGGGGGGCCCTGGAGATCTTCCTGCTGCTCACCATGGCTTTTCCTGCAAGGATGGTGGCTGATCCCGACAACCCACTTGTGCTGGATATCCTGACTGGCTCTTCCACCTCTTACTCCTTCTTCCCAGATAAGCCCATCACTCAGGTACGCTCTCTTACTTTCTCTCCTCTTTTGAGTTGTGCTTCCACAATTTAGTCTCTCAGATTTCAGCAGCTTGGGAAAATCTTGGAGTGTTTGATCTCCTGATTAACTTTGAGAGGGTTGGACTGTTGGCTGCTTCCTGATATTGCCTGGGGACTCTTCCTCTCTGCTTTCTGCTGGTGGGAAGTTGTTCAGTGTGAGGGACACGTGTCTTCCATGCTTTGGAGGAGAGGCCAGCCTAGATCAAAGCATCTCTCCTGTTCCATCCCAGCTGGAGTGGGCATCTGAATCCTCTTCCTGTTTTTGTCTGAGCTTCTTGGTTACTCCTTAATTGAAGCCTGTGCTGCTACAGTCAGACTGTCCCATGCCACAGCAAACTCATCTATATTCATCCCCAAATGGCTAAACCCTCTTCCACTCTCGTTGCTCTGCAGTACCCACACGCGGTGGGGAAGAACACGCTGCTGATCGCAGGCCTGCAGGCGCGGAACAACGCCCGCGTTGTCTTCAGCGGCTCCCTGGATTTCTTCAGCGACGCCTTCTTCAATTCCGCCGTGCAGAAAGCGACTCCCGGCTCCAAGAGGTGTGTTGGCATCCCTGCTTCCCTGGCCGAGGAATGTTTGGGGAGCGGTTTGATGACAGAAGTCCTGGGAAACAGGCAACAAATGTTTATGTTTTGGGAAAGAGCAGAAAGCTTGAATTAAATTGGGAGGTGACGTGTCCTTTGGCCTTGCGGAACAAAGCGCTTTGGGATGCAGCTCCCTCCTTCAACCCCAGCTCAGTTTGTGTTGCTTTCACTTCTATTCCCAGTTTGGTTTTGGCCCATGGGGTGTTTCCTCAGCTGTCTCAACCTCCTGTGGTTCATAGGTACTCACAGACGGGTAACTACGAGCTGGCTGTGGCCCTGTCTCGCTGGGTGTTCAAGGAGGAGGGAGTTCTGCGCGTGGGAGCCGTGTCCCACCACCGCGTCGGGGAGCTCGCGCCGCCCAATGCCTACACCGTCACCGACCTCGTGGTGAGGCTGCCAGCCTGGCGGGGCAGGGGGGCACGTGGGAGCTGCCTGGGAAAAGGAATTTGGGAACACTGGAGCTCAGAATGGGCTGAGGTTCATTTTCAAGCATCGCTCGTTAATTGGTCGCAGGAGTACAGCATTGTGATCGAGAAGCTCGCTGACGGCAAGTGGGTGCCCTTCGACGGGGACGACATCCAGCTGGAGTTCGTGCGCATCGACCCCTTCGTGCGCACCTTCCTCAAGAGGAACGGTAGGTCCCCGTCAGGAGGAGCAGTAGGTTCCCCTCAAGAGCAGAGTTGAGTCCTCTCAAGAGAAACAGTAGGTTCCCCTCACAGGAATGGTAGGTCCCCCTCAGGAGGAGAGTTGGGTCCCCTCAAAAGGAAAGTTGGGTCCCCTCAAGAGGAGCAGTAGGTTCCCCTCAAGAGCAGTGGGAGGTCCCCATCGCTGCCCCAGCCCCACACTGATGTTCTCACCTTCCACAGCTCCTCATGTCCCCTCAGTGTCACCCCCATCTCTCCCCCAGGTGGCAAATACAGCGTGCAGTTCAAGCTGCCGGACGTCTACGGCGTGTTCCAGTTCAAAGTGGACTACAACCGTCTGGGGTACACCCACCTCTACTCCTCCACACAGGTAAGCACCGGGCAGTGAATCCCACCTGTTCCTGGGAGGAAAGGCTGCCCAGGCTGCTGGACTGCAAGGGCTGCTCTGTCCCCTGCCAGGTGTCCGTGCGTCCCCTCCAGCACACGCAGTACGAGCGGTTCATCCCGTCAGCGTATCCTTACTATGCCGGTGCCTTCTCCATGATGGTTGGCCTCTTTATGTTCAGCATTGTCTTCCTGCACATGAAGGAGAAGGAGAAATCTGACTGAGCTCCCTGTGGGAGCCTTTTCCTGGCGCCAGGAGGGCTGGGCAGTGCTCAGAGCCCCGTGTGTATCTGTGTGAGGACTGGTGGGTGACAGACACGCTGTGGGGCTGTGTTTGAWCTTTTTATTTTTACACCTGGGGGGATTACTTGGAATGAAAATTAAATTTTGGGGGGAAATCCGTTGTCAAAGTGCTGCAAACCCGGGACTGGGATGCTTCCACTGTTCACTGATGGGTCACAAGGTTTGTCTCACTCCAGTTGGAATGATTGGGATTGGAGTTGGGTTGGAATGATTTGGATTGCAGATTAACTCCCAATTCAAAATAAAGACTCGTTCTTCTCACCCTGGATGGAAGCGAAGTGAGTTCATGGCGTGGGGTGTTCAGGATGTGTCCCCAGACCTGAGGGCTGTGTCCCCACATCACCCTCGCCCCCTCCAGGTGTTCCCCAGGCTGGGCTGGGAGGGAACAGTTGGATGGCAATGAGGCTGGAGAATGCTGGAACGCTAAAGGGGGAGTTTGGGTCCCCACAGAGGGGCTTGGAACACCCCAAAAAGCACAGCAAAGGGTCGGGGGTGTCACCAAAGGCACACTGAGGAGGACAGGCTCCCTAAAAGCCACCTTATTCCCCACAAAGCAAACAGGTGGGTTCAGGGACACCYCAAAGGCTCACCAAGGGCCTGGGAACACCTGAAGATGCACACTAAGGGGTCTGAGGGATAAAAAGCAGCTGGAAGAYGTGATCCCAAGAACACTGGAGTGAAATGGAGAAGCTGAAGGYGTGGCAGGGCTGTGGGATGGAGTGAGTGGCATTTGGGGTGTACCAGGGCTGTTTTGGGGTGGGAGATGGGGATTCTCCTCAGTGCTTGCCTGGAGGGTGATGTGGTCAGAGGTACCAATGAATAAAAGGATGATCAAGGTAAAGGGGCCTTGTGGGGGCGGTGGGTGAGGTGTGGGGACCCTCGAGGACACAGGGATTGCTGAGTCACAGGGAAACTCGGGACATGGGGACCACCAGGGATGCAGGGACACAGGACCCCGAGGGAACACCTGGGGACAGCAGGGACCGCCAGGGACACAGCAGAGGGACCTTCGGGAGACACGGCGATCCCTAACGGGACAGGAACCCCTGAGGGCACAGGGATGCCAGGGACACGGGGCCATCCCCTTGGGGCAAAGGGACACACAGGGACCCCCTGCAAGTACATTGACACCCGGGATCCCAGCGGACAGAGGCACCCCGGAGACACAAGGACCACCGAGGGGCACCTGGGGACAACAGGGACCGCCAGGGGCAAAGGGATCCCTGGGGACACAGGAACCTCCCGAGGACACCTGGGGACACCGGAACCTCACAGTGACACCCGAGAAATGGGGACGCCCAGGGGCACAGGGTTCCCCTGGGGACACGGGGACCCCCGGAGGACCCCTTGGGACACGGGGCCGCCGGTGACGCGGTGACACCAGGCCCCGCCGGGGCTGCGCCTCTCGGGGGCGCCCGGCCCCGCCCACGTCCCGGAGCGAGGACAGGGCGGGGCCTCCTTCCTCCCGGCGCCCGCTGATTGGCCGAGCGGCCCTGATTGACGGGCGGCGCCTGACCCGGCAGGGCGGGTGCGTTGCGACGGCGGCGCTTGACGGCGGCGGGTCCGGTTTGGTCGGGGGCGGCCATGCTGCTCACGGTGTTCTGCCTGCGCCGCGACCGCTCCGAGATCACCTTCAACCTGCAGGTGGACGCCGACTTCGAGCTGCAGAACTTCCGCGCCCTCTGCGAGCTGGAGTCCGGCATCCCCGCGGCCGAGAGCCAGGTCAGGGCCTGCCCCCGCCCCGAGCGCCGGGAGGGCCCGGTCGGTACCCTCCGGTCGGGGGTCCCCCGAGCTGGGAGCGGCCGTGCCCCCCTTCCCCCGCAGGGCTGGGGTCTCCCGGGTTGGAAGCAGCCGTGCYCCCCACGCCCCGCAGGGTTGGGAGTCCTGCGAATCCGCCCCGGCGATCCGGAGTTTGTGGTTGTTTGGGGTGCTGGGTCCCTTCCGGTCCCCCCCCCCGCCGGCCTTCTGGGTCTGGCGAGAAACTCGTCGCTTTTCCCTCAAAATCCTGCTCTCGAGAGAGAGCTCCGAGTCCCCGGTGACTTGTTGTCCCTTCGGTAAAGGCTCGGTCTGCGCCCGCCGTGAAGCTGAAAGGGAGAAAATAATGTGGGTTTGTTTTGGTTTGTTTTATGYTGAGGTTTTGGAGGAATTTGGTGTTTAAACGGGTAAGGAATTGGAGCGAGAGGAACAGGAGTCGGAGCGTGGGGAAGGTGGTGGCCCTTGGGCTCCTCAGACCCCATGAAATGAAGCTGAAATGTTCGGGAAGGGGTTTATTTATCCCAGCAAACCCCTGTCCGGTCTGGGGCGGAAAGGCCACATTGAGGCTTTTCCTCCCCTTTTGCACACAGGTGTGGGGACCGAGCAGGCACATCCTTGTGGTTTTCCCAGCAAATATCTCCCTCCAGCCCGGCTTCAGGGCTCACTTGTTTGCCAAAATATGGGGGAGGCTGCGTGTGGGGGCGGCTCTGGGCCATCTGTCCGGGGTTTGCTCATGTTTTGGGTTCAGTCCCACGTTTTTGGCCGTTCCTCCCCGTTTGTCCTGGGCAGGGCRGTGTCGACTCCTTTTCTCGGCGCTGCCCATGCCTGGCAGAGTTTGTGGAGTTTATTGGTGGTGGCTTTTGCTTCCTTTTCCCGGTCTACATTAACAAAGTGTTTTTCCAGCCAAGCCAAGATTAGTCAGCGCTGGAAGAGCTGCTGCAGGGGCAGCCCTGGAGCTGGAGTGTCCCTCCGCTAGCAGGGTCCCGACGTTTGGCTTTCCCTCAGCCTTGGGAGCCTGTTTTTTTGGGGTGCGAGGTTGGTGTTGAGGGAGAGGCGGTCTCAGAGCAGGGTTAGAAAATCCACGAGGTGGGTTTTTCTTTAGGGAAAAAACTCTTGATTTTGGGCAGGTAGAAAGAGAGAACCCGCCTGACATAAGGGTTCTGTGCTCCAGCAAACTCCCTGTGTCCGTGTCACAGCTACCAGTGAGCTCCCAGATTTGGGGACAACCCCTACGTGGCGAACTCTGCTGTGGCTTCAACATCTCCAGGCGTGAACTGGAGCATAAACTCCTCACTGTCAGCTTTGTCCCTTGCGTCACAGTGACCTGCAGTTCAGGTCTGGTTTAGGATAACCAGGGGTCACTTCTCTGTGTATTTTTTGCTGGGAGTTCCCTTGTTTGAGTTCTTCCAGCACAGTTGACCTGTGTGGGGTTTGGGTGCTGCCAGCCCCAGGCGAGGGGAGCAGCGCTGTGCTTTTGTAGCCACCTCTGCCTTCCTTCTGCTCATCCATCTGCCACTCGTGCATCATCCTGCACTGCGTTGAGTCGTGTTTTCCAGGCAGTCATTTATCACTCCTCTCTCTTCTCTTTCCGCCTGGTGTTTGTGAGGTGTTTTGAGGACCTTCAGTGGGGAGAACAGGTTGGACATCAGGAGGAATTTCTTCACGGAAGGAGTGGTCAGGCACTGGAAGGGGCTGCCCAGGGAGGTTTGGAGTCCCCATCCCTGGAGGTGTCCAAGGAAGGCCTGGATGTGGTACTCAGTGCTCTGGGCTGGGGACAAGGTGGGGATCAGGCACAGGTTGGATTCGATGGTCTGGGCAGGCTTTTCCAACCTAAATGATTCTGTGAGAAAGTTATAAAGATACAAGTTATCAGTGAAGCAGCAACTTGTGTGAAAGGATTTTGCAGTGTTAAACCACCAATAGGCAAATTATGTTTACCAAACTTGGCTGTTTTCTGCTGTTTTTCCTCAACCAAGGCAAACATTGTGTTGAAGGTGCTGTGTTGGCACAAGAGAGGATGAATTTCACGGTAAGGGTCATGCAGGGTGGAGCAAACCACTGCTGTGTGAAGGAGGGTTAATCCCAGCCTTGTTCTCTGCTGGTTTGGGCAGTGAATTCTGGGTGCTGCAGTTCATGGTGGAGCAGGGAGCCTGTGGGGTGTTCAAGGGACGGCTGCGGGCACAGGTCAGTGAGATAACGGAGGYGGCTGCCGGTGGTTGTGGTGATAAGAGGAGCTGGGTGAGGAGAGGGGAAATAATCTGACTCTCCAGAGTCTCCTCCACACACCGAGGCCGTGGCTTTTCGGGAGGGGGGGCAGGAAACTCTCAGCAGTGCCACGCTCTTCTCATTCCCTTTGTTTCTCTTTCTCTCCATGCTCTCCATCTCCTCTGCCATGCTCAGGAATATTTGATGGGTTTGGGATTTGGCTTGATTGATGGCTGCAGGTGGTATCCAGCACTCGTGGTTGGGCTTCYCTGCTCCATGAGGAGGTTCTGCCCTATGGCACATGCACAGTGAATCCATCCATGCCTGCATCCCTGTCCGGGTCACCTCCGGAAGAGCCCGTGTCTGGTGCCTGCCAGCCAGCAGAACTGCCACAAACCAGATAATCAAAAGGCAGCAAAATCCAATCAGTTTGTTTTAAGAGTGGAGCAGAATGGGTCAGGAGTGGATTAATCCGTGCTGCTAATGGACGTGGTGCAAGTGCCAGGCGCTTAATTCATTGTCTGGGATGTAAGGCCGAACGCTCATAAATCCAATCCCAGCAAGATGACAGAGGTAAAGCCTCACTTAAACTGATTAACTCGTCTCTTCCAGAGTGTGTGCGCAGGGAATCTGCCATTTCAGATTTGGGTGTGCAGCTGCRATTTATGACACACTGGCTGTCGCTGCAGCGGCACCAACTCAGGCCGGTAACGTGAGAGGCTGCRCCGGGGCTCTGCCAGCACCAGCTGACCTTGGTTGTGCCAGTGGTGTCGTGTGGGGACCGAGTGCCTTCAAAGTGCTGCACATGGGCCCTGTGAGGGACCCAGGTTCGCTGAGGCTGCACAGTGTGGTGTTAGTGAGGAGGTAGGAAGCTCGTGCTCGTTTCCATCATATGCGTTTCCCTGATTCTCGGATTGCTGTCCTACAGGGTCCTCGTCAGTTTTCTTCCTCCTGCCTTGTCTTGCTTTGGTACTGCTGCTGACGATGGCTGTCTGCTGCTAAGTGCTGTAGTGAGAGTCTGTGTAAGGTTTTGGAGTTGCTGGAGTGAAGCAATGAAAGTCTGGAGTGTCATCCAGACCTTAAGACAGGTTTTTTGGGATCTTGTTGGATCTGTTCCCTGTGATAACATCGGGCAGAGCCACAGCCCATCCACGCTGGGACTGCAAAAGCTTCTACCATGCAGCTCGGCCAGTCCCGACCTGTGGCAAACGTGTTGTTGCTGAACTGGCCTTTTCCAGCCCCAAAGAGACAAGGTTTGGCTAAACAAGGTGGTAAATGTGAAATTTGATCAGGTGCCCGAGGGGTTTAGGCCAAGTTCTCTGTGCTTTGGACTCCTGCCAGGGGCAGGAGGCGGTTGGACCGATCTGCCTGGTCTCGCCGTGCTCCAGCGAAGGCACAGAAACCTTCATGTTGGCAGATACCATTTCTGGGAACTTTTGTTCCAGGTTTATTTTACTTTTCCTGCTTTGCCGTAACTTAGGGCCTCTGTAGGTATTACAGGTCCGAAGTTAATGGAAATGTTCCCATGGGGATTATTCGCCTTTATCTCAGTGTTTTTATGCTTAGCCTGTGGACCCCTTGTTAAACCAGGTTATCAAAATAGAAATTGATGTGACTTTGTGTTTTATAGTCACAAGAAGTTAATTCCCTCCATGGACTGATGGCAGTCTCAGGAGTGTTGCTTTGGGTGCTCTGAGTCAGGAGAGTTACATCACTGGAGTAAAGTGAAGAGCACTGAGGTCCCTGTAAAACTGGTTATTCTGGGCAGCTGTGTTGTGGGAAGAGGCAGAATGATGGATGTTGGGCTGGATCATCCATGGATCTACCCAGATCAGCACTACCAGCACGTCCACAGTTGGTCTGGGGTCAGTGGGGCTGACTTGGGGGCAGGTAACGCCACAGAAAACGTCCCTGACTTGTGTAACMGTAGAGGTTGGAGTTTGGAAATATGGGCAGACAGTCCTGGTCAAGACTTGCTTTCCTTTAATGATCTTGGCCTCTCATTAGGAGAGACTGGCCCTTCTCTGAGGTGCCGGCTGTCAAACCACAGTTGGATTTCAACAAGACCAACCCTGTGATGTCCAACCACGAATGTGCCTGAGGCTGAGGTGCGTTGGCCGGGCCTGTGAGAACATCACACCTTCCCTTCTGAAGCTTGAGATGGATCTGGAGGATTTACTGGAACATTCTTTTTCTATAAAGAAATAACATCTTGCTTTTTTTTTAATTTTTATCTGCCTGGTGGTGCTGGTGGCTCTCCTGGCACAGATTGTTTATGCGGAGCGSCCGCTGACCGACAACAACAGGTCCTTGGCCTCCTATGGCTTGAAGGACGGGGACGTGGTGATCCTGCGCCAGAAGGAGACGGTGGAGCCGCGGCCTTCCATGCGCTTCCCAGGTGAGAAGGGCTCCATGCCAACAGTGTCTGAGCCTGCAGACATTCATCARGGTTTACCAACACCAGCTCCCGTCAGTGTCCTTTAGCACCTTCTGGGCAAAGTGCYGAGGGAGGGAGGGGGAATGGCTAGGATGAGCCAGGGGGCCTTCTATATGACCTAAAGGGCTTCTGGTTTAATGTTTGTTTTATTCTGAGGAAGCCAATACCATTTTACTGTTCTTTTGGGGAAGTCTGGAGGTGGTGAGGAGGTGGTTCAGAACTGGTTCAGAACAGTTTTGGTGAAGGTGTGTGAGTTTTCCTACAACTGCCAGTTCCCTTCCTGCTGGATGTCGTGGCACAGTCGTGTGTGTGGCTCAGACCCAGGAACAGCCTCTATGGGTGTGTGTCCTGAACCTGTCCTGTGGCAATTTCCCTGAGAAGTCACATCTTGCCAAACCCGGTGGCGCAATYGCGCATACACGCGAAAGGCTCCTTCGGGAATGTCTGAGTGGAGCCCTGCGCGTCTGTCCTGCCTTCCACAGCCATTCCGGGCAAATCCCAGGTGTAAAATATCCCTGGAAAAGGTGCCACAGGCTGGGAAGGGCGTGGGAGCATGGCTGAGGTCCTYGTCCTGCCTCAGCTGGAGGATGGGTACCTGCAATGCAGGTCTGCAGGAATGTTACTACTTTTTTTTTCCCTGCTTTTTTTTAACCCGAGAGATTCCAAAGCACCTCAGAGCCACTGGGTTTAGCCCTGCAGTCGTACCSTGAGGGATTCACGTTTGTGAAGCTGGGAATAACTAGTCAGCAAGTGCATTTGAGGGGATTAAAAATGGGGCAGACAGACGAGACCAGTTACATAAATGCGCCAGCGTTCCTAACCCAGTAACCCGGGGATGTGGCTGCGCTTCTGACGCAAACTGCTGCTCATGGAATCCTCTCTAATGCAGCGCTAAGGGCAGCTCATCCTTCCCGTGGCTTTTCCAGCAGAATTGTAACCACGAAGCACCAACACCTCTGCTCTTCCTCCCTCCAGGTCTGCCCAGGATAGATTTCAGCAGCATCGCCGTGCCTGGGACGTCCACGCAGCACCAGCCCCCGGCACAGCGTCCCCGCCCGTCGCCTCCGGATGCGCCGTCGTTCCCTCAGGGCCTGGACAACCCGGCGCTGCTGCGGGAGATGCTGCTGGCCAACCCCCACGAGCTGTCCCTGCTGAAGGAGCGCAACCCGCCCCTGGCCGAGGCCTTGCTGAGCGGGGACCTCGGTGAGTTGGGCTTGGAGCTGGTTGGGGTCGGCTCAGATCAAAGGCAGCCCCGGGTGTTTAACGAGCTGGGAAGTGCTGCCGACTCCTTGATGGTGCAGATAAAAGGTGCCAGTTGGGAGCACTCAAGGCAGAGTTCCTCCGTTTCTGGGTGTATTGCTCCTGCTCGGCTTCTTTAATATCCTCTGTCTCCTACTCAGAAATATTAGATGCACAGATAATTTGGGTGTCTGTGAATACGAGTGACTCAGCTCTGATTTTTACACGGAGACACTCCCTAATGCACATTTTCCAATAAAGGTGGTGTGTTTGCTACATCCTAGATCCCACTGGGACTCAGCAAAGAGCAGCACAGTCCAAACCCAGCTGTCTGTAATGATCAGGTGCTGTGGGAATGAACCTCAGAAAGGGAGAGGAAAAGGAACAAGCAAACAGTGTCTTTTGGGAGCTTTTTCAATAGGAATAGTCATAAATGTGTAAGTTTCTGTTAATCKTGGAAGTGTCCATGTGTTTTGGGCACAATTAAAGCCTTGTACCATGTCCTTCACTTCCTCTGCAGCTGATGTTGGTCCCTCGTTCTTCCTGTGGTGAAAGATTTGAATTCTTGTGTCCTTTTGGTGTGAAAAGAGTAGAGTTTCGGGCAGCAGCAGATGAGCTCCTGAACCTCTGCAGGATGGAAGTAAATCCGGTTGAATTTGGAGAAATGAATCAAGAGAAAGAGCTTCTAGCAGGACACTTTTCCCACTTTCAGTGTTACATCCGTGTGATTTCTCTCTGTCAAAGGAAGCCAGAAGAGAACTTCCATGGATATTATTGGCCTAATTCCCTTTTTAATTCTGCCTTTAGTTCAAATCCAGAGTTGAAACCACATTCTTTGCGCTCTCAGGCTTCTTCATGCTTCTTGTTGGGAGTGTTTCCCATCACCTTGAGCAGCGGTGCTACTCTCTGCATGGGAAACCAGCGGTTAAGCCCAAGACACCCAGAACTGGCTCCTTTACTGCTCTGCCTGTTCTGTGCATGTCAGGCTTTGACCCAGATGTGCATTTTCAGTCCCAAATTGCCGCATTGGGCTGTCAGGAGGAAGTGGTTTGGGCTGATTTTGCCCTTGTCGTGCAGCACTGCTGATACTGCYGGTGTTTGGGCACAGATCCAGTTCAGCTCCAGCTCGGATTCCCAAATATMTGCATAGATTCGTGCCCTGTGGCTGTGCTGGATGAAGGCACCTGCTGTACGGAAGCCTAATTTCAAAAATCCAACAGTCAAACATTCCCAATGCCTCCCTGAGCATATAACAGCCTTTGAGCCAGAGCTGCTCCCTGGGAATGGCATCTCTGGAAGCAAACCCACAACCTTCCCTGTGTACAGACCTTCATGGACTGCCATCCCTTTTGGGGATGTGCATGATCTCATTCAAGTAGTAAAAAATAGCCAGAGGCCATCCAAAAAATGGGAATCTAAAAACTGTGGACTTAAAATGTGCATCTAGATTTAGTGTCCTGCCTAAGACCTCCTGCTTCCAGTGGAAGGCATTCAGTTTTAGGAATAAAAAACTCTGGCTTTGCCATGTTCCTTGGGTTTAAAGGAAGTTTAGTCTTTAGCCTTCATGTGGGTTTTTTCATTTTTTTCCCTATAAAAATGTATGTGCCAGGAAATTGAGTTTGATTGTGCAGTGTTTGGGTCGGGATATGAGGAGAACCAGCTCTGTCCAGTTGCTTTTCGTCTCGGCAGGTTTCCAAGTTTGCCACTGATCCTTTGGGGTCCATCCGTGCTGCCCTCAGAGGAAGCTTTTTTCCATGTGCTGCTGAGTCTGTTCCTCAGCTGGCATCAAAAGAAGCGTTTGCTGTGCCAGGATTTGATTTGCAAGAGTAATTTCCAGTAAAAAGCATTTCTGTATCTCCTTGTTCCCGCAGAGAAATTCACCAGGGTGTTGCTGGAGCAACAGCAGGACCGAGCCCGGCGGGAGCAGGAGAGGATCCGGCTCTATTCTGCTGACCCCTTTGATCTCGAGGCACAGGCCAAGATAGAAGAAGACATMAGGTAACAAACAAAAGTGCTTTGCAGGCTTTGGGAGTCCTCTCTGGGGAAAAAAACTGTTTGCTTCCATCCGTGATGGTTTTTCCTTGGAGAAGGCAGAATCTAAACACACTCCTTGTATCCAAGAGTGTTTGTTAGCAGGGCGATGCTCTGGGCTACCTTTGCATGTGGGAAGGTTGGGATTTGGGAACACCTAGGTGCACCCCATCCTTTAGATGTGTCCAGAGATCAGCAGAGATTGCAGAGCATTGTTCCCTGTGAGGGTGGTGAGGCCCTGGCACAGGTTGCCCAGAGAAGCTGTGGCTGCCCCATCCCTGGAAGTGTTCAAGGTTGGACAGGGCTTGGAGGAACCTGGTCTAGTGGAAGGTATCCCTGCCCATGGCAGGGAGTGGAATGGGGTGGTCTTTAAGGTCCTTCCCAACCCCARCCATTCTGTGATTCTGTGATATGAGGCGACAGCACTGCTGTCTGTGTGATGTCCCAGAGCTGCCTGAGCTGGTGCACTCTGAAACAGGAGCACTTGTGGAAAGCACATCTCCTCTTGAGAGGTGCAATTCCAGTACCTGGGGCATGTTTTGGACCCAAGAGCTGGGCTGGTGGTGTCTCTCAGCTGAGCTCTGCACAGCAACGTGGCGTCATTTCTCCCCGCTGCCCTGGAGATTTGGTTTTGCGTCCTGCTAATTGTTCTGTGTCTGGCTAATTCACTGATGAGATGTTCTGCTCATCAGCTTGCTTCCCCTTGCTGCCTTCCAGATGTAATTGCGTTGGGCTGAGACTCGATTTCTTCAACTGAGTGATAAATCCTTGAGTGGGGACATGGCTGGTGGTTTTCCCTCCAATAACAAAGTGTCTGTCTGGTACAGGTTCGTTRGTCAGAACCAAAATTCACTGRTGAGAGGAGTTGTTCTCCTGGTATTGCTGACAAAGTGTTGGTGCCAGATAAACACTCAGCAATGCAGAAAATAGACATTTATAGATGGTGAAACGTTGCTCGGAGGCACAGGAATGCTTCCCTTCCTCTGTAGAGGAGGAACAGATAAAGGGGATGTGCCCAAGGCTGTGCAGCTGTTTGGGAACACTGGCTGAGCCATCCTCAGACTTCACACCCCACTTAGTGAAAAATTAAATAGCATCAAAATTGGAGCATTTTTCCCTTTCTGGGGAGAAAAAGCTATTTTGGATGCAGTCACTACGGATACCCATCACTTCCAAGATTATCCTGGGGCTGTGAGGGGCTTCTTGAAGAGCATTTTTTCTGTCAGCTTGAGTTTGCACCAAGGGCTCGTGCTATGGTGGTGTTCTCTCTGCTGTTTTGCTCACCTCCCTCCCTTCCTGTGCCTGGAAAAGGAAAGATACCAGGGAAACCAGAGGATTTTAATGTTCAGCTGCTGTGTGGGATTCCAGTGAGGTAGCTACTGGCAACATCTCTCTGTGCCCTCAGCATGACTAATGAATCCACAGGTTTTTTGCTCTGAGTTCTCCAGGTTAACACTGGTGGCAGGTTCCTGTTGCCAACACAAGGTCGTCCAGAGCGGAAATGTGAGTTAGCAGGGGTTGGAAGGGGCAGTGGCTGCTGGGGAGTGACTCAGTGTCTCTGGACTAAGCCGAGATCATTCCTAGCAATCCTCAGCTCCAAGGCCTGTGTTTCATTAATRAAGCAGCCTTTGCTGTGGTTTAAATGTGTGTCTGTAAGGTGAGCTGCAGCAGGTGGGATTTCCAGGTCTGTCTGTGAGGCATCCCTCTGGATGTTACAAGGTCCGGTTGACAGAAATTCTGATTTTTCTCTTTTTTCTCCACGAAATACAGGCAACAAAACATTGAGGAGAACATGACGATAGCAATGGAAGAGGCACCCGAGAGCTTCGGGCAGGTGGTGATGCTCTACATCAACTGCAAAGTCAACGGACACCCCGTGAAAGCCTTTGTGGACTCAGGTGAATTGCCCTGTTTTCATCTCTTTCTCCACACTCTGCTTTTCTTCACTGAGGACAGCAGTAAACATTCCAGTAGTTTTCCCAAAAAATCCCTTAATAAAGCACTGCTTGACAGGATTTTGGAGCACTTTATTAAACCCTGAGTGCAACCTGGGCGTTGTTAAAGGCAAGCAGAGCAAATTGTTGGGAGAAGCAGCACATGAACACCCCAGATCAGGGCTCCTGTGAGAGTTTCTGGGACCTCTGTGCCTGGAAGATCACTTCATATGTGTGTGTCACCTCATTTTGTGGGCGGGGTCGATTTCACACGTCTTTAATGTGGTGGTGCCCATTCACAGCCTCCAAAGGGAAGTTCTTGGGGTCATTCCATCATTGCAGTAACGGTCAGTGCTGATCTCTGTGTGGCCAGCCAGGTCAGCACAGTGGGATTCACAGAAAGCCTTAACACCCCAGAGCAGGCAGGTTGGGTTCCCAGCTGCTGAGTGCCAGGTCTTAAGCTCTTCAGGAGAAAATATAGATTTCTGCTGAGCCATCAGGATTTAACAGGAATTCTGTTGCTGGTAGGTGCCCAGATGACCATCATGAGCCAAGCCTGTGCTGAAAGGTGCAACATCATGAGGCTGGTGGATCGGCGGTGGGCTGGCATCGCTAAGGGTGTAGGGACACAGAAAATCATTGGCAGAGTGCACTTAGGTAAGTACTGGCATTTTTGGGGCAGCTTCAGCAGGGGTTTGAYTGCATTTCCCGCCGTCTTGGCACCGAGGAGTGTCTGGGTTGGTGCTGGAATTGTTAAAAGCTCTCGCAGAGTAAAATCAAAGTGCATCTGCAATGTGTTTGTCTTGGGCACAGAACTCTGTTTCTGTCTAATGCTTTATTTTAATGGCATTACTGCAACACTTTGAGGTGAGGGAGTCTCAGCTCCTGCACACATAGAGGATATGTTCTCTGGGGATAAAACCTAAGGTGAACATGAAACACCACGATCTTTTCTGTTTGGGGTGGGACTGTTTGGCAGGGTGAGCTGCTCAGGAAAGGTTCCAGCACAGTGCAGTGTTTACTGTTCCTTTGGAAAGAGAAATCTCTCTGTGCTCTTGTGCAGCTTTTCTGGATGGGGAAGATTGTCCTTATTACTGAAAAATTGATTCTGTTTGCTGTTGTTCCTGC
This sequence comes from Amblyornis subalaris, assembly GCA_018881555.1. Classification (NCBI taxonomy): domain Eukaryota; kingdom Metazoa; phylum Chordata; class Aves; order Passeriformes; family Ptilonorhynchidae; genus Amblyornis; species Amblyornis subalaris. Next base: position 1,689,863 of record JACAXG010000150.1, read on the forward strand.
TTAGACTTGTGCCCTAATGAACTGTTTGCAGCCCCTCGAGCTTGAGGGGTCAGAGAAGCAGAACTCAAGGTTCTTGAGCACAGCAGCTTTTAATATAATTAATTTGGAACCATGGCAGGCCTGGCAGTCCTGGGGCTTGCACAGGGCTGGACTTTCTGTGACCAGAACAGTACATCAGAGTGCTGGTTTCAGATTTGCCCAGGAGGTGGAAGAGCAGAAAACAGATTTTTTGTGCTGTAGTGGGAACTTCTCTCCCTTGTGTTTCAGCTCAGGTGCAGATTGAAGGGGATTTCCTGGCATGCTCCTTCTCAATCCTTGAAGAGCAGCCCATGGACATGCTCCTAGGACTGGATATGCTTAAGAGGCATCAGGTATCRATACCTCTTTTGAAATAGTTACTGACTCCTCCAGGTTAAGTGCAAAGTGCAACATAAATGCCTTGCCTGTGAATTCGCTAGGGTTTTCCTGGGAGAGTTGATGGTGGATTATCTTCCAGCCTGGAAGCACGTACACTACATCCATCGTGGACAGCTCTAGGGTGCCTGGCTGTTGCCTGAAGCTTTTTGCTCTGATCAAAGATGCTCAAATCTTTCCAACTGAATGATTTATTACAAATTGAGTCAGACAGGGCCCATTGCTTAGAGAGCTGATACTCCTGGCCCACCCTTACCTGCTGTGAGCCATTCCCATTGGAGATGGATTGCCTAACCCCGCTTTTCACTTTTTCTCTGGGGAACTGCCTGGCTCTCCCACAGGCCCCTGATGTCTCGATGCTCTTTCACAGTGCTCCATTGATCTCAAGAAGAATGTGCTGGTGATTGGCACGACGGGCTCACAGACCTCGTTCCTGCCCGAGGGCGAGCTGCCCGAGTGCGCGCGGCTGGCGTACGGCGCGGGGCGCGAGGACGTGCGGCCTGAGGACATCGCGGACCAGGAGCTCGCAGAAGCAATACAGAAATCCGTAGAGGAAGCAGGTACCAGGAGGAGCCCAGTTGAAATAGGAATCTGTGCATTTTTTGTGCTGTGTGTCAAGGATGTCCGTGAGCAGTTCCTCTTCCAGCTCCTGGGAGCGGCATCAGCCACTAAAGGGTGGAGAGAAGGGGCTTTATTSTTGCTTGTGGCTTCTAAATGCACTTCTCTCTTCCTTTCTGGACAGAAAAACCTGCACAAAGGCACTCGGGGGTGTTTGYTGTTTGATTTGTGCTCTTCCTGCAGCTTCCCACCCGCTTTGGTTTCCTGGCTTTGAAGGTGTGCAGGTCAATGGTTGTCTGTGGCACCCAGTCAGCRGGCTCACGTTGTAGTGCCTGGCAGGGACGTGGCTCAGCTGTGGTGCTTCAGCAGCCTCGTGTGAGCACAGCTTTGGGGAGGCTTCCGAAATCCTGCTCTTATTGGCTGTACCATGTGAAAATAGAGCAGCTGTAGCAGTGATAAAAGTTCATGATGATTTTTAGAAATAGCACTATTTCAGCATTTTTCCCTGGAATGGTGCTCGTGCCCTTGGAGGGGGAATTGCCTCCTCGCAGTTGCTCTCAGTTTTCAAAAGCTGAATTCACATCTTCAACCTTAAACGTGATCTGCAAAGAGAATTTTCACCCTCCTGGAGTTTTGTTCCCAGTGTTCCTGGAATCCGAACGCTGCACAGATGCAGTGTCTGAGCTTCGGTAGATTTTGGTAGCTGCAAAATTTAGTGAAATAATTTTGTTTTCAGCCGAAATAGCTGGAAGCTAAACTATGAGCCAAACAGTCTGAAACTCAGATTTTTCTGTTCAACTCCTCCCTTAATTCAGCTTTTAGCTAAAGGAAAAATTCATGATTTGTTCCCCGCTGTTACAGTGAAGCTGTGAATACCTCAGGGTGTATTCCTTAAGCCTTTTGCAAAACTTTTAAAGATAACATTTTATATCCAAGTGTTCTCTAGAGACCTTTGAGCCTTACTGCTCATTTTTCCTCTGAAAGAACACAGTAAATTCTGCTTCCCACACACATTCAGAACTCTTTGCTGGGTCAGGTTTAAGCTGATAAAGTTGATTTCAACATTTTTATTGCTAATTTTTTAAGACTCTAGCATGCCCCTATTTAAAATCGAAGCGAGATAACAAGCTTTAACCATATATTCCATATATTTATTAGATACTAAAATGTGTGTATGTGTGTGTGTGTATATATATATATATGTAATTATATATATAACTAGTTAAAATGCACTGAAATTTTTCTTTAACACTTCCCAGTTACTGTTTGGCAGCCCAAAGAGTAAGCAGTGAGTTACAAATAATGAAGTTGATAACATTCAGGGGAGCACAGGACTGCACTTATTGCTCCCTTTAGCCAATTTTCTTCCATCCTAAGAATATATAGCTTTCCAGATATGCAAAAAACCTCAGGAAGAAGGTCTAGCTTTAATGAATCAGCAAGAAATAGTTTAAAAATGTGACTTTTCCAGCCAAATTCGAATGTTTATTAACTCAAGTTGCAGCCAGTAGAGAGAAACACAAACATGGGTTTGACCTTGTGATTGGGTTTTGATGTCGCTAAAGGTCAAATTTGGGAGCTTGGGCTTGTGTCTCTTCCCACAGCCTGGCAGGTGTAAATATTAGTTCTTTTCCTGTTGATTTTTCCTGTGTAAATATTAGTTCTTTTCCTGGGAGCCTGATGAAGCTTGGGTTAGCTTTTGGAATATATTTCCACTTTGTATGAGACTGCAGATATTACAGTTGGTTGGACTTAGTTCTCTGCTGAAAGAGTCAAATAACAAGCAAATCTCAGCCCAGGCTATGATTCTTTACAACAAAAGCATTTTAGTTGAGTTTTTTAAAAAGAAAAGTGCCTGAAATTACTTAAATCCAAGCTGCTTATGTACCACATACAGTTCTAAGGACCACGTGGCTTTGTTCAAGCTAGTCAGCACTCAGACCCTTTCTGTTGATTCTGAGCCCTAGAGGAATGTAAAAGATTTATGGGAMTAGGACATCCATTTTGTGTGTTCACTTAATGCTCCTAGAACACCMAGGCACAGAACTAAGGTGGCTCTCGTTCAGATTGACTGTGACAGTCCTGACAGTCCTAGACACAGAGCCAGCCTCTGGCCCACAGGCTTTTGTTGGCTGTATCCTAAAATGTCAGCACATTCCCTCTTTCTCTCTTCCAAAACTTGAGTTGCTGCTAGGTGGTACCAAGAGAACCAAGAAAGGAAAGAACAGAAAACGGAAGAAGGACAGAAAGAGAATGTGATGCAGCGCCAAAGAAGCTCAGCTCGCCACAAGATGTGTGTTCTTTTATAACAGCTGGAATTTTTGCTGGCTTCCAGTAGATGGTACAACACAAAAAAGTACAGTACAAAAGCCTGCGTGCACCTGGAGGCTATTAAAGTGCTTGTTTTGAATGCACCTGGATTATCCTTGAGCTTTATTTAATCCCCTGAAGCCCACTTTAGGGAGCCTCCTGATTTCTGTCAGCTGCCTTGCTGGTGGTTTAGCACCTATGGAAGGCAGCTGAGGTGGTGGTAGAGTCCTAGTGTGGTTCACTGGGATCCAATCCTCCATTTGTTTCTGAGGGCTTGATGCTCTTTTGTGCCAATTTCCCACCCCTGGGGAACTCGGTGATCGTGGAGGATTTACAAACCTGTCAGCAAAACTGGAGCTGTTTGAGGAGGAAGTGTAGCCAGGGAGTTCATCTCACACACCCCTTTTCATCCAGGCAGCCTCGGTCCAAGTCACGGCCACCACAAACAACTCGGGCTGTTCTGGTACAGAGAGGAATTTATCCCTGATGGTGCACTTTGTGGGGAAGAGTTTGTTCCTGGTGTTAGTTGGATCGATATCCCTGGTGGGGCTGGGATTCAGCTCTGAGGATACCCCAGGAGGAGGATGACACTGAGGAGTGCTTGGCAGAAAACCAGGTCCTGCTGCTGCCTGAATGCAAATCCCTGATGTGTTTGATCAGACCTTCATTAACAATCCAGCGGGTCAAAAGACAGTTCTGCTTCCTCCCTAAAGGGTTGGTTTGGGAGCAGAGAGTGTGAACATAATCATTCCACGTAGAAACAGAAAGGATCCCTCTGGTTTTCATCCATATCCTCTGTCACAAGGGTCTTTACCGTCGTTAGGAAAGATGAGCAGTGGGGTGGTGTCATGGCAGGTACTGCACCAGTTTTAGTTAGCAGACAATAAAACAAGGCTGAGGAGAGAAAGGCAGATTTCTGCCCTGTTGTGGAGTTTAAAGGCTGTAGGTGTGGGCATGGTGAGCTGTGCCCCAGTACTCCTGTACAAAGAGACTCCAGGAAAACCAGTGGTGTGCATGTTTAAGACCGCTGAGTTTGGGAAGGGGCAGCAAATCCCAGAGCACAGAGCCTGTGTGTGTGACCCTGGCAGAGAAGGGCTGTGGTGGCAGGACAGCCCTCCTGCAAAGGTCGTGTAAGTGATTTAACGAGCGCGAGAGTGCTGATACATCAGCGAGATTAGACTGTCAGCAAGATAAGGTCACTTAATCTCCCCTGTTAGCCAGAGCCAGTGTTTGGTGCTACTGATAGAGATCTGCAATTCTTCTGCTCTCTGGGATCAGAAGGAAGCGGCGAGCTGGGCTTGACTTCTGGCTGTTTCTCCTTTGCTTTCCTCTTCCCAGCCTTGGGCAGCAGTTCTTTTGGGGGATTTCTTTCCCCCAGCATCTGTACACTTCCCTTTTGCAGCAGGCTGATGTTTCCTCGTCTTCCTTGGCTCTGATGGCACTGCTGGGAGCACAACCCAAGAACTGTGTTGCCATCTCGGTTCTCATATCCCTGTAATGTCTCCTGAATATCTCCAGCCAAAGGCAGAACACACCAKTACAGCATTAGACACGTGTTATGCTGTGTAGAGTTTATCGAATATAGTAGTATCAACCACAGACCGCTTTGCGGCGTAGACAGTACAGATCAGCCTTTAAAGTGTGCTCTGGCAGAGTTATTTTTGCCTTGACATGCTGAATTTTCCAGGCAGAATCCTTCTGGGAGGCAGCAGCTCCTGCAGCCTCCACGCTGTTGTGCCGGACAGTCGGGAGGGGAGCTGTGCAGGACTGTAACCATGCATGGTGTGTGCTCTGAATGCTAACACGAGTTTGGTGTGTTTGTTTCCTAATCCAAACAGAACGTCGGAAGCCTTGATGCATGTAATGTGTGTTTACTGCAGCTGGAGTGGGCCACAGACCAGGTATTTACAGCAACCCGTTTCAGTTTGCACTGCCATGGTGCGAGCGGTGCTTCTGCCGTGTCCTGACTGCTCCTTTCCTTCTGTCTTCCATAGAGAATAGTGACAAAGAAACTACCTCACTGGAAATGCCCTCATTACCAGCTTCTGATGGGTTTCAAAATCCAGTCCAGTCTTCAGGACTAAATTCCAAGATCTGTAATCCCACAAATCAATTACTTGATCGTTCTGTCTCTGCCCCTGCTTCAATTTGCTCATCCGAATCCAGCCTCACAGAGCCCATTGATCCTAGAGCCGTCAAGACTTTTGACTCTTCACCTGAACACCAGATAACCCCAGAAAAAGAGCATCCTCTGGTATTACAGCATCTTTCCAATAGCTCTTCCTTGGCAAATAACAACCCCTCTCCCCACACCAGGGACGGAACCTGCTCCAATCCAGCTTGCCTTTCACAGAAGACACTCAAAGAAACATTTACTGCTGACATTTTAAAGGAATGTAATGCTAAAGGACAAGATCATGGTCAGGAACATCCTCTGGAAGTGACAAAAGACGACTTAGCTGACACTGCTGCCAAACATGGGCAGGATAAAGATGTCTGTGTGTCTTCAGAGCAGGAGCAAAAGCGTGAGCTTGCCACAGACCATCAGACATGCAAAGAGCCAGAAAAGGAACATCTGGAGGAGCAAACTGAGAMAACTGACGCAGAACCTCCTTGCCATGTTGGTGGGGTTGAGAAACCTGCTGTGGCAGAAGCCCGCCAGCCAGAAAATCTTCCCATGGACACAAGAGAGGGACTGGAGAGAGCAGGTCTTTCCTGTGTGAAAGGGAGTATCCAGCTGTCAGCCTCCTGCAGCCATGTGCACATGGAAGCCTCCATGGAAATAGATGTAGTGGAGCAGGCTGCAGCTGAAGTGCAGAACTCAGCGAGGGAGCAGAAGCAGCAGACTGAGAACAGATSTGTATCCAGCCTGAACTCGGATGCCTTTTCCATGGAGGTGGAGTTGCTGAAGTCTCCATCTTCCTTGAGTGATCCACTCTCCACCAGTGATGTCCTGCAGTCTAAAAGCACTAGTGGAATTCCTGCAGAGTATCATGAGTTGGCTRATTTGGCAGCTGAAGACAGCTCTGCCTCATCCAGCATCCAACAGCTGGACACGGATCCAGGAGGACCTTCAGAAGAGCCATGTTTCCCTCTAGCATCAGCCTTGAAAGAGCTTCACAAACTCTTGGTTATCAGTCGGAAAGGAGAATGTAAGATCCTTGCCTCGGAAGAGGTCTCCCAGCTGGAAATGGTTCACAGGGAGTCAGCAGCACAGCAGAAGGGGCTTCTAGAGAGTGAGCAGAAAGGCTTGGATCCAGYCAGCCAGGAACAGAGTTGTTCCTTCCATGAGGTGAGGTCTGAGGGCAGAGGAGCAGAGGGGAGCCAGCCTTGTGATTCTGGCACAGAGCACGTCAGCCCTGAGCCCATCAGCCCTGGGCAGGCTGTGCTTGGAGGAGGTCCTTTAGAGAGGCAGGAGGGTTCAGGTGAGAGTGATTTGGTTATGGTGAGTTCTGCAGCCACACCTGGCCAGCAGCAGAGCCCAGAGCAGGGGAGGGTTTTAGCAGAAGGTTCTGAGAGTTCAACTAGTCCGACTTTGGAGCAAAACACACCAGTTTTCTCCAGACCTGCTTTGGGTGAAGGTGCACCGCAGGATACTCGGAGCCTGTTCAGAGGAGCACCTGGGAAAAGCAGCAGTGCTGCTCCTGAAGGTCAGTGTCTGGTGGGTGGGAGTGATGAACCACCGCTGAACCCATCAGCTGCCTACRCCAGACTGACCACGGGTGCTTCTCCACCCCCTGATTTCCCTGCAGCTGATGTCGACCGGATCCTCAGTGCTGGTTTTACCCTGCGGGAAGCTCTTGAGGCCTTGGAACAGGCGGATGGAAACGCAGATCTTGCTCTTCTCATTTTGCTAGCCAAGAGTATCGTCGTTCCCACATAACTGCAGAGGAGGGAGCTGACTGGGGGGTCTTCTGTAGGAGTATCTCAATTGCACACCACAATGGACGAGCAGAATGTTGAGCCAGGTTTTTTCATTATTTGCAGCCAAAGTAACTTGTCTCTTCTGTTCCACTTGTTAGATTTGGACTTCGAAAAGAAAGAAAACATCCTTGCATTGTGTGGACAGGATAGCTTTTAATCATGCATACTGGATTAAAATTACTGGTTTTATTTAAATGTACAGTTTTAGAGTAAGCTCCAATGCTATGAATAAAAAGCAGCAGCCCCTGTGCTTGCCACCCTGTCGGGTGGGTTGTGGGCGCAAAGTGGGTTGTGACAGGAATTGGCCACGTGTGCATGGGACAGGAGGTGCATACCGAGTCTGGCRTGGATTCTGCATTTGTTGCAGCTCCTTGGAACCCAACGTCCAGCTGTTGAAATTGTTCTGACAGCTACTTAAGGTGTRTAGATGCTCATGGATGTGTAAGGCTTTGCCAGAGAAGCGAGGGGTGAGGGGATTTTTGGGAGTGTGGGTTTTTGTGTGTGCACGGGGAAGGCTGATGCTTATTTTTGCCAAACCCTTTTATGCTAGTTTGATTTAGAGTTGGACTCGATGATCCTTGTGTGTCCCTTCCAACTCAGAATATTCTGTGATGCTCTTGGGCCAGTGTGTTCCAGTTTACAACATGGGGATAGAAGAAGGGAAGGGATAGAATTTGGTGCTACCAAAACTTAAAAGATACGTTTTAACTTATTTGGAGATGTGCTGGTATTAACTGTAGGGGGCAGGGGGGAGGGAAAAGGAGTATTGACTTTTTTCCTAGCCTTGCCCACATCATGTTTCCCTCATGCAAAAAGAACAAGCTCAACCACTTTAAGGCAAAACCTTAACGATGAATTTGTTTAACAAACCAACCATGTGTTACGGCCCTAAATCCCCCTGTGCCTGGGGAGGAATGAACTTCCTCTCAGTGGCTCCAAGCAGGGCTGTGATTGGAAGAAGGAAGAATCTGCTTTGCTCTGGTTTATCTGGATGTCTGGGATCGTTTGGCCTCTTGGCTGTGGAATGCCATGGCTGGGGGGTGCTGATCTAACACCTTCTCAAGAGCGAGGGCTCCCCAACAGGGTTCATGAAACAAATGCACTGACATGGCTTCTGTGTTACAACCGTCGTGGCCTTCTGGGACATCCCTGGTGAGTCGCCTGTGTGGTGAGGCCTCACCAAGGCTGTGCTGTAGGAAGCCCTTTCCAGATGCTTTTTTTTTGGGGATGAACTCCTTTGTGATGCTCTGCAAAGCCCCAAAACTCTCTTGAGGCTGGGGAAAGGGAAGGAGAATGTGGCTGAAACCAAATTTTAAGTAGGAACTTCGATTTAGTCCCACTTGCAAATCTCAGAAGTGGCTTTGTGTCAGGTGTTCATCTTGAACTTGCTGCATTGAGCTGAACCTGGAGCAATGGCTCAGCAGCACCGGACACATTTTTATTCATGGCTTCCATGTGGTGTTGTCGTTGTCTCAGGCCTGTGTCCTGGTGTTTGTGTTCTCTGTTGCTTTAGCAGGTTTCCTATGTTTGTGCTGGGCTGTTCTCATGCAGGTGGCATTTAAAAACAACACAGATTTGGTTTCATCTGTCACCTCGCTGGAGTTTCTGCTGTCAGTGAGCACCAGTGTCAGATTTGTCTCAGGCATTTGGGCAGCCAGGAGATCCTTTGGAGTCATGAAGGGCTTTAAGGCATTCCCCTGTCAAACGGAGCTTTTCCATGAGCTGGGACAGTACCATCCAGGCCTGGCGCTCCCACACAGGTTTGGCTTATATCCCTCTGCTTGTGATGCYGGCAGCAGGCATTGCTCCTTGTGGGAAGCAGTGCTTGGCTGGCCAGAGCAGCATCATTGATTCACTTGAGGCTTTGCTCAAAATGAGTTACTGAGGCCAGACTGCAGCTTTCTCATCTTCACCAGGCAGGTGGTAGAGTTACCCCTGCTGAAGGTTTGGTTTAATATTCTCCTTGCAATGAGCACCTCAAATCAGCAAAAGCCACTCTGTGAAGGGCAACTCTTGAGCTGGTACAGGAGCACAGTGTCACCAGGTCTCCCTAAAAGCCTTAGAACATAGGATCTATCAGACCCATTCTGTCTGCACCTGGTTCACCATCAGAAGCAACAGCAATGAGGCTCCCAGATCCAGAGCAACTTTAGATGGCCGAATCTGCTCCCGATTCACGCCATGGGGCTTGGTGAGGTGGCCCTGGGAGCAAGGTAGCGCAGGAGCCAGGGGCAGGTTGGCTCTCTTGGATGTGGGAGAACTGAACCTGTGCCCCTTGGCCTGCGGGTGGATCTACTGCCAGCTGCTTGGAGCAGCACATGTTGGCTASTCAGTGTTAGCTACTCAGTGTTAGCCCCTTGTATCACCCTCTCTGTTTAGAAGCCGTTGTTCAGCTGCAGAGCTGCTGCTCTGCACCAGCTTGGTGACAGGCTCTGCTCTCACAGCCATGTTGACTTAGACTGCTCATACAGAATTTATGCTATAAAAGCTTTAGAGCATCAGCCAGTCTGCTTCAATGCTCAGTTTTATTCCTTGTCAAATATAGGTTTTGAATCCTGCCCTTCTGCCAAAGCTGTACGGAAGCATTTATCCATAGTGCTAGAATTCCCTGGGTAACTCTCCAAACTGCTAGAAACAAACCCTGACCCCCAACTGATAAATACTCATAAAACTCTTTTTATCAAGTAGGTCCAAGCCTGGTGATTTAAATCTCTTCATTTCCAAGCCTTGCTTTGAGTGAATGGCTATGTGCTGCTAAATTAGTGAATAATTTTTTTAGGAGCAAGATCTAGGATAAAATTGGGGCAGTGGTGAGTATTTAAGACTAAAATAAAATGTAATAGAATGTGTGTTTTGCTAACGCTGTCTAAAATTTGTCTTTGTTTTAATGTGTGTCCTCTCTGCTGCATGCACACACACATCCTCTGTTCAGCCTCTAGCAGTCCCTTCTGTGGTCTCTGTGCTGACCTGGCCCACAGAGTGGGAATATTTCTATGGCAGGAGGGATGGCAGAGTGCTATGGCTTATTGGCTACAGCAGGGGATAAAGGTACCACCAAAAGCTGATCAGGTTTCCAAGGAGCCAGGTATCCTGGCCTAAAATCAGGCACTTCACTCTCTCCTCTTCCCTCTCCTCATTAACCACTGCTCCAGTGTCCTAATGTCACATCACTTAGCAAAGGGATTTCATYTTGGAAATCCAGCTCTAGAGACTATAGCAGCGCTCAGAAGCTGCTTCATAAAGCTGCCACCACGTGTGGGGACCCATGTGGGTCTGTAGAGCTTGTTTCTGGGTGTGCCCTGGAGCCACTCGTGGTTTCTGAGATGTATTTTTTTCCTTAAAAATACTGAAGGGATTCACTAGGCCTGTTGCTGCCTGTGTGTTTCTCTACACGAGGCCATAGGTGAGTGTAGAGGTGATGTTTAGTGAAATCCCAACACCTGGAACTTTCTGGGCATGGGTAATTCTGACAAGAGGAGGAAATATTCCTGGTGATGGTCCCTGGCGTGTTTACCTGCTGCAGGACAGAGCTGAGCTACGCTGTTGCCGTGACAATCTCTGCCTCGTTGCTGTGTATGTTTAACTTTCTATGTAGACACTTGGTCTCCAGGACTGTTAACCTTGTACCTCCTCCATGTTCCCCTCTTCCTGGCTTTGTCTCTCCCTCCTGCTGTCTCCTCTTCTCTAAAGTAGCAATATTTAAGTGTACTTGCTGAATGCTCAACTTCAGTTTTCTGTAAAACTATGCCATTGGCGAACAAAAGGAGGAGCAGATCCTACAGGTTTCTTCACCAGACTTGGACATCCTGCCAAACGGCTCCCCAGAATTCTAACAGGAATTCAAAGAGGAGAAATCCAGGGGTATTTCTGCCTGCCTCTCTCGGAAGTCAGCTTGGGAAACGGGGTCGGTTTCATGTACATCATTCCCCTCTGAAGCGTTCAAGAGATTTCTTCCTGCACTGTGTAGACGAGGCTTAGTCCGTGATCCGAATGCGCAGCAGTCTGGGTCACGCTTTGACTGATGCTTTTTAGCTTCAGAGTTTTACAGACTCACTTAGGGAACTTGAGGGAATCAATACTCAGGAATCCTAAAGCTGGTTGCATTTGTGTCATTGACTCTCGTGGGCTGAACATGCTGCGGCCTCGCAGGCGGCTGAAGAGAGGAGTGGGTGTGTCATCAATGGGATGTGGTTCTGCCCAAAGTAATACACACTTGATTCTTTTTTTGATTTTTTTTTTAATATTGGGGGACTGTTTATCAACAAAATCATGTGTAAAAAAAATTTGATATTTAAAAAAAAAATGAATAAACACTTTATCATAATGTTGCTTGGTTGGTCTGTCTCTATTTCTGAGGTCGGCAGCTCTGTGCTCAAATCCTTCTCTGCCTTCTTTCCCAAAGACAATGGATTTTCCTTAACATAATGTTGCCATTTTGAACATAACAAGTAGGAATCTGCGGGTAAAATTATTCCAGTTGGCAGGGCCTGAGAACAGACATGAGAAATTCCTGTATTCCCCTTCTTTGAGGATGGGCTACTGGGTCCACTTGGAAGTGGAAGAGCATCAGAGTAAACACAAAACAGAGCACTTGGCCAGGGCACTGTCTGCTGGGAAATGAACGGGGCACTCCTTGTCTCCTACCTAAATACCTCATTTCCAGCCTGATAAGACGGTTTTACTTTTCTGGAGCTGGAAGCTAATTTCTTGGGACATTAAAAAAATGGCATTTAAATCCCTGGAAACCTAAAGACAGTTTTAGTTAGAAATAACTTTGAAGTGCCATTCTCTTAGTGTCACATAGTAGAAGAGGTTTTGGAAAGGGGGAGTAGAGGATATTCCTCCTCTGAGATGTGGGGAAGCCACTAACCCTAAGCCACAGCATTTGGCTCATGGAGCAGCAGTTCCTTTTTCAGATCTGGAAGAACTTCCACTTTTCCTTGAGACAACACTGAGGTTTTGACTATTTAAAATCGCCACTATCCAGAGCTGTCGGTGCTGGGACTGGGTGAGAGAGACACAAACATGATGGGTTATGAGTCAGTTGCTGTGACAAATCGGGCAGTGGTTTCCTCCTCACATGTTCAGAGCTCTGCATGTGATGCCATGGTGTTGCTGTTAGAGCTAAGTGAGGTCATTAATTATGAGGCAAAACTACATTTTGAATTCAGCTCTCAGGGTGGGAAAGGGGAAGGTTTGATGTGTGAGCTGCTACAGCTTCATCATACATTGGCCAAAGTATTGCTGTGATTTCTTTTGCTGGGAGGTGATTTAAAGACGGAATGCTCTGGTTCAAAACTATTTTGAGCACTTGGGCCTTGTTTGTTCTGCTTGATGAAGATGGTTTTATTTTGGTAATGCATAAAAATTAAAATTAACGACGCTTACAGTTGTGTTCACGTTTGAGATTATCTCAGTCTGAATTGGCCTAATGTCCTGAAGCCAAATGGGGGTAGGTTGGATGCTCCATCCCTGGAAGTGTTCAAGGCCAGGTTGGATGGGGCTTGGATCGATCTGGGATAGTGGAAGGTGTCCTTGCTCATGGCAGGGAGTGGAACAGGATGGGCTTTAAGGTCTCTTCCAGTCTGGGATTCCATGAGTTGGGGCACCCTGAAATCTGCAGCCTTTATACAGCCAAGAGAGGGTCAGGCCCTGTGCAATAAATGTACACTCCAAGGTGTGTGTTTTCCTTGGTCATCTTTTCTGGACCTTTAGGAATAGAGGTCTCTCCTAAAAACTCCTTGCAGTGGTCTGGAGTTTAAAAATAACAACTGAAGGTTTTTTGAGCAGTCACGTGGATGCAGCGGCTGCATTAAGAGCAGGAGTGGGATGCAGAGAGGTGAGTGTTCCTTCATGCAATTTCCTGCCTCGGAATAGTTCAGGGAATGGTCAGCAGAAGGAACATGACCGAGCCACCACTCAGGAATTCTGCAGTGCCTCCCATCAGCCCCTGCCCGGCCTCTCYGCAGTCCCATGTCTGGGCATGTGCCTGGTGTGGCTTTGCCAAGGTAACCACTTTTTGGGCAGGTTTGTCACCAGAATGGGATTTGGGAAATCCTGCTGGCCTGGCTGGCTTCTGATTATTCTGTGACCTTACCTTGATTATGTGCTCTGCCTCCTTCCCTGGGTGTACACTGGGGGTGCAGGGATCCCCCAGAAGCATAACCACTCCACTATGACATAATTACCTCCAACAACCACGTGTGCTAATTACAGGATGCTGTCATGATTGGCAGTAAAGCACTGAGTCACACACAAGGATGTGAGTGGCTGGTGACTGAAATCCCTCCCAACAGCCAAGGAATGTCTGGTTCCCAGTCCCTTTGTTAACAAAGGGAAACAAATTCCATTGTTAACAAATGGAAGGGTTTTAAAACCAAACCACTTGTGCCTGGCTGTAGAAATGGAGGTGTGCTCACAGGGCTCATTGTTGACTTATCCTTGGAACCTGGCAGTTYCCATGTTAAAAATCTCTTGGGAAGAGGGTGGGAGGCAACCCAGCGTGTGGGAGTGGGATGTAGCCTCCTGAGCTTTTCTAAGGAGAATGGGAGCTGTCTAAATGCTGGGAGTGAGGAATTTTCCATGTAAATCCATAACTGTGTGGTGGGTGCTTTCAGGGATTACAACCAACTCGTTTTACTTGGAGTGAAACAAATACTTGGGGCATTCAAAACATTCAGGATAACAGCAGGACACCAGGAAATCTGTTCTGCCATAGAATCCCAGAGTGGTTTGGGTTGGAAGGGACCTAAAGATCGTCTCATTCCAACCCCCATGGGATTATACAGATGTAGACACTTCACCTGGTGCTTCTGGAGCAATAAGGAATGCAAATGGATGCACATACCTGCTGGTGCTGTACAGCTCGTTTTCCTTACACTTTAAATCCTAAAATTCACCAGGAAGGAATAAAATGGTGCATGGGATCTGTTGGGCTGCTTTAAAAGTTGCTTACTTTAGTCTCACCAGTGACTTGCTGGGGATCAGGCTTGGATGTTTTGGGCTCAGGATTCGCTCCATTTCCCGCCAGTTCAGCAGGAGAGGGTCCCCTGCTCCCAGGTGCTGAGACAAACTCTGATCCTTGGGTCTCCTTTAATGCATWATTTCTGCTCCAGAGGCTGGTGGGGAGCTGGGAAAATAAAAGAGTTTTTTTGGTTTGACTCAGTTCTAACCCAAGCACTCTTCCCTTCCCAGGGAGTTTCTCCCATGGTTTCCAAAGCTGTTAAACTGGCTGGGCCGTTCCTGCAAGCTTGGCCTGGCCTGGTTTTCCCATCCAAGCCCTTGCTCAGCCCTTTCTTTCCCTGCCAGCAGGTTATTTACAGAGGAAGGGGTAGCATGGCAGGGAATGTGCTCCTGGAAGCTGCTGGCTTTCCTGGTTTTTAATTGCTTTTACTTTCGGTTCCATTTTCAGTCACCAGGGTCGGGTGATGCAGGCACTAAGCCAGCGCCAAGTCACAACCCTTCACCTCAGTCTCAGGATTCGTTTATAATTTATCTTTTATTTCTTTAACCCACTTCCATTAAGCCTTTGCACCAACTCCTGGCTTTATCCTGTGACAGCAAATGGAGCTTGTATCTGAGTTTTTTAGGAGCTTTTCCCACCGATGGAGGCTTGGACTGGAACAACAATGCGGCACATTTTTGGATCCATGGTGCCACCCAGCAAAGAGCTGGTTCCCCTGTTTCATGTTTCTGCTGGAGAAGCAGAACTGGAGGAAGCACTGATGGTGTGCCATATGGATCCCCTATTTTTCCCTCACCCCTGATTATCTCCCTTTCCTTTAAGGCCAGCACCCCAAAGTGCAGCAAAGCTGTAGGCTGGGCCCTGGCTCAGAGGGCTGGGTGGCTGGTGGGCACCTTGCCTGATGTCCCCAAACCCACTGTGTGTCCACTCAGCAGGCACCCAACACCACTGTCTCCCCCGTCCCCTGGACTGTGAGGGACCCAACACCATCTCCCTTCATCCCCCTCACATCCCTCCTTGCTGTGAGGGACACAATGCTACGTTCTCTTGTGTCCTCTCATTGGGTTGTGAGGGTCCCAAATACCACCTCCCCTCACTGAGGTCAGGGCCATGATGGACCCAACACCATCTCTCCTCATGTCCCCTCACTGTCCCCAGAGCCATCTTCCCCCACATCCCCTCACTGAGCCAAGGGCTGAGGGACCCGATGCCACCTCCCTACATGCCCTCACTGTCCCCAACGTTATATCCACTCATGTCCCCTCACAGAGCCCAGGGTCATGAGGGACCCTGTGCCATCTTCCCTCACATCTCCCCTCACATCTCCCCTCACATCCCCTTACTGTCTGCAGTGCCATGTCCCCTCGTGTTCCCTCACTGTCCCCAAAGTCATCTCTTCTCATATCCCCTTGAGTAGCTCTTGAGGGACCCACTGCCATCTCCCCTCATATCCCCTCACTATCCTTAGTGCCATCTCCCCTCATGTCCCCTCACTGAGCCCAGAGCTGTGAGGGACCCAGTGCCACCTTCCCTCACTGTCCCCTCCCTGCCCTCAGTGCCACATGCCCTCGGGTCCCCTCACTATCCCCTCACATCCTCTCAACTGTCTCCGACGTCATCTCCCCTCAGTGGCTCATGAGGGACCCAGCGCTCCCGCCCCTCACTGTCCCCTCACGGGGTCACGAATGTCCCACCACCAGCGCCACCTCGCAGGCGCCATTTAGGGCGGACTGGGCTCGGCGGGGCAGGGTTCGGCCGGCTTGGGTTCGGCTTCGTTCGTTTTCGCTCGGCTCCGTTCGGCTCCGCTCGGCCGAGTTGGGCTCGGCTCCTGTCGTCTACATTCGGCCGCGGTGGGCTCGGCGGGGCCGGACTCGGCTGCATTCGGTTCGGTCGACCGGGCTGGGCTCGGCTCCGTTCGGCTCAGTTCGGCTCCGCTCGGTCCCGCTCGGCCGGGCTGGGCCGGTCTCGCTTCCCCRGGCGGGGCGGTCCCGTTGCCGGCCCGGGGCGGGCAGCGCCGCTCGCTCCCTCCCTCCGTCCCTCCTTCTCTCCCCGTGACCTCAGTTCCCGGCGGAGCGCGGCCCCAGCGCGGCTCGGCTCTGCTCYGTTCCCGCGGGGCCCGCTCGCCCCTGCGCCCGGCCATGGCGCGCTGAGCGCCGCAGGGCCGCCAGCCCGGGGCCGGCCGGGGCAGCCGGCAGGACGGAGCCGGCAGGACGGAGCGGGCCCGGCGGGCGGGACGGCGCTCGGCCTGCGCCGGGCGGGCGCGGCGGGCGGCGGCGGCGGCGGCGGCGGGCAGAGGCGCCATGGAGCCGGCGGAGGTGAAGGACCGCATCCTGGAGAACATCTCCCTCTCCGTCAAGAAGGTGGGAGCGGGGGCGCGGCGGCGGCTGCGGACACCGACCCCCGCCGCTGACGGGACTAGGCCTGGGGACACCCCTGGGCTGGGACTGTGGGGGCTGGGGACAGCCCTGGGGATCCCGTCTACCGGGGCTGCGGGTGACAGCCCTGGGGATCCTTCTGTGCTGCGGTGGCGGGGTTGTGGACAGCCCTGGAGATCCCCCACTTGTGAGGATGGGGACCCCCCTGTGCTGGGCCTGGGGACAGCCCCGGGGACCCCCCTGTGCTGGGCCTGGGGACAGCCCCGGKGACCCCCCTCTGCCGGGGTTGCAAGGTTGGGAACAGCTTTAGGATACCCCTGGAGACCCCCTTGTACCGGGGCTGAGGGGTTGGGGAGAGCCCTAGGACAGCCCTGGGGACCGGGGTGTAGGCCCAGGGTCAACCCTGGGGACCTTTCTGTGCTGCGGTGGCGGGGTTGTGGATGGCCCTGGGGACCCCCCACTTATGGGAGTGGAGACCCCCCTGTGCTGGGGCTGGGGACAGCCCTGGAGACCCCGGTCTGCCGAGGCTGCAGGGTTGGGAACAGCTCTAGGACAGCCCTGGGGGCTCCCCCATCCGGCTCTGCCAGGGTTGTGGGCCTGGGGATGGCCCTGGAGACCCCCCTCTGCAAGCGATGTGGGCCTGGGGACAACCCTAGGACATTCCTGGGGACCCTCTTCTGCCATGTTATAGGCCTGGGGACAGCTCTGCAGGCGTTGTAAGCCTGGAGAGAGCCCAGGGGACCCTTCTCTGCAAGGGATGTGGGCCTGGGGACTCTCCTCTGCCGGGATATAGGGCTGGGGACAGCCCTGGAGACATCCCTGCAGGTGCTGTGAGGCTGGGGACAGCCCTGGGGACCCCTCTCTGCAAGGGCTCTGGGCCTGGAGACAGCCATGGCTACCCCTCTTAGCTGGTGCTGGAAACAGCTTTGGGACCCTCTTCTGCCCTGTGGTTGGGGATGGGGCTGTGGACCTGGGGACAGTCTTGTGGACCCCTCTCTGCTAGAGCTGTGGGCCTGGGAACAGCCCAGGACAGTGCTGGGGACCCCTTTCTGCCCTGGGGTGCCCCTGAGGCTGTGCCTGCCAGAGGTGCAAGGCTGGGAGACACTCCTGGGGACCCCCCAGACCTACACCACTGCCACAGATGTCAGGTTGAAGAATGGTCCCTATGGACCCCTGCCTGGGGTGTGGAGCTGGGGGACAGTCGTATGGGCCCCATACAGCCAAGAACACCCTAGGGACACTGATGGACTCTGGGACAGGAGTGGGGGGCAAGGACACTCGGCATCCCCTCTGCCAGAGGCAGAGACTTCTGGGGGGAGGCTTGGGGTATCCCTGGAGACCCCTTGCGCCGGGGGTGTGAGGTTTGATTTAGCTCTTCTGCTGGTGGGGATGGTACATGTGGGGGTGTGGGGTCACTCTGCCAAAGAGACATGGCCAGGGTCACCCCTAGGACCCTCTGTCTCAGCCGGTTGGGATATACTGGGATTCTCCTACACAAGGTTCTCCTTTTCAAAGAACAGGATTGGGATCCCTTTTCCTGGGGCTGTTCTCCTAAGGGTTTGGATGAGTCCAGCCTGAAACTATCTTTCTAGAGATCCTCCCTCCAGCCAGGCATGTCCTGCAGAGGGCAGAGGTTGGAGGGGCATAACCTGGAACGTTCTCCCCACAGACACAGGGATATGTGGTTCATTCCTGTGCCCTGCTCTGTGCCCTCAAAATAGGGCTCTGAACACGTGTGGTGCCCTCATGCTTCACGTCTCACCTTCTCCTTGCCCCTCGTTTCTGCTTGGATGGTTCCTTAAAGCCCGTCCCGGTGGTGGGAATGTCTGCGGGCCAGCACGGAGGGGACCAGGAYGCTGGAATCTTTGGGAAGGCCACAGGAGTGAGTTGTAAGGACATGCTGGACGTTTTGGGTTGGCCCATAAGTGAGCTCCAACCATCCTTGAAAAAGAATCTCTGCTCTGTTTGAGGAGTCAAAGGGAGTTTTGTTTGTGTTCATCTCAAGTTTTGGGGGAAAGGCTGTCTGGACTTGCTGTTGTTTCTCCAGTTGTTTGGTTTCCTCTGCCTCATGGARTAGTTTTCTTGTGCTCTGCAATGTGTCCTGACACAGATTCACCCGTGAAAATTTGTCTTAGGAAAACCAGCACAAGTGAATTCTCATTTCTAGTAAAAAAGGAAAGGCTGAACGTCACCTCTGGGATGTAGGATGAATGTGCAAACCTCTCCCAGCATTTTCCTTCCATGGATGACCCTGACCTCTGGTCTCTTGCCTTTTTGTCCTCCAKAAATTAAGGATAATCTTGTATCTATCTGGAAATCAGTGGATGTTCATCCTGCTCTGAGTTCTGTCACAACRCTCTGCAATGCTCTTGCCTCAGTTTCCCTGTATGGATAAGGAATACAACTTCCCAGACAGGACTGATTGGACATAATTTATTTGCATTCAGAAAATCCTTGGAGGATCCCATTTGGAAATGCTAAAAAATCAACGTGGTGTTTATTTTACTTATTATTGTGATTGAACAGGACTCTTCAGCTCCAGCTCTGCCAACACACTGTGGCCTGCCCAATCCCTGCCAGTTCCTGTCTTGGTCCAGCAGTGAACATTTTGGGATTTTTCAACCTTGCCTCTTTGTTCTTGTTCAAAGCAAAGCTCAGGGAAGTGTAGCAACCTACAGGCTGATGGACTAATTTCTACCATGACAGTGAAACCAAACGCAGGCCATGGTGAAATTCCAGCCTGCTTTTTTACCCTTGGGATGCAGTTCTCCTTCCTCAGGGAAATTGCTATGGAGCTGGTGATTTTTCTTGGCACTTACCTCTCTGACTTTGGCCTCAAATCCCTGATATTTCTTTTCCGTTAGTGGCAAGAGTAAAGTAGTAGGTTAGGGGAGCAGCTGGCTTTGTGCTGGGAAATCCTGCTCTCCTTCATCCACCTCTTGAGTAACTCCTTGGCGCTGGAATTGTGTCATGGGGCTTGGAGGAGTTTTCCAAGCATCCTGCCTCAGATTTCAAAAGCTTTCTGGCGCTGTGGGTTGCTCACTCCTTACTTTCACCACCGGTGTAGGTGTGGAGCAGAGAGTTTGGATGTGTCTGTGGTGATGTGGTCACGGTGTGGGTTTTCTCAGCTTCAGACCCAAAGAGGAGGAAAAATGCCTTATTTTCATGGAGTTTCCCAGGGAAAACCACCCTATGCTTGGCGGTGTTGGATGGGGAAGGAGAGGAGCAGCAGCGTGACCCTGGGCAGGGTTTGACACCTGGAGCTGTGACTGTACCTGTCTGTGATCTCAGTTTTTACCAAGAGCTGCTGGATTTTAGGAATGGGGGGTCTGAGCATAAGCAATGGGTGAATTCTGTACAAATCCACAGCAAAAAAATGCTTTGATTCCAAGCAAATCCAKCAAACCTCAGTGAAGAGGACTGTTTCTCTTATTTTCCTGGAAATACGTGAGGGATGGAGCACGGATGGAAAAGTGGCAAACCTGCTTGGAGGGGCTAATTACAGCCTGTGAGGGTCTCTGTGTGGTTCCCAGGTACCAGTGGGAGATCAGTGGTAGCTCTGCTGTGGATTTCGGAGGTGTGAGGTCAGGCCTCCACTGCAAAGAGAGAGGCAAAACACCTAATTAACACTAATCTCTCTCCAGCCAGAGAGATGTCAAGAAGTTGCTGCTCTTGGTGGCTTCAGGAGAGGCTGGGAAAGCTCAGCACTGGGGAGCTGGCTCCCTGCTTCAACTCCAACACAGATCCAAGGGAATTGGGAGCATGGTGTTGATTTCCCATCCACAGCTTGTCCTCTGTGTCCTCCCTGGGAGCTGTAAATGAATTCACAGGGTGATGCTTTCTGCTCACATGGACAGTGTTCCTTCCTTCCTGTGACTGTTTCTTTTCCCTTTTCCCACCCAGTTCCCCATCATCCCACTTTCTGCTAAGAGGGCTGTGCTCCAGCTCAAATGACTGCACAAACTGATGCCTAAGCCTTATTTTTTGCAAAGATTTAGGCTTCATTGGAGCAGAAGGCTGGAGATAGTCATGTTATGGCTCAGTGTGCAGGCCCTTGTTCATTCAAATGCTTGTTTCCTTCTAGGAGGGTGCTGCTGTGTGTAGTGGCAGTGGGATGAGAGCAGGTTCCTGGTGCTGCCCAGTTGGACTCTAAACACACCAGAAATTCCAACAGCTTCACATCCACCCTTGGCCAAGCATCTCCTGGTAGCCAGGAGCTGCCAGAGGTTCCCTGGTCCATGAAGCTGGTGGTTTGTGTTCTCTTGGGTTTCCCTGCACATTCCATGGGTTCAGGAGGGGCTTAGTGCTCTCCTACATAGGATTAGGTGGTGAAAATGTAAAGTCCTTAAACAGTGTTATTGTTGACAATTCTGGGAGCTGAATATAAAGTCAGGAAAGAGATCAGAATCCAAGAGGACTCCTTCCTGGTTTTCAGGCTGGTCTGCTGGCTTTGAAGGACACACATTCCCATGAACTCTGGAGCAGCTGATCCTTGGTGCATGTCAATCAGGTGGAGCAGTGTTTTTTGCTGACACTGCAGGAGTTCTTGCCAAAAGCTCTGGCTCTGCTCTGTTTCTGCATGACTTTGGAAAGGTTTCCACTGCCCTCAGTGAGTAAATGCTGGGCCTTTGCTGCCTGTCACTGGGTTGGATTTTTAGCCCTGTACCTTTGAAATGCCTTTGCAGTCTTCCGTGCTGCTGAGCTCTGCCTTGTGACATCTCTGCTTGTCCTGCACGGCAAGGGAGAGTGGATTTGGGAATGGCTTAGTGCCCCCATGATCTGGAGAGGAGCAGGGAGTGCTGGAGTGGAGCATCCCTACTCAACTCAYGTAGGGAATGCACTCATCTCTGCCTGGATGGATTTATTTAACCCAACTGCTGTGACACAAAGGCAGGAACTCTGATGTGAAAACAGCCAAAGAGTCTCCTGTTTTCTGCTCCCTGTTGAGGGCACCTTGGTGGCTCAAACACCACAGGGCTTTTACCTCTGCCAGGGTTTTTCCTCTTGCTCACATCTCTCCAGGCCACAGCCATTGCTGCTGCAGGGACCACATGAACAGTCCTGCATGTCCCTTTGCCATGTGTACCAGGTTGGCCAGCTGCCAGAAGCCTGTGGGTGAAGATAGCAGGAATCTCACAGAGGTCCTGGTCACTCAGGTACTTTTAAGAAGTCCACAAATGTGCTTTGGTGGGCCTTGTAGGGCTTTGTTGTGCTATGGTTCTGCTCTCAGTACAGCTGTGCGTTGCTTGGGTTGCTTGAGTATTTCAAGGTTTTTCTCTTTAGAGATTCCTCTTGCCCCATCCCAGTGATCAGGAAACTTCCCTGCCTGGCCATCCAGGAGCCACTCYGGCAGTCACACTCATACCACCACAGGTCTGGTGATGGTCTGAGGTTTGTCGTCCACAATTTCAAGGGAATTGGGTTCTGCAGGTACTTAAACTGATGTTTGCCTCTCTGTAACCCCCAAAATCAGCTCTGGAGCTGTGGGTGGACTGGGCTGTGATAACCTTTTTGGAAGAAAAAAGTCGAGTTTTTCTCCTCCCTCTAACACAAAGCATTTTGCTGGGAGAGCGGTCAGTTTAGGAGGGTGAATTTTGGCCTGAGGAGCTGGAGCAAAGCCTCTGAGCCTCTCTATCTCTGATTGCACAATTTTGGTGGCTGTTGAGTGATTTCAGCTTTCCCCACTTCTGGTCCAAGAGGAGTAACTGAATTAACCACAGGCCAGAGGCCACAGTTGGTGGGGAGGGACTCGGAGCAGTGGATACCCAGCGTGTGAGGGAGCAGCAGCAGCTCCCTGGGGGAGCAGCACCTGCTTGCTTCTGGTGTGTTTGCCACTGGACTTGGGTTTTTTCCCCATAAAACTTATTTTTTTCTGTTAGGCTGAGCATGTGACCTTCCCATCTGCCTTTGGTTTGCTCAGGGATCCTGTTCCACTGCAGCCAGCTCTGTGCCTGACCCCTGCTCCACTCGTTGTGACAGAGGAACAGGATGCTTCCTAAGCATCCCAACTGGAAAAAATCCTCTCTTTGTCTGAGCCACACATGGGTCCAGCCTGCTGCAAGCTTTGCTGCTTGGAAATAATGAAGGAAAGCCCTGGAAAAGCCTTAGAGGTGTGGGAGCTGAGGACCATACATGTCCCAGGAGGTGACAACCTTGCTGGCATTGGAGCTTCGAAGCTCAGTGTTTCCAGCATGGAGCAGCTTTGCTGTGGGTTTCAGCTTCAGCTGTGTCAGGCTCCTGTCCCTGCCCATCTCCAGGCTGCTCCAGTGGCACTTTTGGTGCCTTCCAAGTGCTGATGCTCTGAGTGTGCTGCTGTGTTTTTTCAGGAAAAAGCCCCAGGATCCAGGTGAAGTGCAGGGAGTCTGGGATGGGAAGCTGAACGCTGAGGCCAGTGCTGTTTGGAAGCTTGTAAGGAATGTTGAGTCAGATGATGTGTGTGACCTCCAAAACGTCCTGCTAGAGCTGGAGTTTTAGGGCTTTGTGTCATACAGGTGTATGAGAGAGACTAACGCCCCTGCGTTGAAATTCATCCTGCTTTTATGGATGGTATGGAAAACCGGGAGTTTTCCAGGCACATGAGTTCAGCCTCCTCTTTATCCATTTGCCATTGAATGTCTGTACCCCCTGATCAGGAGTGAGAGTGCCAGTTCTGAGGTGTCTGTCCTGGCCTTTCCCTTGGTGCTGMGCTGCCATTGCTTGGGACAAGGTCAGTCACCCTTTTTTGTGCTCCATGGAGTGCCAGGCTTGCTCCTGAGGGTGCTCAGCTATTCCAGCTGGGGAAAACCCCTTGCCAGTCCATGTGCACCTCTCCTCTTTCCCATCCCAGTTAAGGAGCTGAGGAATGCAAGGGCTGTTTGTTGTTCTTTCGCTGTGTTTGTTCTGCCAGGAAAATGATACCAAGCAGAACAAGGGAAATGGACTTGATGTTGAAAAGCTGCTGGTGAAACATCTGCGGGGCAGATTTATGGAGGGGAGATGGAGACTCAGTTGGGTTGTGGCCAGCCCTGAGCAGGTCGGGAGACTATTTCAATATTCCAATAAGTTTTTAGAATTACTGGAAAGATTTCAAAGGAACCACCACAGGAATGATTAGATTTGGGAATGGGCTTTCCAGAATGCCTCCCCAGTTGTTTGTTGGCTTCCCTTACAACATGGGAGCTCTGCAGATTGGCCTGGAAAGCTTCACACTCATTGAGAACTGCTTCAATTAGGGGGTTATTAAATTGTGCAAGGAATAGCCTCTCTCGTGAGTGCTGGTGCAGGGCGGGGTGTGTCACTGCCAAAAAAATCAACTCGTGATTGATAAACAGCAATTAAATCCTCCTCCTCCTCGGTGGGGATGGTTGTTGCCCTGGTGCCAACCAGGTCTGTGTTCCCGTTGGACAAACATCCTTCTGCTCCAGGTTCTCCCAGGTGTGTTCAGCTCATGGTTGGGCTGTTGTGACCCTCTCCCTGAGCAGGTTCTGTCCCACCAGCACTGGTGCTCAGACCCCATCGTGGCTGCGGAGTGGTCCCGGTGGATGGATGGCCRGGATGCCTTCTGCATGCCAACAGTGCTTATTTTGGCCACAGGAATGTCTATAAATAGCCCCGGGTCAGGGCTCCAGGCATTCACTGTGCCCCTCACGAGTCCTCCATCTGAGCCAGCCTTCAGCCGTTCCTTCTGGATTTGGGGCACTGAGGAGAAGAGCATCTCCCTGGAAAACCCAGAGATGTCCTTTTTAACTCAATTACTTGCCCCCTTCCTGATTTCCCAGCCCTCTCACTGCCCAGCTATGTCAGGGAGCTGCTTTGTGGATGCCTCATGAAGTTTGGTCATCACCTCCCAGACAGGTCTGACTGCTGAGGGAGAAGCTGGTTCAATTATTCACGTGTGTTTTATAACGATTTACAGGAGACTCCATATAAACACTCCATAAAACAGCATTTTTCAGGTCAGTGCCACATCACTTTTGCCATCACCACGCTCAGGGGTGGGGTGCTGGGATCATCCCCCATGATGCTCGTGGTCGTAATTCCTACAAATTTTCAGCTATGTGGATCTTGAGATATTGGCTCTTTGAAAAGTRATGCAGCTGGATTTTGTTACTCAATTGGGAAAGCTCTTTGATCCTAACTTTCCTCCAGGTGTCTTCACCCTTCTTCCCAAGCCTAAAAYGCCTCCCCATCAGCTTTTGCAAGCCTTTCCCCACCCTGGCTGGAGGGATGACTCCACCCAGGAGATCCCAAGGCTTGCTCTGTCTTGTTTCCTCCCTGGACAYGTGGTAGCTGGGCAGGGACTCACCTGGCTGATCTCTTTTGGGAATTGTGCTCCAGTGAGCCCTGCATGTTCTTGGCTGGGAGCTGGAAGCTGTTGGCTGTGTTTATTTTGAAGGGATGCTGAAAACGGCACYATCTCTGGGTGCAGCACTGTGTGGGGAATGTGGTGGCACATCTCAGTAGGAGTGAGCCCTTGTGTGCTTCCTTGTGACCCACAGCTCCTAAAAGGTCGTGACTCGGAGTGCCCRAATCCCAATCCCAAACTGCTGAGCGTGCGTTTCCTGCTCGCTGGGCTGGTGTGACCCCATGACTCTGAGCAAAGCACAGTCACACCAGCTCAGCCTCTGCCTCCTGATGTGCCAGAGGGACAGGGTTGAGCCTTTTGGGGTGGGTTTGCTCTGGATATGGCCGTGGGACCAGGTTTTCCAGAAGCCTCCCCAGGAAAGGGGTGCGATGCAGGGGGAGCTGGTTTGTGCAGAGCAGGAGGCTCAGTGCTCTGTGCAGAGCAGCTGAAAGGGACACCAAGCCTTGGTATAACACAGAACAAGCACTTCAAAACCTAAACCCATTTCTGGGGGAAGACTGAGCTTTTCTAGGGAAGAGAAATCTATTTTTAGATGGAGACAACCACCATTTGCTAATGGTTTTCACCCTCAGATGACGGGAGCAGGTCGATCCATGTAGCCATGGAGAGGGTTGGGAGCTGTGAACTGGCTGCAGGAAGGAGCGTGACAAAGTTCTGAGTTATTCTGGGGAAAAGGAGGAAAGAAAAAAGAGGAAATATTTTTATTTCCTCATCTCTTGTGCTGCCCAGGCTTGGAGTGTCTCTGTCACGGGGAATTCCTCCAGTCAGAGGCACAGGAGGGCTCCAAGTTCCCTCCACACTGATCTCCCCAAGCTGTGTCTCCTTTTTTTTAGTGGTGAGCTAACAAAATGCCTGATTTATTTTTGTGTCCTCCAGTTCTCCCCCACAGCTGCATTTCCCCAATCCAGCACAGAGCCTGCAGAAACACCTAGAACCTTCTCCAAGGGTGCACAGCTCTCTGCAGAGCCCACAGCCTGGCTGGGACAAGCTGGGAATTTCACCTTCGAATGCTGGCTCGTGTCCTATGAGGTCTTTGCTTCCTGTCTCAGTTTTCCAAAAAATGGGATATTTTAGTGAGCTCCAGCTCTTGGAGGGCATCTCTGTGACTCCTCCTATCCATCACCTGAAGGATATGGCTCTGAATTATGGTTTTGCTTCTTCCTCTGGTGTCCTTGCTGCAGCTTCAAACACTGGCTGCAAGTACCTCCTGAAATTGTTTGTGAATAGTGGGATTTTAGGGCATTTTCCTCTCTGCTTTGGTCTGGGCTGCCTATTAATAGTGGGAATCTTCCGGGACAGCTTCCTCCCAAAAATGGACAGGAGCTGCTGAGCTGAAATGCCCCAGGTCTCACCTGGGTGTTGTGAAAACCCCTGTGGATCTCCAGAGCACCCATTGGTGCCTCTGCAAACATCACCTTGTTACGTATCTGCTTTTCCAGGGGAKTCACCTGCTGGAATAGACGGGACAGGGACAGGCAGAACAGTGCTGTGCCATTGGACAAGGGAATTTTGGCTGCAATTCTCTGGGCTCAGCAGTTTTTTTCCACATAAGGGCTGGGACCAGCTCCATGCAGGAACATGCCTGGCTCTCCCATCTTACCTGAGAGCTCCAGAGGGATTCAAGGTCTTCAAGCCAGGAGGGTGC
Source organism: Amblyornis subalaris (assembly GCA_018881555.1). Lineage (NCBI taxonomy): Eukaryota > Metazoa > Chordata > Aves > Passeriformes > Ptilonorhynchidae > Amblyornis > Amblyornis subalaris. Next base: position 1,716,397 of record JACAXG010000150.1, read on the forward strand.
TGGAGCTTGAAATGTTCATATTTTTAAGAGCGTTGTTGGGAGCAGTTCCCAGGGACTGGGAAGGAACTGTGAAGGAACTTACCCCTGGAAACTCCACATTGGCATGGATGATTTTTCTAGAGGAAATTCTAAAGGAAGTAATAATTCAGGAGGATAAACCAGTTTTTGGGGACAGGTCAGACTTGACAAGCACAGTAATGTCAAATTTTTGGTTTTTTCACATCTGTCATCTCATGAGGTTTGGCAAAGACGTATTAGGTCACTAAAATCATGTATTTATTGTCTATGATATTGTTGTGGCTCAGCTGAGCTGTTCTTGCTTGTTGCCAGCAAACAGGCATGGCCTATCCAGCTGAGATTACCTCCCGGGCAAGTAATCTCCCTGCCTGGATGCCAAGGATGTGCGAGACAGGACCTAAATAGATCCATAAGCTCTGAGGGCAGGAGGCGGCCAGTGGGTCGGCTGGGAAGGGATATAGGATTCGGGTGCAAGGGGATTTCTAGGATTTCTAGCAAAACCGAAGAGGAGCCTCGTCTGTGGCAGAGCCAGAAACAGAGCAGAGCTGGGGTTTATTTCTGCTCTGAACCACTTTGTGGTGGCTGCAGAGGAACCACCAGACCCTGCTGTAGTGTTGGCTGTGAGGGAAGAGGCTGCTCAGCAATGGGGAAGTTGGTTGTGCAGCCACCGCGGCACTGCTGGACTGTGACATGTGGGGGACACTAGGTGAGCTTCTCCCTATAGTTACTGCCTTTAGAGTCCTCTCAAAACCAACAGTTACACCCCGTAAATAAACCTGATCAGGGTTTAGCAAGCTGAGAGATTACAGAAAGCTATTTAATGCTGGTCACGAGCGTTTGGCACCTCCACCTGCTCCTTATGGGATGGCTGAAACGCCCCTCTCCAGCCCACATCTTCTTTTTGCAGCTGCAGAGCTACTTTGCTGCCTGTGAAGATGAGACACCAGCCATCAGAAACCACGACAAGGTCCTGCAGCGGCTCTGTGAACACCTGGACCACGCCCTGCTCTATGGGTGAGCCTGGAGCCCACCTCTGGGATGTTGCTTTTCCCCATGGAAAAGGCCTGGTGTGGAGCCTCAGCACGGGGAAGCCATCAAGGCAGGAATTGGGGTGGAGATAATGAAGCTTTTGCTTAATTTTCCTCTGGAATTTTCTTCCTCCAGCCTGCAAGATCTCTCCTCGGGGTACTGGGTGCTAGTCGTTCACTTCACGCGCCGGGAAGCCATCAAACAGATCGAAGTGCTGCAGCACGTGGCCACCAACCTGGGACGCAGTGAGTGTTCACAGTGTCCCCAGCTCTGGGTTTGGGGACACCTGGRAAGGCCCAGGTTGTGCTGAGGGGTTGGGGCTGCCGGTGGATTGAGGCAGCCGTTGGCAACTGCCTGCAGAATCCAGGTTGCCAGCCACAGAATCATTAAAGTTGGAAAGGAYCTCCAAGGTCATTGAGTCCAGCTATTAACCCAGTACTGCCATGTCCACCACTAACTCATGTCCCCAAGTGCCACATCAACACATTTCTGGAACACTTCCAGCGATGGTGATTCCACCACTTCCCTGGGCAGCCTGTGGCATGGAGGTGGGAATCCTGCAGTGACCACATGAGGTCTCTAGAAATAATGTCACTGCGTCTTGGGATCAGATGTAGCCCGGCTTCTGCTGCCCTGAAACCCAAGGGGCCATGACCTTGGGAAGAGTTCTTGGTAGATGAGAGTCGTGCAAGGCCATGCCCTCGGGAAGGATTCCTGGCAGACGGGAGTTCTGTGGGGCTGTGCCCTTGGAAAGGGTTCCAGACAGATGGGAATCCTGCAGGGCCATGCCCTTGGGATGGGATCCCTGGCAGATGGGAGCTCTGTAGAACCATATCCTTGGAAAGGGTTTGTGCCTGATGGAAGCCCTGTGGGGCTGTGCCCTTGGGAAGGGTTGCTGGCAGATGGGAGTCCTACAGGGCTGTGCCCTCGGGAAGGGTTCCTGGCAGATGGGAGCTCTGAGGGGCCGTGCCCTCAGGAAGGTTTCCTGGCAGATGGGAGCATCCCCTCTCATCCCACATCTCGCTGTAGCTGTTATTTGCATGATCCTGCATTTCCCCTGCTCTGAGTTGTCCACAGCAGATGTCTGGGACCATGGAGGCTGCTTCTGATGCAGGACAGTGCCCAGATCCTCTGTGCCTGATTATCCAAACACCCGTCATGTCCCAGGCCCTGTACTGGTGAGAGCTGAGCTGAGCACAGACTCTACKGTCACCTCTCTCTGCACCAGAATTTGTGTCAAATCTCACCTGGGCTGATTGAGAGCGATTCTGCTTCCACCTCTCCCGTCTCCTAGCATTTCCAGCAGGGCTCCCATCCTGCAGGAGAGACAGTTGTGTGGCTGCTTCTCAACCAGTCCTCACCATTCCCACTCCAAATCATTAATCTCTCACTGGCATTTTCCCCCAAGATTTCCCCCACAGTTGCCTCCCTCAAATGATACAAATGAATGATCTGGGGGGTTTTAACTCATTCATGATTATTTTAGGCTTTTTTCACTTCTCAGGTGTTTCCCCACAGATAAATCTCTTTGCTGCTCTGTTTCCAGGCCGGGCCTGGCTGTACCTTGCCCTCAATGAAAATTCCTTGGAGAGCTACTTGAGGCTGTTCCAGGAGAACCTCAGCCTGCTGCACAAGTACTATGTCAAGTGAGTACCCTGGCTCCTTCTCCTTTGGGCACTGCTTGACACCCCTTCTTCTCAGAGCCAGCATAAATTTGCCAGTGGGGAACAAGAGTTGATCAGAGTCTAATTTTTTTCCTTGTGGGATTTACATGGTTAATTTAAAGGTCCCAGATGTGGATGTACTGTCCTCTTCCCTACATAAGAGGCCATGCAAGCATCTCTYCTGGTACCTGCTTTTATTCTGCGGTCCCCTTTATATTTTTCTGTGGTTCCCAAGGAGCTGCTGAGCTCTTGTCCAGGCACTTAGCTCTGGTGGACATCTGGAAATGTGGCTGCAGCTCAGCTTGGGGACAGCATGTAGTGGCTGCCCACAGAGGCAAGGAGTGGGCTGCTAGCTCTGGGGCTGATCTATGGCAGCTCAGAGACGCCTCCAAGGAAACAGAAGGGCCCTTGTAGCTGCTTCTTCTTCCCACATCTGTAAAGCTCTTTTGTTCCTCCCTGTGGCAGGAACGCCCTGGTTTGCAGTCATGATCATCTGACCTTGTTCTTAACGCTGGTGTCCGGGCTGGAGTTCATCCGCTTTGACTTGGACCTGGTGAGTGTTTGATCCGTTCTCCCGGCCCTGGGACAGCAGGAATATGGAGCAGGGGAGGTCTGGGGTGGGCAAGTCCCAACACTTAGTTCAGAGTGGATCTGGCGAGTTTGATTTGTTCTCCCGGCTCTGGGAGAGTGGGAATGTGGAGCAGGGGGAGTCCAGGGTGGACCTTCTCATTGACCTTCAGCTGAAAACGTGATGCTTATGCTTTCAGGAGAGACTTTAGGGGATTTAACAACGGGATTTATTCCTATTGCTCAGTTCTCCACTGTTCACAAGGCAGCTGCAGGGCAGATTGGTGGGGATAAAGGAGAGGAGTTCTGCAAGTGTGGTATGAAACACTGATGTCTCTCCAGGAAACACAAAACCACAGGATAACCCTTGGTGAAACCACCGGGTTTCCTCTGAAATGGACAGTCAGAGGTGACATTCAGGGGACAATCCCACTGTTTTGATGCGGTGGCATTTCCCCCTCAATTGTGCCAATAACAATGACAGAGAGTCTGACTCACCCCACGTTCTCTTCCTGCAGGATGCTCCGTACCTGGATCTGGCCCCGTACATGCCCGATTACTACAAACCTCAGTACCTGCTGGACTTCGAGGAGCGCCTGCCCAGCTCCGTGCACGGCTCCGACAGCCTCTCCCTCAACTCCTTCAACTCCGTCACCTCCACCAACCTGGAATGGGATGACAGTGCCATTGCCCCATCCAGCGAGGGTCAGTGGGTTCTGGGGATGGTGTGGGCAGGGCTATGTTGTTCCCACATCCCCTTCAGATGAGGCAGCAAATTTTAGACTGGAAGAGACCAAAGAGAGAGGCCCAACCTCCAGGCTGGGAGTCYCTCCTGTCTTACAGCCTTGGGAAATAGGACAAGGGGGAATGGGCTTAAACTGAAAGAGTTTTAAACTAAAAACCAGGACATTTAGATTGGATATTAGGAAGAAATTCTTCCCTGTGAGGGTGGTGAGGCCSTGGCAAAGATTGCCCAGAGAAGCTGTGGCTGCCCCATCCCTGGAAGTGTCCAAGGCCAGGTTGGATGGGGCTTGGAGCAACCTGTGATAGTGGAAGGTGTCCCTGCCCATGGCAGGAGGTGGAATTAGGTGAACTTTAAGGTCCTCTCCAACCCAAACCATTCTGGGATGATTCTATGGTACAGCCCCTTTGCCTCAGACTGGGAGAGAAGGATTTCCCCTGCCAGTCACCCCAGGCCATGTTCCCACCCTGGGGGTTTGTTTTAGCAAGAACTGGAGGAATCTTCCCCATGGAGTGAAGGCTGTGCCCATATATGAGGCTTTGAGGTCAGCAGGGACACAGGGCTGCAAGGGAGCTTTTTTAACTGCTTATTTCACAGTCTAGAGACCCACATGTGCTGGAGCTGGTGGGGAGTAGTTTCCAGAGCCTTCTCTGTATCTTCAGTCTGGGAGAAAGGCAGCCAGTGGTGTCAGAGGTCCTCTTTATATATCTTGAGCAGCCTGAGAAATTGTCCTACTCACCCCATTATCCCTTCAGAGAGGCTGGATGTTGTTCCACATGAACTGGGAGGACATGTACCTTGTGTCTGCCCCATGAACCTGCTGCAGCCAGAGCAGAGAGCTCCTGTCCTGCACTCACCCACCACGTTCACGTGGAGCAGCAGCTCTGCTGATGCTGTTCCTGATCCAAAAGACATCAGCCCTGTCCTGTTTTTTATGTCAGTTTGAGCAAAGGGGATTCTGGAACAGAATTGGAATGGAATGAACTGTTAGTTGGGTGCAGTGAATTCGAGACTGAGCCCACACACAGATGGGTTCCTCAAGACAAGGGTCACCAGTTGCCTTTGATGTGCGACAGAACTGGCAGGATGCTGAAAAGGAACAGCCTGGAATGGGCATTAAAGTTCTTTTAGCAAAGGACTTGGAAGCACACCACTGGTTTGGGCTCACCCACATCTGCACTCTGGACAAGGTTTGATTTCAGGGACTTGATCATGCCAAATCTCCAGCATCCCAGGGAAGCTGGAGACAGCATAAGCAGCCTAGAAGTAAAAATCACAGGAAGAGGGTTGTCTGTCCCCAGAGGTTTGGCATAAGCAGCTGTTTTGGTGCCTTCTTGGATTTGTATTCCTCGCTCAGCAGAGAATGTCTTGATGCCAGACATCTCCTGCCTGTCCCTGTCCCTGGGTGTCCCTTGGGTTTAGCTGTGCTCTCTGGCCCATCTGGTGCATGGCAGCTTCATGCTCGAGAGGAGTTTGGAGTAGAGATCCAGGAGATTTTGGAGCTAGATTTTGGGTTTGGCATCATCTCAAGCTATTCCATGTGTCCAGGCAGTGGCTGTGCTCTGTGTCTCAGTTTCCCCATGCACAGAGGGGTTTGGTGCTGATTGTAGGAATGCTGGACCAGGACCCAGGAGGGCAGGAATTACTGCTGCTCCTCTGGTGTGGAGGACTTTAACTTCAGTAACTATTTCCCTGCTCGTCATTTCAACAGGAGCATCTCTCTACCCTGAGAATGTAGGTGGAACTGGGGATTTTAGGATCAGAGGACAAGTTTTCCCCTTTAATCAGATCCCTGGCTTTGCAAACATTTATGAATCAAACATCACAGTATCTGTGGGAGGTAAGTGTGAAGTGGGGAAACTGAGGCACAGAGAGATTAAATTGCTTCCCAGAGAGGATCCAGCCCTGGGTGACACTGTTCGTCTGGTTTAGCTTCCCAGCAACTTGAATAAGGGGGCCTTCATCCTTTCCTGGTGCCATTGTAGCTCCCATAACACTGGTTGTTCCAGAAGGAACAGCCATTAGTGCAGCTGGATTCCATTCACATCCACATTCCCTGACTATTTTCTCATGTGTTTCAGATACCAGTGGACAATTGATTGTTTTGTTCCTTCCCGTTCCCATCTCCCTCCCCAAATCCCCTTCACACTCTCCCCTCTCCCCCACTTCCTTTCCCACTACTTGTATTTCTAATCCTGAGTTTTATCCCTCGTTTTTGTAGATTATGATTTTGGAGATGTCTTTCCAGCAATGCAGACCATGCCCAGCAGAGACTGGGAAGGTGGGACACACTCATCTCTTACAGCATTTTGGTTTTCTCTCTGCATTGCTGCCCTCTGAGCTTGCTGCATGTTCCCATGTTTGTTTCTTTTAACAACCAACTGCCCTGTCTCGATGGAATTCCGTACAGGCCCAAAATGTGGGATGTGCCAGCTGCCCTCACACCATGGATTTCCTCTTTGGGGTAAAGCACACAGGGTGCTGATTGAAAAACGGACCATTGGTTTCCTGAAAGCTCTGGAAAACAACTGAATTAATTCTGCTGCCTTTAATTTTGGGCATTTTGCAGGGATTAATTTGGGAGGTTTTGTTTTTCCTGGATCATCCTGTCCTGTGTCAAAACATCTCCTGTGAAACCACAACATCTACCACGTGGCCATGCTCAGTTTGGGTCACTACATTGGTTATTTTTATTGATTTTACCACTTCTTAATCCCAYTTATCAGCTACCCCTGGCCTTTATAGCCAAGAGCACATGCCCAGTTCAGAGGAATTTGTTCTCCTTCTTCCACAKTTGTTCTCCTTCCAGCCCCTGTGCTCCACGCCACTGGAGCAGGACCCTCTCTGCTTCACCCCCAGAGGAAACGCATCCACACTCCATTCTTTCCAGCTCAAAACTGGATGGAGCCTGATGGTACCACCTGAATATGTGGGGAATATTTGGGGAAATCTGCCTGAATTCCATGTGGATTGCTCTTGAGCTCTAACACGCTCCCTCTCATCTTCTTTCTTACCCCACATGCAGGGATGTCACAGACATGGTTTAACCTGTCCCTGGAGGGTACAAACCACATTTCCAAACKCAGGGTGCAGCCAACAGCTCCAGCGTGGGTGTTGGGTGGAGGCTGGAAGGACCTGAGGGGTGCTGGGGCAGACCCCTCTGGATTTGAGGCACACACAGCTCCCGTGTGCAGAGTGGTGCCAGTGGGATCCACCACTGCTCCAGGCTGGGTTTCCTCAGCCACAGGGAAATTGTCATCAGGACCCCCCACCAGGTCAGCTCACAGATGGATTCCTTGCTGTGGGGACAGAGCAGAGGTTAAGGAAGTTGGGCCATTCCCTGTTTTCAGCAAATACATTTTGGGATAAAATTCTCTATTTTGGACAAAGATTGTTTTGTCTCAGCAGAACCAGCAGGATTTAGGCCAAAGAAGTGACGTTGGTTTGGTGGTGCAGGCTGAGAGCCYGGGGCTGAAATGGCTTTTAAATGTTTTGTTTTATTAATGGTTGGACTCGATCTTAGAGGTCTTTTCCAACCTAAGTGATTCATGAATTTCCCTTTAATGCAGACATTAAAACCTGATTGACTTCCCTGGGAAAGCTCATACCCTCCCTGCTCTGGGGCAGGCATTTCAGTGGAGACAAAGTCGCATTTTGGAATCATCCAGCACAAACTGTCTGGATTAGAATTCTAGAATTTTAGTTTCATTTTCCTCCTCAAATCCTACACCCCAAATCAGTCTGCCGGGGCTGTAGTTCTCTTCCCAAGGGGTCTTTTTAGCTGGCTGTGGAAAGGAATCATATCATGGAATGGTTTGGGTTGGAAGGGACCTTAAAGATCATCTCATTCCATCCCTTGCCATGTGCAGGGACACCTTCCACTAGACCAGGAGTGGTGCTGGAGAAGAGAAGGGCATGGATAACCTTCCTTTAACCATGGTTTTGGATGGATAATGGATAATAATAGTCCAAGCATGACTCCTGCAGCCCTTCTCCACTGCTCCTTTTCCCTCTGAAGACTAACATGGGCCCAGCTGTTTGTGCTCCGCCTTGTCTGTGCCGCCTGCTGTCCTGGGACCCCCGTGAATGCTGTGTCCCCACACACACACTCCAGCCCCCACTTGTGTCACGTGTGAGCGGAGGAGAGCAGCCAGCTCCGTAAGGATCGCTGCTCCATGGGCTGACTCTGTCTGTCCTCTCAGCCRAGCAAGAACCTTCCCACAGCCCTGTGGCAGGGGAGAAGCAGCAGCCTCGTTGCTTGCTGTGGTCTTGCTCAGGAGCAAGGGCCCCAAGACTCCTCAAATTCTTTCCTATGGGCACTACCTCTGCTCCTTAATCAAGCTGCCGGCTCCTTGGTGACCGAGCTGTTGTTTCCAGGCTCTGAACTGCAGTGGGGGTGCTGGGTCTCACAGTGGCCTCCCTGTCCCTCCTCGCCACGAGCTGCTGGCACTGCCAGCACTGTGGTGACCACGCAGTGCCCCGAGCCCCCAGTGCGCAGCTTGGCTTGTTCTGGCTCCATCCAGGCACCTGAGCTGGCGTCAATCCGCTCTTCCCACCTTGTCTTGGCAGACGGAGACCTGACGGACACGCTGAGCTGCCCGCGCTCCACCGCCTCGGAGGCCAACGGCAGCAGGGCCGCGGTGAAGAGCCCCACGCAGCGCCACAACCCCTTCAACGAGGACAAGGCCGAGGCACCGTCCTCCGCCGAGACCACGCCGGTGCACGCGGCTTCCCGGGACAAGGCAGAGGCCACCCCCGAAGGAACGGACCAGTCTGAGAGCTGCACGGAGCTGGAGGTCATCAGGTAGGGACAGAGCTGCTGGCCTGGACAGGGGTGGCCGATGTTGAGGATCTGCCAGCAGAGACTGTGTCTGTGCTGTAGCCTTTATACAGCCCCGCGGGCGTGGGCTGGGTCCCTTGGGCTGACTCCACATCACCCTCTTTCCCTGACACTGTGTATCAGAGGGCTCAGAGTAATCTGAGCTTTTATTTGGAGCTCTCTCCAGCTGGTGGCAGCTTTGCAGCAGCTCTGGGTCTTGGATCTTCTCTCCCATCCTGTCCCTGCTCCTGTTCATCAGTGAGCTGTGGCCAAACCTGTCGCGGGAGATGCCTCTGCCGAGCTCCTGGCCAGTGTTTGACTCCTGCAGAGGAGATCCCCAGGGATCCCTCGGAGCCCTGAATCCAGACAAAGAGCTCTAGGCTTGTCTGTTCACACCCAGTGATGGGGACACCCCCAAACCTGCCCAGCAGGCCTGTGCTTTGTTCTCGTGCCCAGTTTTTCCAGAGAGGAGCAGAGGAGCTGGGTTACACCTCATCCTGCACGGCAGACACAGGGAAGGGGAGCACCGGGCTCRCTTCCCAAACAAGGGTGACCTGGCAGCAGTTTGGGTGCCATGTGTGCCAGAACACTTCTGCAGCACATCCTGGTGTGCTCCAGCCTGCATCTCCCTCTTCTGGCAGGCAGGGACACGGCATTCCCACCTCTAAAAACCTTCTCCCTTCCCAGCTTATTGCTCTCAGCCAGGGATTTCTCCCATGTCACTTCAGCTCCACGTCCTTTTATGATCCCTTTGCAGCCGAAGGAAGCCCATGGTGCTATGTCAGCAGTGATGCCTCTTCTTTTTGGGATAGATTGGAAAAAGTGTTCATACCTTGTGTCTCATGACGACTGGCATGGAGATGGGGGCTCTACACGGCTGTACATTGAGCAATGTTCTTGATCGAAGGATTTCTCTGCAATAGGGAAAACTGCAAAGGAATGTTGTTGGGAAAGGGTGGGACCCCTCTGTGTATCACAGAATCTAAGCAGGCACAGGTGATGACATTCCTGTCTCTCACAGGTTAGCCAAGAAGAAGAAAACAGGCAAGAAGAAGAAGGTGAAGCCCGAGGAGGTAGGGAACAGCCCAGCACCTGCAGCACCCGAGGCCAGCGGGGACAGCGGCATCAACGGGCTCAGTGACAGGGAGGAGGCACAGAGGGATGAGGGCCCCGCTGCCCCGAGCGGGCCAGAGGAGGGTGGGGAGCGCGCTGCCCTCGGCCCGCTGGCCCTGCGCATCCCCGAGATGAAGGACACGTCCATGGAGAGCGTGGGGCAGCCGCTGAGCAAGGTCATGGACAGGCTCAACGGGCAGCTGGACCCCGGGGGCTGGAACGCTGCCCTGGAGCCCCCCGGGCAGCCCTTTCGGACCGGCACGCCAGGGGATACCCCAGATGGATCGTCCTCTGGCGACTTTAGCGCGGGGATTTCAGCCCCCATGGACTTCTACCGATTTACCGTTGAGAGTCCAAACGCTGCTGCACCAGGTGGTGGCCACCATGACCCTCCAGGGCCTGGCCAACCGCCACATGTTTCTGGTAGCCCTGAGGCTCCTGAAGAAGAAGAAAAAAGCAGAGAGGGAGAAGCAGTTGGAGCAGTAGAGGAGTCTGAAAGGGCAAGTGATGAACCTCGAACTGGCCAGACAGAAACCGCCAACCTCCACGCTCTCCCTGAACCCAAAAAGGAGCAGCCCAGCCCTTCCCTGAGCAGCGCCGAGGACTCGGGGGTGGAGGAAGGGCAGGGCAGCCCCTCAGAGCTGACCCATCCCTCTGAGTTCAGGTGAGGATGGGTTTGCTCAGCAGGGAGAGCGTCTTCCAAACAATCTGGAGCTCATGTTGGCACTTTTCCACTTGGTCTTTGGTTTGGGGGGCAAAGCCTATCCTTTTCCAGGATGAAGAGGAGGCACAAGGGGTCAGGAAGAGAAGGTCTTAAGGAACTAACAAGTACCCAAATCATGGACATGTGCAATAAGGAAGGGGATTGCCCTTCTGGACTCACCCAGCCCCACATCCATATCCATCCTGTGTTGTCTCTCTCCACAGGGTGGATAACAACCATCTCCTGCTGCTGATGATCCACGTCTTTCGGGAGAATGAGGAGCAGTTGTTCAGGGTAAGAGGATCGCCATGGATCAAAGGACCAGCTCTGTGCCTGCATCAGCCCAGGGCTGAGAGCTCTTCTCTTTCCATGCAGATGATCCGAATGAGCACTGGGCACATGGAAGGGAACCTGCAGCTGATCTATGTCCTGCTGACAGATTGCTACGTGTACCTGATCCGGAAAGGTATCCCATCCTGACAGCCTCTGGGCTCAGCAGCAGGGAGGGAGGCTCCATCCATGGCTTGTCCATGGATTAGGCTACCACTGCTCACTGCCTTCACTGCCAGTTCCCTCATGTCCCCTGGTCACAGTAGGGAGCTCAGGTTGACTTGTCCCCTGAGAAGCCCTGGGACACATATCTGGTGGCTCCGTGCTGCCTGGGACACAGCTTGGTTTGCAGGTCCATTGCTGCTGCTGCTGCAAAGGGGGTCCTGTGCCCCCCTTCACATGGCTCTCTGTGTCTGTGCCAGGGGCAGCGGAGAAGCCGTACATGGTGGAGGAGGCTGTGTCCTACAATGAGCTGGATTACATCTCGGTGAGCGYGGCCTGGCTGGGCCAAACGTCTAGGGGGAGCTGGAGGCAACTTGGGGGGTCAGTTCTTGCCTGTCCAAGGGGTGAGGGTGCCAGGAGCATCACAGTGGCTGTGTTAGTATCATGGGGAGTGTTCTGGGCAGTGAACCTTTAAAACTGGGAGAGTTGGAAGTGATCTTCCTCCATTGCCACATCTGTGGGTGCCCACCTTGCTCACATCTTCTTATGGGCAGTGGAGTGACCGCTGACCCTCTCCCTGGGGCCAGAAGCCAAGGTCAGCCCTGCTCTGTTGCCCCTCATCCCGTGCCTGTCTTCCCTAACCATTCCTGTGTGGCACAGGTTGGGCTGGATCAGCAGACAGTGACCCTGGTGTGCACCAACCGGAGGAAGCAGTTCCTGCTCGACACCGCCGACGCGGCTCTCACCGAGTGAGTGGGAGTGGGTGGTAGACCAGGGCATGGAATTCTGACCAGCACCCTGGACTTGAGGCATGCTAGAGACTCTGGTGACAGCCCTTCACAACAAAGTTCTGCCACCAGTGTGGGGTTTGGGGGTTGGTTTGATGCCGCTGGCTGAACCCTGCAGGCAGCTGGAAATGCCTTGGGCATGGATGGATACACCCAAAGCATCTTCTCTGGATAAACACAGCAGTCACCCTGTCCCTTAGGCTGAGCCTTGGGGCTCTGGGCAATGCAGACCACATGTCCCTTTTGTCACTTGGGATGAGTAGGGATGAGCTCTTGCATGCCAGGGCACATCCCAGGTCTATGGTGTGTTGTCAGCTCAGGGAGGTGACCATCAGCTCATACTGGGATCTGTGCTGGAATGAGTGTCCACCTTCCACTTCCCAGTGTCACCCATTTCCTTTCTGGAGTTCAGACTTTGCAACCCCCTGTCACCTTTGGTCTGTAGGTTGATTTTGGGACCCTTTGGTCTGGAAAATGAGAGGCCCATGGTTAAGGGGAGCCCCTTGGGCACCAGAGCATGTGAGGCAGATGAGGGGCTGTTTGCCCTGGCCTTGTCAGAGATCCCTGCCTCCCTCTCAGGTTCTTCCTGATCTCCTTGAAGTCAGCCATGATCAAAGGGTGCCGGGAGCCCCCGTATCCCAGTATCCTCACGGACGCCACCATGGAGAAACTGGCGCTTGCCAAGTTTGTGGCACAGGAGTCCAAGTGTGAGGTGAGTTTGGGTATCGCCGCCATCGCTGCTGGCAACAAAGGCTCATGGGYGACTCCCTTGACTTCTCCTGGTTCCCACAGGCCTGTGATGTGGTTGTGCGTTTCTACGGCCTCGTTCACTGGGAAGACCCCATGGATGAGGTGTTGGGACCCACCAACAGCAGCTACTCCTCCGCGGAAAACACGGTCACCAAGGACGGCATGCTGCACTACAAGGCGGGGACCTCCTACCTGGGCAAGGAGCAGTGGAAGCCTTGCTTCGTGGTGCTCAGGTGGGCGCTGGCGCTGTGGGTCATGGCTGGGGTCAGGCAGGGCTCTGCAGAGAAGGTGCTGGGAGCAGTTTGCTGCCTGGGAGCTGCTTGGGAGGTGGAGAGGACTCATCGTGTCACCTGAGAGCTAAAGCCACCAGTTGTGGGTGCCCAGCAGCAGGAGTGTGACCTCATGGAGCTGTGTGGGTGGAGGGCAGGGCAGGGGTGGCCTTGGGACCGAAGGCCGGGGATACCAGAACCAAGCTGACTCTGGTTACTCCCCCTCTCATCTTCCCAAACGGCAGCAATGGGATCTTATACCAGTACCCGGATCGCACAGATGTCACCCCTCTGCTCTCCATCAACATGGGGTAAGTGGCTGGTGGGACACAACATCCAGACTGAGTGGAGATTTGGGGAGCAAGAGCCACCTGGGATGTCCAGGGATGGGTTCTGGAGTGGATCATGACSTGGTCTGTGCCGCAGGAATCCTGGCTGCTCCTCCCTGGGGTGAGGTGCCTGTTTGCTTTGGCTCCGGAGGGTGTCACTGGAGATGGGCTCATTTCCTTCCTTGGATGGGGCCTTGGCCTCTGGAGGGCAACGTACCCCTCCAAGAGCCACACTGGGACCCACCATGCTCTACTCTGGCTCTCCTCCAATGTGCAGAGCCTGGAGATCATCCTTGGAGCAATCCCAGGGGAACGCCACTGATGGGAAATGAGTGTTGGGAAGAGGGAGGAGGTGGTGGGCAGGGAGGGCAGTCAGAGGCTGTTTTCAGGCTCGTGCTGGCCCATCCAGATCACTCATCTCCGTCCTCCCCCCTCTCTCCCAGCGGCGAGCAGTGCGGGGGATGCCGGCGCTCCAACACCACCGACCGGCCCCACTCCTTCCAGGTGATCCTGACGGACCGGCCCTCCCTGGAGCTGAGCGCCGACAACGAGGAGGATATGGCGGACTGGATGCAGTACTTCTGCCAGGCTGTCTCCAAAGGGGTGAGCCGGGGACAGGCCCCAAGCGTGGGTGCTTCAACCCCCTCCTTTGCCCAGAGCCCCTTTGGAGCTGCCAAAGGGAGTGGGAATGTCTGGCAGGATGGAGCAGGCAGCTGTATTCCGAGCCAGGAGGGCTTCCCCACAGGGCACCCCGTGGAGATGAGGCTCCATCATGCCAGATTTTAACCCTCCCTTCCCCACCCCACGCAGGTGATCCCCCAGGGTGTTGCCCCAACGCCTTGTGTTCCCTGCTGCCTCGTGCTGACAGACAAGAAGGCCTTCACATGCCACGAGGACTGTCAGACCAGCTTCTTCCGCTCGCTCGGCACTGCGGAGCTGACGGATGTCACCGCCGTCTCCACGGAGGCTGGCAAGGAGTACTGTATCCTGGTGAGTGCAGGGCTTCGGGACCCGCCGGCTCGGGGCTGGGCGAGCATCCAGTGCTGACACCCGGCCTCTCTCTTGGTGCTTAGGAGTTTGCTCAGGACAGCAAGGAGTTCCTGCCCCCCTGGGTCCTCTATTTTAGTTGCACTACGGAACTGGAGAGGTTCTTGTCGGCACTGAACGTCGCGTGGAGGAACATCTACCAGGTGGGTGTGTGGGGCTGCCTCACACCCTTCATCTGGTGAGAGAAGGCAAAAGGGTGAATTTGTCCCTGCAGGGTGACCCCAGCTTTCCCACRAAGAGCAGGAGAGAGCCATGGAGCTCCTCCATGCCCATATAACCATGGGATGTGGGATTTAGAGCCATGAGCATCCAGCACTGGTGAGGGCAGTGGGACAAACCTGGGTCAGCCCCGCTGTGTCACCATATTTATGACACAGGCGACTTTCCCGTGTGGATTTGAGGTGGTTTGACAGCAGGAGGGAGAAGTGATGGTTGTCTGTTCCACTCCTGACACCCCACGCCCATGTTTCAGGTTGATCTCCAGCACAAGGCCATTCTGGACGCTGCTGTGAAGAAGAAATGCGAGGATGCCCAGAGCCTCATTGACAGCGCCTGGCAGCGCAGCGACAGCCTCTGCCGCGGGCGGGCCGAGCGGGACCCCTGGTGTTAACCCTGACTGGGGAAGGACAGCTCACAGGGGCCCATTTTGGGGATCAGGGCCTGTATCTGGCCAACTGGCACCCCAAACCCTCCTGGCATCACTTGGTCCCCACCAGGACCGTGCCTGCAGCGTGGACCCTGCGCCCACCATGCTCTCCGCGAGCCGGGGACGTCCGGTGCGTGTTGGGGAGCAGCCGACGCTTCACCACCTGCGCCTTCCTCCTCATCCAGCTGCCACGGGGCAAATGATTTGCCTTTCACAGAATAATATCCCAGTAGTAGTGAGGGAGAGGGTGGGAGTGGGGTGGGCTGGCATGAGCATCCCCATTGTGGTGGGGAGCGGGACTGAGGACTTGTTCATTTTCGAACAGRGTCGGGGCGCGGCGGGGCGAGGTGGGAACACTAAATCGCTACCGTGCATGTTTTGTTGCTCATACAATCACCGAGGATGGCACCGCTCCGCCTCCTCCTGGAGAGCTCACGCTCTGGACACTCCTGAACCACACTCAGCCTGTCCAGGAGCTTTGAGGCTAAGGAAAAAGGAACGGGGCCAAAAATTTGGCTTTAAACGTGGTTTTAGGAGATCTCAGCAGCCAGTTTTGAGGTTTGGACACTGGCCCTGTGCACCGGGGGAGAAGAGATGGAGTCCCACGTTCTTCAGGTGTCCTGAGGGACGTTGTCACGTGGCTGCCACCAAACATGTCTCCATCTCCTCGGCTCCCTCTATCTGAGGCCAGCAAGGACCTGTCGCCGCTTGCGCTCCACACCGAGCACTTTGGGGCACAACCCCAGCTTTTAAATAATATTAATATTAATAATAATGATCTGGAGACCTTCTCATGTAATATACGTTCACGGGGCCTTTTTCTGGGAGGAAACGTACGTGACTGAATGTATATGTACATACATCTGCTTCCTTTCCCCCCTCCCCAAATAAATAGTCATTGGTAACTCAACTTTGGCCCTACGCCAGATTCCAGCAGTAGGGGTTGCTGCTCCTCCTCCTGCCGTCACTTTGGAGCCTGTAGAATCGCTTTGGGGCAGGGAGAAGGGGATACTTGGATGAAAAGAGGGGAGGACGTGCACCCCCAGCTCCTCACTGAATCCCATCAGCATTAACCCTGCAGTGGGACACGTTAGTGGCTTCAGCTGGGAATTACCCATCAGGACCTGGAGTCTGGATGCTTTGTGCTCATTTGTCTCTGGATTCAGGAGCTATTCCCACTCTAGACAAGAAAGAAACAGCCATGGGGCCAGCCCCCGGCATCACCCACTGTCCCCATAAACCCTCCTTGCCTTTTGGGATCAAAAGGAGGGTGTCAGGGGGAGGTTGGGGATGGGGCAGCCACGGGTGTGGGAGGGATATTGGGAATGAGACAGCCCTTTGGGGGAGAGGAAGTTTGGGCTATGAGGGGTTCACACCTTCCTCCCCCCCCATTAGTAACCGTCGAAATGCCTCGGCCATGGGGTAAACCGGCTCCCA
Source organism: Amblyornis subalaris (assembly GCA_018881555.1). NCBI lineage: Eukaryota > Metazoa > Chordata > Aves > Passeriformes > Ptilonorhynchidae > Amblyornis > Amblyornis subalaris. Next base: position 1,732,810 of record JACAXG010000150.1, read on the forward strand.
GGGGGTCACTGCACAGCCCTAAAAATAGGAATCCAGGGCGAGGGGAGGGCACCGCCACCCCCCACCCCCTGCAGCGTTTTCCCGCGGGAAGCTCCAATTTCAAAGCACTTCGGTGACACCGAGAGGGATCAGCAGGGACAGAGGAGGGCGAGGCCCGCCGCACCGCGGCCACAAGCGAAGCGAGCTGGCCAGATCTCATCCCTCCCCCAGGCTGGCTGGGGCTGGGGTGGCTGCGTGTGCCCCCCAAAACCGCTCTCCCTCAGTTTCTGTTTCAATTTTATCCCGCCTTTTTTTTTTTGCCTGCTTTTCCCTATTTGCGCCGGGGCAGCACCATCACGTGAGGCCGGGCCCGGCTGGACGCGGCTGCCGGGGGCGCGCGGTGCCGGGGGTCCGGACACGCACCCCCAGGCCCGACCTTTACCCCACATCCCTTCCCCAAATTGGGGCCTGGATTTGGGCGGGGGGGCTGATTTGGGGGGGGGGTTGGGTCGCAGGAGGCGGCGCTCGCTCGCTCGCTCTCGCTCCCCCCGGATTTTTTTCCCTGCGGTTGTTCGGGAAGGTGGAGCCTGGGGCCAGCCCCGCGGGCAGGTGCCGGATGGCGGCGGGCACCCTCGCCCCCCGCCCCTCCGACTCCGTGCAAGAATTCCCGTACCCCCCCCCGAACAGCTCCCCGGCCGGGGGGGTGCCCCCGGCCGCCGACCTGGTGCTGGGGGCCACGGCCGGGTGCTTGGCCTGCTTCCTCACCAACCCGCTGGAGGTGGTGAAGACGCGGCTGCAGCTGCAGGGCGAGCTGCAGCCCCCGGGCACGTACCCCCGGCCCTACCGCGGGGTGCTGCGCGCGGCGGTCGCCGTGTGCCGGGCGGACGGGCTGTGGGGGCTGCAGAAGGGGCTGGCGGCCGGGCTGCTCTACCAGGGGCTCATGAACGGCGTCCGCTTCTATTGCTATTCCCACGCCGAGGACGCCGGCTGGACCGGGTATCCCGGCGGGACCGTGGCCGCCGGGGCCGTGGCCGGGGCGGTGGGAGCCATCGTGGGCAGCCCCGCGTACCTGGTGAGTGCTGCTGTGCCCCACGAGCCGTGGGGTGTGGGGACTGTTTTGGGGACCCCCCAGGAAAGCCTCGGCATCTTGGCTGCATCCTATAAACACGGGCTTGGTGCATTCCCTCTGCCCCTGCTTTGCTTCACCCCCCAGACTGTGGGGCTGCTCTGTGCATGCTCCCCTCCCGCTGCTTTCTCCCGCAATTCCCCCCCCCCCCGTCAGAAAACCAGCAGAGAACTCCCTCAAAAGGAAATGACCCCAAAAGAAATTGGGGATGGTGGTTTCCCCTCTCCCTTTTTAGGGGGTCTCCACAGTTTTTTGAGTTGCAAAGCCCCAGCAGTGGGTGTTCGCAGGGTCCCTTTGTCCTGGGTGAGAGGGGTAAAAGAAATGGGGTTCAAAGTCTGGAGTTGCCACTTGACTACTCATCTGTGTCCACCACATCTGTCGGAGGGGCTGAAACTTCCCCTCAAAATCTGCTGAGAAGAAGATGGGGGGGACCACAGCCGGTCCCAGCGGGGGCTTGGGGGAGTTTTGTCACCTGGCATTGTCCCCCTCCCAAGGTCAAGACCCACCTCCAAGCCCAGACACTGTCGGCCATGGCCGTGGGCCACCAGCACAACCATGAGGTGAGTGGGGATAGGGTCGGGTGGGGGGACACAGAGGATTTGGTGGCACCTTGTCCGTGCACACTCCAGGACCCAGCGGGGACGCTGCTATTTTGGTCAGCGGGAATTTAAAGCCGTTGTTTGGCTGCTTGGCCCCGTAATGATTCTATAAATAACAGTGTGAGAACAGAGGGGGTGTGACAGGCACGTGGGGCTGTGACACCGAATCCAGAGAACCCCGACCCCCTCAGATCTCTCCAAAGCCGATGGTGGCTTTGTGTCACCAATGACCAACAGGGATGGGAAACTTTGCCGGGGTGGGAAATTTTGGCCTGGTGGGACGTACTGTTCCCATTTTTCCCCAGTTTCCTCTCTTCCCCAGAGCATCTCCGGTGCTTTCAAGAGCATCTACCAGCAGCACGGGGTGGTGGGGCTGTGGCGGGGGGTGACGGGCGCCGTGCCCCGTGTGGCCGTGGGCTCGGCCGTGCAGCTCGCCACCTTTGCCTCCGCCAAGGACTGGGTCTGCGAGCACCAGGTGAGCAGGAAATAGGCCAGATCTGGCCGCCACCAGTCCCCTGTGCTCCCCTTTATTGCTGGGAAGAGCTGACACCCAGTGCTTCCCGCAGTGGTTCAGGAAGGGCAGCTGGGCGGCGGTGCTGGCAGGGGGCATGGTGAGCGGTGTGGCCGTGGCCGTGACAATGACACCGTTCGATGTGATCAGCACCCGTCTCTACAACCAGCCGGTGAACGCCGATGGCACGGTAAGGCTGTTCCGGATATGGCGCAGGGAACACACGGCTTTTCCTGGGATTGCATCCGGCAGGGGTGCACAGCCGGCTCCTCTCTCCCTAGGGCAAGCTCTACCGGGGTTTTTTGGATTGTATCCTGCAAATCTCCAGCAAAGAGGGGCTGCTGGGCTTGTACAAAGGCATCGGCGCCGTCTACTTCCGCCTCGGCCCCCACACCGTCCTCAGCCTCTTCTTTTGGGACAAGCTCAGGAACATGGTACAGTATCAGCAGCCCCCGGGGCTGTAGGATGGACTCCTGCCACCACCACCGATGTTAATAAAGAGGTTTTTCTATTTTCGGCGTCATTTCAGGGTCTTTGGGGTGGTGCATATGGGGAGGGACAGGACCTGAAATGCTGCGATGCCTCGGGGTGGAGAAGAGAATGGCGATGGGGAGGCAGGGGAGGGATAAAGGTGCTGGTGGTCGCTGAGCCCCTCCACGTGCATCCCATCACTGCATCCCTCTCCTTGCCCTAGTTTTCATGTCCACGGGGCAGCTGGAGCCCTGGCTGGAGGAGCTGAGCTCCAGCTGCTCTCGCTTGCTCCAGTAATGATTTACTAGCCGGGGGTAGCCAAGCCCCGCCTCCGCCCCGCGGACCTTGGAGCCGGGGCCTGGCTACGCCGTGGTTCCTCTCCATCGAAAATGTTTTCCCTGGGGTCCTGGCTCCCGGCATTGCCAGGGCTGGCGTGGGGCTGGGCGCTGCTGGATGCGCTCCTGCAAGGTGAGAGCCCCCAGGGGTAGCCCGGGGACAGCCCAGGGGACGCCAGTGACCCGCTACTGCCTTTCCCCGCAGGGCTGGTGGGTGCCTGTGCTGTCTCGGTGCTCTGCAGCCTCCTGAAGGTTTATCTCTACATCCAGTGCGTGAAGTAAGCGCCCGCCCTTCATCCCTCCTGGGGGGAAGTTGGTTTTGGGGATCTGATTTCGGGATCTGCTGTTGAAGGGGTGGCTCTTGGCAGCCGGGGGTGCAGGGCAGGGGCTGCACCCTCCGCTGCGAAGCAGGGAGGGCAATGTCACTAAGGCTGTCACCCTGTTTTCGGTGACATTTTCCCCCTGCTCTCCCCAGCAACCCAGAGAGGCGGGCGGAGAAGGAGGCGATCGCGGCTCAGTGGCCGCTGCTGGAGCCGCTGCATGTGCTGGTGCTGACCGGTGTCCTGGCCCTGGTGGGCTCCCGCGTGGCCGCGCTGGTGGTGCTGGAGTTCTCCCTGCGTGCCATCTCCACCGTCCTCTCCCTCGGCAAGGTGAGATGGCATGGGGGAAACTGAGGCATGGGGCATGGTGTGGAGGGAGCTGGGAAAGTGTGGATCCCTTGTGGATCTGGTCAGCACCCATGGGGGATGGAGGGGCTGCGGTGCGGAGGGGGCCGTGTGTCACTTCGCATTTGAGCCGGGTGTGCCCAGGTGGGCAAGAGGCTGGTGGCCCCTGGCTGGTCCTAGCCCTGGTGTGGCCACCGGCTCAGGGCAGTGCCCATCCCCTGTGCTGGCACTGCTGGGGCACCTCCAATCATGGGGCAATTCTGGGACCCTCATGGCAAGAAGGACATTGAGGGGCTGGAGCGTGTCCAGAGATGGGAACGGAGCTGGGGAAGGATCTGGAGCACCAGGAGCAGCTGAGCTAGCTGGGGAGGCTCAGCTGGGAGAAAAGGAGGCTCAGGGAGGATCTTCTGGCTACCCACAACTCCCTGACAGGAGGGTGCAGCCAGGAGGGTCTTGGGCTCTGCTCGCAGGGAACAAGGGACAGGACTAGAGGAAGGGGCCTCAAGTTGTGCCAGGGCAGGTTTAGGTTGGATATTAGGAAAAATCCTTCATGGAAAGGGTGGTCAGACATTGGAACAGGCTGCCCAAAGCAGTCACCATCCCTGGAAGTGTTCAACAAGTGTGTGGATGTGGCACTTGGGGACATGTTTAGTGGTGAACAAGACAGTGCTGGGGGAACGGTTGGACTTGATGATGTTGGAGGTCTTTTCCACCCTCACCATTCCGTGATTCCATGAACCCCCCGCTGCTTTGCAGGGCGCCCACAGTAGCCAGCTCTACCTGCTGTGCCAGTACTCGCTAGGCTGCGGGGTGTCCTGCGCCCTCAGCTTCCTGCTGGAGGGGGCCCCGCACCGCAGCTGGAACCTGGTGCTGGCGGCGGGGCTGGCGGGGCTGCTGGCGCTGCAGGCGCGGCGCCTGGCCCGGCACGTCTGCGTCCTGTACGAGCTGCACAGCCGGGCGCGCTACTGCGGCGTCTGCATCCTGCTCCTGGCCTCCGGGCACGGCATCCCGCGCCTGCTGCGCAACGCCCTGGCCCTCACCTTCGTCGTGGCCGACCTGGCCGCCGTGGAGCTCATCAACCGCGACTTCCTGTCCACGGCCGAGGCCGTGCGCTTCTGGACCCCGCTGACCATCTGCTACACCCTGCTGGTCGTCTACATGCAGGGTGGGTGGGGGGCTGTGCCAGTATGGGGCGTGCTGGGGGGCTGTACGGTGCTGTATGGGGTATTTGGGGGTGTATAGGACTGTATGAGGGCACCGGAGGTCACCTGGAGCTGTATAGGGGGCAAATGCAGGGTCCTGTGGGTGTATGGGGGATATATGGGGTATGTAGTGGGTACATGGGGTGTCCTCAGGCTGTATAGGTGGTATATATAGTACATCCTGGGGGTGTATAGGGGGTATACAGTACATTCTGGGGATATATAAGTGATATATGGGGCATCCTGGGCGTCTGTAGGGAGTCTGTGTGTGTGTGTGTGTGTGTGTATATATATCTATCTACCTATATATATATAGGTAGAGAGATATATATATCTCCTGGGTGTACACAGAATGTACTGGGGGTGTATAGAAAGTATATGGGATGTCCTGGGGGTACACGGGGTGTGCTGGGAATGTGTAGGGAGTATATGGGGGGTCCTGGGGGTGTATAGGGGGTACATGGGGTGTACTGGGGGTGGGGGTGTATAGGGGATACATGGGGTGTACTGGGGCTATATGTGAAGCCACCCCATAGCACCTCTGGAATGCTTGGTGTCCCCGTTGTGGGGCTGGGGAGGTCCCAGTGTCCCCGCGGTGACTCCCCAGTGCCGTGTCCTCGCAGAGGAGTCCCGGCAGGGCCCGGGCAGGGCGCTGGTGTTCCGGACTGTGCTGGTGCGGATGGGCGGCCTCTTCATCCTCCTCCTCACCGTGGGCCGATGGACTGACATCCTGCACGTCCTCGTTTCGCTCCTGGGGGAACTCTGGTGCCTGCTCCGTGCCGGGGTCCTGCTGGAGTCCTGCTGGAGGCAGGTGAGAGGAGGGGACACCTCCCCGCCACGGCGCTGGGGTGAGGGGCTGGCGGCAGCCCCGGGGCCACAGTGAGGGGCCTTTCTGCTTCTCTCCTTCCATCTCCCGTAGGATTTCACCCAGCAGCCTCGCCTGGATCATTTGCCCGGAACAGGATCGGAGGAAACGTCCTGAGGAGTCATGGGGTGTAACCAGACTGCAGAAACTCAGGGTGGCTTGGCCAGGCACCCCTGGAATTCCCCCGTCGCGGATCCCTCATGGGGACTAAGAAAAAAAGGGCTTCTGGAAGGCATCCAACCCCATCCAATGGGATGGAGGAGGTCGGGGGAAGACTCACATGGCCCTTGGTGTTTGGGGGGACCCTGTGAGGTTGCAGCACTGCTGGGATTTGTTCCCTGGTTCCAGTGGGATTGCAGGATGCTGGTGGATGTCCCATCTTGTTTGGCTGCAGGGCCACACTGTCACAGCACAGGGACCTCCAGGGGGTTGTAAATCTCAGAAAATAAAGTTTTTTCCAGCAAAATCCATGGGCAGAGCAAGCTGGGGTCCCGTTATGCCGGAGAGGCGCTTGGGGACAGCTGCAGTGCAGCTTTTTGGGGGAAGTGGATGGTGCAATTCTTCCCTGGGAAGGAAAACTGAGGCATGGAATGGGGGTGGCCCTCTGGCTGGGAAGTGCCCTCATGCCTCAGTTTCTCCCTGGCTGCAGCCAGCTGGGCCGTGCCGGGGGCAAGGGCCCTGTGAAGGTGGGGTGCAGTTTGGCAGGGGGGTTCTGGCTGCCTGGGCTTGGACCCCAGTATGGAGGGGGAGGCAGGAGGGGGACTGGAGGTGTTGGGGAAATCTTGGGGCTGGAGGGGGGCTCTATAGGGTTATATGGGGCATCCTGGGGCTCTAGGGGGGCACATGGGTGTCCTGGAGGTGCTTAGAAACAATATGGGACATTTTGGGGGTAGATGGAGCTGTATGGGGGGTACCTGGGGCTGTATTGGGGTGTAGGGGTTATCCTGGGGGTATATGGAGGCACTGAGGCTGTATTGGGGTACACAGGCATCCCGGCAGTATATGGGAGGTTCATGGGGCACACCCCGGGGGTGTTGGGTGCCTTGAGGGTGTCTGGAGCAATCAGGGGGGTATATGGGAAAATGGGCGGTGGGTGTCATCCCAGAGCATATAAGGTTCCCCCGGGGTGCATGGGGCACCTTGGGGACAGATGGGGCACCCTGGAGTCCCATTGGAGCACTTTCGGGTGCATGGGGCAGTCGGGGGGGGTACATGGGGCACCCTAAGGACATGTGCCCCCCCCCCTTCCTCCACCCGGGGCTGTGGGGCAGGCAGGGGGGAGGAGGAAGGGAGGAGGAGGAGGGAGGAAGGGGCGGTGATGCCGGGCGGCTCTGCCTCCCCGCTGCCCCCGCCGCGCCCGCGGAGCGCACGGAGGGACCCGCACCGGCTCCCCAGGTAGGGGACAGGGACGGGGACAGGGTCAMCCCCCGAGGGGCTGCAGGGTCACCTCCGGCCAGGCGACCCCCCCGGGCAGGGAACCTCGCCCGCAAGGTACGCCCCCCCCAGGTGGAGGACGGGGGCCACCCCCAGGTAGGGACCACCCGAGGTGTGGGATTGGGGGCCCCCCCAGCAGGGGAGAGGGGACACCCCAATATGGGACACGGGACCCCCTAGGGGATGGGATAAGGATCGCAGAGCCATCCTGGGGTGGGACAAGGGGACCAAGAGCCACCTCCAAGAAAGGGACTGGGGACACTCCCAGGGACGGGATGGGAGGCTCCCAGGCAGGGGGGACATGATGGGGCYACCGCCCCATAGGGGACAGGGCACCCCCAGGTAGGGGACAAGGGGCTGTGGGGCTGCACCGTGGGACACACAGGATGGCAGGGGGGCTGCAAGGCCACCTCCCAGGTGACGGACAAGGGGACAGCAGGGATACTCGGGAGGGGGGGACAAGGGACACCAAGAGCTGTGTCCCCCCCAGTCCATCCACTCCTTTTTCCTTGGGCATCCTGGGAGCACCCTCTGAGAGATCCCCTCTGAGAGGTCTCCGGGGCAGGGGACAGAGTTGGGGGGGCAGCTCTAGAGGGCTGTCCCATCCCAATTTTGGGGGGCTTGGGGATACCCCATAAGTGGCCCATTAATCCCCATTAATCCCACCTGAGCTCCCACCCCAGGAGATTTTAGGAAAACCAGGCGGGTCCTTCCCGATGTGGCTTCGGCCACCCCAAACCAGGATGGAGCTACGGAGGGAGACCCCCATTAATTCAGCCCTCGAGCCTGGCCCAGCCCGATGGCCCCCGGTTGCGGGGGACCCAGGGGGTGCCGCCGTGGGGCCGCCGGGATCCCGTCAGCCCCGGCACAAAGAGGAATGCGATGAGCACATGGTTCCCATTAACCCCGGAGAAATTTTTTTTTTTCTTTTTTTGGTTGGGTTTTTTTTTTTTTTTTTTTTTGGTGATTATTCTTTTCTTTTCCCCTTTAGTTTTGCGCAGCTCTGCTGAGGAGAAGGAAAAGCGGCGGCTCCGGCGGGTGAGGATTCGGGCGAGGGCCGGCAGCGCCGGAGCCCGTCCGGGGTTTTGCCGGCGGGGAGGGAGGGAAAGAGGGAGCGAAGTGCTCGGGGTTCTATTTCCTCTTTAATCCCTTCCCTGCTTGAGTCAGAGGCTGAAGTCACCGGCGGGAACATCCCGAAGCTTTTCCTCCACCTCGGAGGAACCGGCTTCCCCTGAAAGGATGTGCTGACCCCCGTGAGCGGGATTTTGGGGGAGTGGAGCCGCATGAGACCGGGCAACTCATCACACAGGTATTTTTCAAGCTGTCGATTCATCTCAGGGATGAATCCTGCTTCACCCACGCAGCGCCCCAGCTAAAGCCTTGGGGTTCCCCCGCTCCAAAACGTTCCATTTGGGAAGGGGAAGCTTCGCCCCGTCTGCTTTTCCCATTGGGAAGTTGGATAAACAGCCCTTTTCCTTCCTGAGCAGGGTTTCTCGGGGTCGGGCGCATCCTGCCTGTGCTGCTCGGGGGATGTGTTGGTGTCGGGGACGTGGTGATTCACAGCACTATGAATCTCAGTTTTCCCACCTGGAAAAATAAAAGGGGGGATGCACTCAGCTGGAAGTGAATGGCAGGGAATTGGGGATAAAAAGGGAGGGAATGGGGATGTAGAAACACTCCAAAAAAGCGGTTGCAAAAGCAAAATCCCATTGCAGGCCCTTTTTTTAAAATGAAAGGTAGGTATTTCCTGCTGCCCATGGGGAGTTTAATCCCAGCTGGGAGCAATAAGAGGAAATAAAGGGGATTCAAATGCTTATGAAAGGGTGGGATTTGGCCACAGAGGTGTGATAATGGGAGATACTGGCTGCTGCTTTACCAGGACCCGGTACTCTGTGCCCTCCCAGGCACGAGACCTTTTATTGCCGTGACGTGGGACGGGGACGCTTGTTCCTTCTCCCTTTCCGGGAGGAGGTAGGCGGGTTGATGCTGAAGGGCAACGCGGCTGCAGGAGCTGCCGGGGTGTCYGTGAGTTTTACTCTCTTTTATCTTATTTTCCCCAGAATCGAGCCCAGGTCCGGCCCTTCCATGGCTTCGGCGATGTTGCCGGGGAAAGCAGAGAAGAGAATCGCTTCGTCCGTCTTCATCACCCTCGTGCCACCGCGGAGGGACGTGGCCACCAAGGAGAAAACCCCGTGGGAGCTGCAGCCAGACGGTGCCGAGGTCCCCAGCTGCCATYGCCCCCAGATCTCACCGTCAGCCCCTGCATTGCCCAACGGAGGTGAGGGGTRTCCGTGGGGGCTGCGAGCAGTGCCGGGAGGATGATGATGGGGCTGAGGAGGCTGTGGAGATGCTTTGCTAAAGGATGCGCATGCAGAAGGGGATGTGAGAGTTTTTTTGGGGGCTTATTCCCCACATCCCTGCACCCATCCTGGGATGGATCCGGCTGCTGGGGAAGGGCTGTTTGCTCTCCACTGCCAGGCACTTATCAGTGCTGTTTGTCCCCTCTGGCTCAACAGCGTTTGCTTTTGGGGCAGGTCAGCAAGCGCTGCTGCAAAGCTGTCGAGGCGTTATTGAGACGGGGCGTTGTTGGACATTAGTGATCCCCTAAACCCCCCGCATCTGTCTGTTGCCACAGAAACCCATCCAGTGGCCCCTGTGCCTTCATCCCCACCAGTCCTCATCCTCTCCGAAGAGCCCCGGCCCTCGTCCACAGAGGCACTGGGTCTGGCGCTGCAGCAACTGAACCTTGCGGCACCCGCCAGCCCCCAGGTGAGGATAACGGGGTGCAGACCCTGCCAGTGCCTCAATTTCTCCACCTGCAAGGGCATAAATAACATGGCTTCAACTTGCCCCACTCACCAGGCCCCTTCCACCTTCCCTGCTGAATTGAGGCCGCCCACATTTTGCCAGGAGCAAGCGGGCAAGACACAGTGGCAGGATGCGAATGGGTACCCAGAAAGGGACAGCTCCAGAGGTAAGGGGGGACCCAGCTGTGTATGGGCTCRTCCCTGCTTGGGGAAACTGAGGAATACAGCTCTAAACCCCTCTCCCTGCTTCCTGCAGACATCTGTGCCTTCTGCCACAAAGCGCTGGGGCCCCACGTGCCGACGGTGGAGGCGATGCGGAAGCAGTACCACCCCAACTGCTTCACCTGCCGCACGTGCCACCGGCTCCTGGCCGGGCAGCGCTACTTCCAGAGAGATGGGTGCCCCATATGTGACACCTGCTTCCAGGTACCCGTCCTCCTTCGGGGAAAACCGGCACCCTCGGGATGTCCTCTGGGGCGCGAGCTGGCGTCTCATGGGGTGTGTTCCCTAAATTCCAGGCCACGCTGGAGAAATGTGCCAAGTGCCAGGGGCTGATCACGGAGCACATCGTCCGTGCCCTGGGCAAGGGTTACCACCCTGGCTGCTTCTCCTGCACCACCTGCGGCCGGGCCATCGGCACCGAGACCTTCGCCGTGGACGAGCAGGGTGACGTGTACTGCGTGCCCGACTTCTACAGGTTGGCAACGGGGGAGCGTCCCCAGGCTGGGAGTTGGGGTTTGGCTCGTCCCCATCACCCCGCAGGGCTCACACCGCTCCCATTCGCTCCCATCAGGAAATACGCCGCAGTTTGCAGCGCCTGCGAGCGCCCCATCATCCCCTGCGAGGACGAGGACACCTACAAGATCGAGTGCCTGGGACGCAGCTTCCACGAGAGCTGCTATCGCTGCGAGGTATGGTCCCGGGGGTGGGGGGGCCCCTGAAGCTGAGGGGGTGGCACTGAGCCTCAGCTGAGCACGGACATAGGGATGGCAGCACCCGTGGTTGTTTTTTAGCCCCCAGTTTATCTTGCAAGTAATGGGGAAATAAATAAATCAGGTGATGATGATGATGATATGTGTGGAGAGCTTCAGCTTTGCACATTTCTGATGTAGTCTGTTGCTTTTTCCAAGTGCTGGTGGGTTTTGCAGGAAAAATGGGATGTAACATACATGGGGACCCGTAAAACTCGGTGTCCCTTCTCCCTCTTGCCCCCAGGGCTGCGGGATACCCCTCTCCCTGGAGCTAACGGAGGACGGGTGCTACCCCCTGGACGACCACCTGCTCTGCAAGTCCTGCCACGTCCGCTGGCGCAACGAGTCATCCTGCTGAGCGCCCACGGCTCGTCAAGCTCCCTCTTCCAGTGCCAGGCACCAAAAACAGGGTGCATCCACTGGGATGCACCCCGTGGCYGACCCTGGGTACCTGCTGCACCCCCAAATTACTGCAGAACTGGTGTTTTCATCACCAAAATGTCCCCAGGACCCTGACCCAATGGGCTGGCTGGCCGGAGAAGCGCAGACATGTCCCGGCATGGCTCTGTGCTCATGACGAACATAAAATGCCCTGACAGAGCAGCAGTGGCAGAGGAGCAGAGATTTTATTCCTTATTTCTTTTTTTAAACTCCTTTTTCAAGGCCAGTTTGGTTTTCTTGGGTGGTGTTTCTTTCTTCTCGAACTTCCTTGGGGTTTCACTGAAATGTTTCTCTCTGGGGAGAGCGGGCACTGATTTAGTTACTCGCAGTTAAATAAAACCCCAAGTTTAAAAACTCTCATTCCTTTCATCCACCCTGCATTCCAACTCTATCAAATCCAAGTTTAAAAATAAGGAAAAAAGCTGCTTTTGGATTTTCTAGGCGTGGCAACAGTCGGGTCACGCAGATCTGTAACAGTTGATTTTGGGGTGCAGTGATTTGGTGGATGCTGCTGCCCCTCGGGGGAGAGCCAAGTGTTGTGTTTTAGGGGTGGATTTGGGATTTGGCGATGTGCCGTGGTGTTGATAAAAGGGGTTTTGGTGTGGTTTGGGTTTTTTTTGCTGACTGTCTGTCCTGGAGCCGGCAGAGGGCAGCCGGAGCACGAACTCCTCCATCAGGCAGCAAAACTCCGGCTAAATGCATCCCACAGCGCCGGGATGCCGGGGAAGATGGACAGCCGCATTTCTGCGTGATATCCCAGATAATATCGCTCCGCCATTGGAAGCTTTCTGATCTGTCAGTCCCAGCCTTAAACCAGCAGACACTGGACCGTTTCTCTGCATGCCCGACATCTGGGCAACCGATGTCGCCGGTGTTTAGTGGTTTTGTTTGCAAGGGCGTTGCAAACCAGAGAGAGAAACTTTTTAACTTTCTTTTTAACTGAAAGTGCTTAAAAAGCCACAAATCAAGAGCAGAAAATAGCAAGAGTGTGAGAGATGATGTTTAATGCTTTCCTGATGGAAAATGAAAGCTGTAAGCAAAGAAAACAACCACCAGACYAGCAGCTCCTGGGTCACGTACAACATCTCTCCGGCGCGTGCTGTACGTATGAGTGAAGGGGTTAATGATGGTTAATTAATCACATCAATAACTATTTCCTGACAATTCTTCCCTGTCTACAAAGCTAATTACTCAGTGTTTGTTAACAAGCATCTCCAGGTCATCCATCAGGTCATAACTTGCCATAAATGTATTTATAAATAAGCTGTGGTCTGTCCCAGTCACGAAAGTCGGTGGCTTTGGGTTTGGTTGGGTGGGAACCCCTTGTCCCATGCCAGGGAATTCCCATGCTCCAAGTCAGCTCTCGCTTTCCAAAGCTTCTTGCACCATGAGGAAAATCAGGCATCAAAATAATACTAAAAAAGTAAAATGACGTGGCAGTGGCCAAAGGGAGCAGGAAAGGGAAGGCCCAGAGGGCAAAGGGTTGCTTGCTTTTTGTAATATGGATATTTTTCCAAGCAAGGTTTTTGGGGACGATGGAAGGTGCCGATGCTGGGCGGTGTTTTGGACATGTTATTGCAAGTAAYGCTACCCCTCCGCAGAGGAATGGTGGGAAGGGGTTGGGTATTTCCCCCTTGGAACCTTCCAGGAGGGGCTGTTGGCACCGGGACTGCCGCAATTTTTGGCCGGAGGTAGGCAGGGAAATGCTTTTATTGACAGGAAGCCTTGGAGAAGGTCCTGAAAAGCAAGGAGAAAGGAAAGGCACTGCTGGAGAGTTTGGCAGTGTGGTGAAGGGATGTGACGTGGTCAGGTTTGGCATGATTTTCCAGGAGTGGAGGATGACAAGGGACAGGGATGGATAGACACGGGTAAGTGGACAAAAGGCTGATTTATGCCATTTTCTTCCCGGATAAAGGGAGAAGCRTTACGAGCTGAGGCGTGGGGAGCGTTGCCTGAAAAGCACAGCCCCGTGTTTTCTCTTGGGAGGAGCTCGAGGAATTTTGAGCTGCGTGCARGAGATCCTGCAGGGGTGAGGCTGCAGGAGCCGGATCCTGCCCCTCTGCCGAGCAAACCCACATTGGCTGTAATGACTCAGCCCACCCTTGGACTTGTCACCCTGTCACCAGCACTTCTGGAAGTGCCCAGGTCTGCAAAAACAAACCAACCCCACATCCCACCTGGAAAAATAACATTCGGGGGGGGTGTGAGCCCCCAAAGCCTTGTGGAGTCCCCCAGGATTACCCAGGTGTAAAACCCCCTTGAGGTCCCCCCTCGTCCCCGTGTCAGTGCTAAAGGGCAGAGAGGATCCCAGTGCTGTGAACGGCTCCGGCCCTTCCCTTGGCTGCTGCAATACGCCCGTCAGCTCTTGCAATCCCTCTTGGCAGGCTGAGGAGAGCGGGAAGGACCTGGCTGCCCTCCAAGGAGCAGCAAATGCAAATATTTCCTCACTTCAGGCTGGGTGCGGCCCGCGGATAAAATTTCCTCGGGCTTTCCCAGCGAAGGCATCCGATATCTCACTCTGCTGCAAGGCCAACTTGCTCCCAGGAATACAATGGTGCATCCCATAAAAAAACCCCAAAGGTTATCTTTTTACTGCTCAAAGGATTGCCTGATTTTCAAAAAGAGGTTTTAAACTAAAGAAAGAGCTTCTAGGCACGGCCGTAGTGATTTTAAATCAGTGGTTCCAGTGTTGCTTCATGGGAAAAAAACCACCTTTTTGCAGGTGGTGTTGGCAAATTTTGGAAGATTTTTAGTGTGGCACAAGGAAAGTCGAATGATAAAGGGGCTGGAAAAGGTTCTGGGAGCACGGTTGCGTGCTGGTGATGGTTTTTCTCAAATAGGATGGAAAGAGCTGCAGGAAAACTGGGGTTTTCCTTTGGATGCCAGGTTAATGGCAGCCACATCCCAGCCGGGTCCCTGCAGCGTTGTTCTTCCCCACAGAGTGTTCAAACCTATTTTCTGCACTTTCCTGTCTTTGACACAACCTAAAAAAATAATTTTTCTTAAATGAAAACTGGTCTGATCCTGCTGGTTATGGGAGAGGCAAAAGCCAGCAGGGATTATATCAGGCACAGCCTAAGCCCTGGATTTCTCCAGCTCATGCAGCACAGGTGGGATATATATTTAAAAAAAAAAAAAGCTATATGCTAATATTCTCCTTTTTTTTCCAATTTCCCTTGCAAAACTGAACCACCCACTGCTACGATGTAGTTTTAAAGGACATTGGTTTTGATAGTATGAGGGGAAAGGGATGAGGCAGGTACGCAAGCGTGTTACCAGGCTGTGAGTGCTACACTAGCTTCTTTATAAAATAAATAAATAAAATAAGGGATAAAAAGCCCAACCCACCCTATTTCTGAAAATAGATGCACAGTACACGCCTGTGAGTGGGGTTTTGCCATTTTATATCCCAGATTTCCTTCATCGTATCAGCGATTACAGCATCCCGCAGTCCTATTTCCTTAAAAATTACCGATTTTCACCGAGATTTGGCTTCGAATGGTTTAAGTTACATCTTTATTTTGCTGGAGTGTCCAGTAGAGCCTATGAGTGAGGTGTTTTATTAAAAAAACCCCACGGATATTTCTCACAGAGGTTATCCCATTTGTCAAGGTGCATTATTGACCTCAGGGATTTATCACTGGGGAAAAAAGTGGAGAAGGATGGGGAATAAATATATATAATAATATATCCCTTAATTCTCCGTGCGGCTAAACTTTCCCTGACATCCAAGCTGGGGAATATACTTTAATCTCATTTATTGGATTGCTTCATCTGAGTATGGATTTTTTTGTTTTTTCTGAAGCGATGGGACTCCAGACGGGGGCTTAAGGGCAACGTGTTCCGTGAAGAAAATGAGAAAATTGTGAAGAAAAAAGAGAAATAAGGAGGAAAAGGAGGGTTTTGGCTGACAAAAGGCGGCGCCGGCCGGGGCTGCCCCTTACGGCTCCTCAGGCGCTGCCCCCCCGCGCTCGCTTCACAAAATGGCCGCTCGGCGGGGCCGCGGGAGCGGCGCTGAGGCGACAAAATGGCGGCGGGCGGGCAGCGGGGGGAAGGACAGGCGAGGAGCGGCCGCGGGGCCGGGGCGACGGGCACGGCGGAGGGGCTCTGATCCTGTGCGAATCCCCTCCGGGCAGGCGGCGAAAGCGCTGCGGGTGAAACCTGACCTTGTTCGTCCCCCTCCCTCCTGCCCCTTTCTCCTCACCGCCTTTGCAAAAGGATGTGAAAATGCTCAGAAATGCGCCTTTTCACTCGGCCATGGCGGAGCCCCCGCTTTTCCCCCCTCACCTCAGCCCCCCCTAAGGGCGCCTCAGGCGCCATCGCTGCCTCACCCCTACTACCCCCCCCCCCCCGATGTTACCCCTAAAATGTTATTTTTTCCCTCACAGCCAAAGATTTTTGGCGCAGAATTGTGCTTTCCACACGCCCCCCACCCTTCCTTTCATCATCACCACACGCACCCTAAGGTGGGTAGTTTTGTGCCTAATTCTTTGCTTTTCCACCGCTTTTCTCCTTCGCAGGGGTTGAAGCTGCCATCTCTCGCTCTCCTGACGGCATGGAAAATCCCCAAAAGTGCTTAGGAAAAAAAAAACCCACAACACCAAGGAAAAAAAAGCCCCAAACACCAGAGGATTGATTTATCATCGGAGCCGGAGTGGTGTGGGAAGAAGCCATCGCTGCTTGCCTGCTCCCCACGACAGCTCGCCCGCCATTCGCTTAATTAAAATCATATATTGGTGTGATCAGACGTGGTAATACCATAAAAAAAACCCCAAATCCCGTAACATCCACATGCTCGTTGTTGGAGGCTGCAGCCAAGGTACCACATACGCTTTTTTTTGTCTGTTTTAAATATTTTTTTAATGTTGCCTTACTTTTTTTCTCCGTATCACAGTGTTGTTACAGACTATAACATTGCCTCTTCTTCCTTAAAATCTACATGCCTAAAATACTGCTTTTTTCATGGAATTACAGATTTAGGCCCATATAGATGCTCTTTTATTTCTACAGATATTCTATATATTCTATATATTCTATATAGCTATATAAATACTGCTGTATATTTATTATATAGTTTTATATATATGTCTTTTTCCCAGGGACTGCTTAGAATATAAAATAAGCCCACACATCTAAAAACTATGATTTAATTATATATAACCACTGTATCTTTGGCCCATATATATGTTTGATTTTATATATATTACCTTTGTTTTCCTCCATTGGTTTCCTACTACAATGTATCCTAAAAGCAGGAGAAAAAATGCCATCAAAAATAAAAATAAAAGAAGAAAAATAACAAAAACCAACCCATCTCTTTTTTACAGTCCATGATGGAAGTTTGTGCCTGAATGTTTTTATTTGTTCCACAGAGATGTAGATTTTCCTTGGGAGATTTGGGAAGGATTATTTTTTAATGAAAAAGAGGAAAAAAATACACCCAGGAAAAAAAAAAACCCACAAGAAAACAAAACAAACAATGAAAAAGAAACAAAAAGGAGAAAAGCACAACAAAACCACACCGCAGTAAGTGAAGCTGCAAACGCAACCGAATAGTCCGGATCAGACAATTCATTGCACAAAAAAAGAGGATAAATGGAACTGCAATGGCCGGCTTTGCTGTAGATCCGGGAGGAGGGATCAGCTCCTTTATCCCACCATCTCGCGCTCCAAACACCACCATTTTTTTTCCCTTTTTTTCCCCCTTTTTTTTTTTTTTTTTAAATGTGCTTTGTTGGGGCGTTTTGTTCGGAGCCGAGGCGGCTGCACCAGCCCCCCCAGCCGGGGCTGCCAGAGCTGCTCGGGGGCTTCACTTTTACAGAGATCTCTCTTTTTCTCCGGCCTTGTGCAGTCTTCTCCCTTTTATTACGTGGGTTTGGTTGTTTTTTTTTTTTTTCCCCTCTGCGGGTATAAAGGTTTCTCTCCGCTCTCCAGCTTGGCTGCTTATTCCAGAAGCTTCCACGGGGGCGGGGAGCCCCCACTGCGGCGCCTTTGCCGCAGCGCCGGGCAGGAGGAGGAGGAGGATGCGGAGGATGCACCACCTCTCCCTGGCTGGGAGCCTCATTCCAAGCCTCTCCCCCTTGCTCCATTCCCCCAGCCTTGAAAACAGAGTGCTGGGAGGTGTTTGCAACTTGGGTTGAGTTTTTTTTTAATTTTTTTTTTTTTTTTCCCTAAATAAATGGAAAGCAGAGCTGTTGCTGATGGAGATGGATGAGGCAGGGCTGGCAGCGCCGCAGCCCTGCTCCGGCGTGGCCATGGCACCGATGGCACAAGTGACCTTTCCCAGGCGGTGGGAGGGAGGATTCCCCCACTGCCCCAGCATGCTCCTGCTCGGAATTCATTTTAAATAGCAGGAGTATTATTTTTTATTTTCCTTCCCCCCTCCCTTTGCTCCTCCACTGATTTTTTTTTTTTTTTCCGAAGCTTCCTCACGGTCTTTTATTTTTTTCCTGTGTGTGTTTTGAATTGCGTTTTAAAATTGCCCAGCTGGAGACAAGGCTTGATTAGAGCTGGAACAATAGCTCCCTTTTATTAATAACGGGAAGGATTTACAATCCTACAGCACCTTCCTTGGAAAGCTTTCCAAACCATTTGCAAACACTCACAAATTTCAGATTGCGCAGCCTTTGGCTGTGAGGTGGGTAAGTATTTAATGGTGCCACCACCCAAAATCACCTTGGTGGCAAATCTCCATTTCTGAGCTCTTACAAAGCTGACAAATTTGGTTTGGGGTTTTTTTGGAGGGGGTGTGGATGTGGGTGGGGTTTGGGTCTGGCTAAAAGCTGTAACCTAAATCTGTAGATGCAGAGTATTTCCTGCGTCCTGGGAACTGGGCTGTTGTTCCTCCGACCACACAGCTTTCCAGAGCCAAGCTGAGGATTTGCTGCATGTCAGTAAACATCTGCTTATGGACTTTTTTTTTTTTTTTTTAATCCATTCCCTTTTCTCAGTCCCCAAGTGACCTCCTGCAGGGCTGCCTCTGCTGCGGTTCCACCACAGCTTTGGAGCACTAATGTGTGTCCCTGTGAGCCAGAGTGACCTTGCTGGGGGAACTGGGCCCACTGAGTGATTCAGATGCTCCGCTTTGATCCCAGATCCCTGCACTCCATTTTTTTTCCAGCACATCCCCTCAGCCAGGGGATGTTGTAGAGTTACGGGTTAAAGCTTTTTCATGTGTTATTTTTTCTCGCTCTCTTTTTTTTTTTTTTTTTTTTAATTTCCAAGGGAAACAGTGGATTGTTTATGTAAGTCCTCTCCACAGCTGATCCATACTAACCTTGCAGGGATCCGGGAGTCACCCAGGCGGTGGGATCTGGCCTTTCCAGGAATGTGAGGCACAACGCTCTGGCCGTGTCCGCGTGTGTCACGCACGGGCCACACAAACCCACAGTGTCCCTGTGGTTATTCTCTGTGGAGAGCATTAGTGGGTCCCAGGGCTTCCCCTTCCCAGTGCTTGCTGCTTCACAAAGGCTGATGCTTCTGGAAAAAGCTCTGCCTTGTGGCCTTTTAAAAAAAATAAATAAATAAAGCGGCGCTGCTCTGGATTAGTCATCCTTATTTTTGAAGGAAGCTGTTTGCCAGCGCTGTCCCTATCACGCATGTGCGTGTGAGATGGGAACTCCAGAAGGCTGCTAATGTGCTCTGCTCGTTGCTCCTTGGAGCTCAGCCACCCGGGCTTCGTCGAGCAGGCAGGTGGAAGAACCAACAGTCCAGCTTTCCAGACCTTTCCCTCCTTTTTTTCCGGGGCTGGAATGTCTGCATTGGCAGGTGTGGAAATGTGGAGACTGCAACAGCAGTCAGCGAGGACGGATGAGCTGTTTTCTGGGGTCATGTCCAACTCCAGAGAAAAACCCTGGTGATTTATAATTTTTTTCTTGCCTGTGGTAACTTTTACTCTGAGCTCTGCTGTATCTTGTGAGAAGACTGAATTTGACCCTTTTGGGTGGTAAAAATGTTTCTGTTTTTAAACCTCGATGCTTTTTCCCTTCCCTGTGGTCATGTAGAAGAGCAAGCGGTGCAATTAAACAGTACAGCAAAGGGCAGCTTCCTCCCCCTTTCCCCTTTCAAAAAATCCAGAGTTGTGTGTCTTGAACTGCTGCATAGGCAGAAAACATACAAAGCCCTTGTCAGCATTGTGCTGATGTGTGGCACATTAAAAAAAAATACACACAAAAGGGGTGGGGAGAGCGGGTGCCTCCAGGGAGCAAAACTGTGGGGCCCCTTTCCCTCCAAGCCAACAGACCTACATGGGATAGTCTATTCCTCCTAATTTTGCTCAGGGAAAGGCAGTGGAGGTCGGAGGGAGCATGGAACGTCCTAAATTGTGTTGATGAAGATCAAGTCCCCTTGAACTATATTTTTTTTCCTCTGTGAACTTGCTCCCGCGAGGTGCAGCTGGTTTATTACTCCATTCCTGAAAGTCGTGCAGAAGGAAAACGCTTCCTCACTGAGTGTCATTTCTTTTGTTGTGTTGGAAMGGTGCAAATAAAAAGCACCTGGTGCTGGTCTCTCCTGGGTCACACATGACTTCGAAGCGAGGTGCAGCTTCTCGCAGTCATTAGAGCACAGGGAGGAGTGCTGGGGATCGTTAGCCACCCTTAACGAGGATAGTGGCATCGGGATTCCATGGATGCCTCTGGCTGACCGGGCCCTGCCACGCTGGAGCAGCCCCTTACGAGAAATTATTTCACAGCCTGGTTGCTGCAGTGGTTTGTAGCACAGCTATGACTTTATCCTTCTTTTTGGCCAAAATTAAATGGAGGGTGAGGATGAGGTGGCCAGGCCAGATTTCATACCCTGCTCCCTGTGCTGGAGCTGGTGTGTGAACACTGTCAGTAGCTCCTGTGACTAAAGCCTCATTTGTACTTGGAACAAGCCAGTGTGGACAGGGATATGAATTTTATTCCCTCATTAGGGCTGTGTTGGTTTGGAGGTACACCTCGTGCTTTTCATAGGCAGGGAGGTTTGGAGGAGGAAGAAGTTGGGATGATTCCACATTTTTCAGGCTGGCACACCCTGTGGGACTCAGAATTACTTTCCTTTGGCACTTTAGGATAAATGAGTGAGAATTGCCTTGTGAGCACTGAACTTTTACCACCCTGAAGAGTTACTCGAGCTACATCCGTGATATTTCCAAGCTAAACAAAACCTGAATTTCTGGTGCCAAAAAATGATACAAACCTCCACTCCTCCTCTGTATGGGGGGAAACCACGGTCTTTCAAGCTTTCCTCTTATCCCAAAGAGTTAAAAAGCTGCACTGTGAGATCTGCAGAAGTGAAATAAAAGCCAAAGGCAGACAAGAAACTTCTCCCACGTCGTGTTGTTGGAGAGGCTTTTGAGCGCAGCAGGTCTCGATGCACAAATATTTCCCTTTGTGCCTTGTCTGGAGTGAAGGAGCCATAACTCCACAGACACGGGTTCACTCCTCTTCATTTAAACACCCTCATGTTGCTGCGGTATCAAAATGGTGTTTGATAAGACAAAAGCTCAGATGGTGGTGACTCGGTGTTTATTTTGTGCTGGGTGTGCTGATCAATCCAACAGGGAATGTGGGAAGAGCAGCCTGTAGCTCGCAGGTTTGGACTGTGGGCTTTGTGTAAAAGCCTTTTTCTGCAACATTCCAGTGTAATTTCTGAGATTTTTTTTTCCCCCTGAGCATTGCATGCAGGAAAAAATTACGTCGATGTAGAGTTAATACAACAATTAGGTGTTAAAAATGGCAAAGTCCAGGATTTGGTGATCTAACCAGTCCTAGGGGATTTATACCCTTTGCAGTTGTCCTGTTTGGGTATCAAATCACATGGAACTGGCTTTATGTTTGTTTTCTTTGGTTTTCCCTTAAAATGTAATCTTTTGCAGCCTGGAAGAGCAAAGTCCTGTCTAGCTGATGAAAGCCCTGTGTTTGGGAAAAACCCTTGTGATGTGAGAGGACACAGCTCTCCGGCATGTGGTTGTACAGGAATTTGGGGGCAGGGGGAAGCGGGACAGAAGCTGGCACTGTGATACTTCTATTTTTCCCCAACAAAAAATAAGTATTAATTCTAATATACCTACTACACCATGAGCAAGAGTAGACTCTTTTGCAGTCCTGTGATGGCACATGGGTTTTGGTTGTGTGGCTCAGCCATCCTACTGTGCTCTGTTGCTGAAGAAACCTCTGGGTTTTTTGTATCAAAGAATTTTAAAAACAGAAGTGTGCTTTTATAGAGAAATAAAAATGGGTTCAGTGTCAACCGAAGTCCAGGGGCTCCTGTTTACTGTGCTGCAGGAGGTGACTGGTGCTAAGCCWCTGGTTAAACTGGTGGCATTTTGTGGCAGCTCCCATCCCTGGCACTGCGGATAAGAACACCCCAGGGAAGAGAGTTGGAAAATAAATGACTAAAGACTGCATTTCAAAAACGTGAAGGGAGTTTTCCACACAAAGTCATCTCGTCAGGAAGATTTGGAGCACTAACCCTCAAAAATAACCCAAATCAAGAGCTTTATTAATATAAATCCTGGGCTTTGTGTTGCTTAAGGCTCCAGAACCCAGCTCCGTGCTCCAAGCGTTATCAGCCCGTAAGCCGATAGCCTCTGTCTTGGCAACAAATGAGCCCAAATATCAAACAGCACCAATTCCTTCTTGGAGAAAATGAGCATAAACCAGAATGGGTAAGCAATAAAATTAGGCCAATAATTCAGCCTGGCTTAAAAAGGAGATAAAAGCCTAGCTGGGAATTTGATATTCAGCTGCCATACTATTCTTTTAATAAATACAGTCAGTGAGCAGGGGAGGCACGTAAATACATTTTATCCTGACAAGATGGTGGCTGGAGCTGGCCAGCTCAAACAAAGGAACGCTCAAAGTGTTTCTCGGGGCTCTTTGCTGGGAAACCTCCTGTTTTTCTACAAAAAGCAAAGAAACTGGCTGTGCACTGGACGCTAGTGGGGATAATCCTTGTGTGCCCGCTCAGATCCCTGCAAGTCCCAGTCGATGCAGCCAGGGAGAGGCGTAATGTCCCCCTTCCCCAGCTCCCAGCCGGGAGCATGACATGCAGAGCTGTTGCTGAGCCAGACCCGAGGGTAGGAAGTTACGGCCTGAGAAAACAGAGCCCTGGTTGCTGTCCTTGTTCGGTATCTAATCTTTGTGTTCTGAAATGTTTGGCGAGCGGTCCTGGCGACGCGTGGCAGCTCCGCCGCTCAGGAAAGGTGCCGTGTTAAAAATGGACAAACCTGCCTTTTGAAGCATTGAGCCTGCTCCCTTCTATTTATTGGTGTTTCCTCCTCACAGGGAGGCTGCTTTGTGGACCCCAAGGATGTTTTCCGCTTCTCCTGCCCCTTTTTTTTTCCTCCAAACTGGAGAGCTGCTAACTTTATTAGCTCCTTATATGGCAGCCCCATTTTCTCACGCCTTTAATGGCTTTCTTTTGATCTGTCCTGTTCTTGCTTTGCTTTTCCTGACATGAACACGGTGTTCAAGCTGAGATGGGTTTACAACCTGCTCCCTCACTAATAAATGACCTGGCACTTTAATCCTCTCCAAGTGCTGATAAGAAACATCCCAATGTTTTAACTACGGGGTTGGCTGAGATGTCCGGAGATAGCCAGGCTCTTGGCTACGCCCTCCCAGGAGTAATTTAAATTGTTCCTTGTGGTGCACTGTGTGCATCCCAAAGGCCGAAAGGCCATCGGGTCATGGAGAGCAGCTCAAGTCCCCTCGTCCTTGGCTGTTTGGCCCCTGGGAAAGGCAGCATGCAGGGATGTGCATCCGTGTCTTGCCCCTGGGTGCTCATCACGCCGTCACTCGTGGCAAGACACAGGGCTGGCACAAAGGTGTGCCCCTTCTGCAGACACAAGGATGGTGTTGGTCCTTCATCACAGCCCCTCTGGCCTGCTGAGGGGAGGGTTATACCCGCTCTGGTCTCCAGCTTGGGTCTGTGTTCTTTAAAATCTTCGATGGAGCTGGAGGGATCTGGTTACAGCAGCATTGCTGGRGCGGTTGTGTGTCGCAACTGGGAACAGTTTCCCTGCAAAGCATTTGAAAAGTATCGTGATGGTCCAGAGCTTTGTTTTGCGTAACCAGCGTGGTGGTGTGCTCCTCTTCCAGCTGGCTGTCGCGTAAGTGGAACCCTCCTGGCACTCGTCTCAGCCTTCTCCTGTCAACAGAGTCGATGGCTTTGTTTGCAACAGCTTCCAGCCCCCGGATGTCCTGTGAGGTGGAGGTGGCTGGGTGACAGCAGTGACTCCATGTGACATTCCCTGGAAGGACCTGAGAGACGTTGTGGTTTCCTCATGCCCCTCAGAGGTGCCACCCCAGCAGGGAAGAAGAGTTGGAATTGCTGTTGAAGCGAGCACACTCCATTGGAGAGGGAGAATTTGTCGTGGAAAAGTAATTTGATTTTTTGGGGGTTTTGGTTTGGGTTTTTCCTCTCTGAAATGGAGAGCCTGTTAAAGGTAGAGACAGAGGAACTGTTCTTTGGGCTTCCCACCAGTTAAAATGGAAAGCTAAGCCCAATTCCACACTGGAAGCGCCGGTGGAGCGTGTTGGCAGCACATTTTCTTGCACGCACGTGGCTCCATCACAGGTTTTAAATAATAGATGGTTTGCGTGCAAAGAGTTGTTGGGGTTTTTAATTAATCAGTAGATCCCAGTTCAGCAGAGCCCATCATCACTGGGGAAACTGAGGCACAGGGCTGTGGAGGGATGGGTTCGCAGCCGCTGGAGTTGGGGATAAGGCTCGGGGCCACCGCGGATCGAGTCCACGTGCGTCAGAGATCTGATTAAATCAAGAGATTTGCATGTTTGTTAAGCCACTACAGCTCGGTGACTTTGACCACTTGGCGAGGTGGACTTGTTACTGGAAGGTTATGGTGTCCGGCCAGACCAGGTGGCGAGAGGCAGGTCCGACAAATAAAACGTGGGTTTGATCAATATTAAAATGCCATCAGGAGACTTTGGCCATGGAAAACACTGAAGTATGGGTTTGCTCTGTGGTGAAGGCTTCAGAAACCAACACTTTTTGCTGTGGGTGTGTGTTTTATCCTGACCTCAAGCTGCTCGGAGTCTCACAGTGGGAACTGGTTGGGCATTTTCCTTTTGGGGCATAGAAATAGGTGGTTTTATCTGTGTAGTCGCATGTTGGGGTGGAAAAGAAGACCTTGTGGGTTAAAAAATGTCTAGTTCTACATGTTAGAGCTGGGGTGTGACATGTCAGCTGGGCAACTTCAGAAGGGTGGTATTGGCAACGGGCGATTTCTTCACCCCATGTTAATTAATGAGCTCTGCAAACTCCCGTGGGGGAGTGGGAGGTGAATCCTTCCCACAGTGGGAGTTTCTTCCCTGTGGTTTTCAGGGCATCACGTCTCCCTGTTTTGTTGGAGGAAGTGCCTCAGGGCAACACGGCCACCCTGATTTGGTGGAGGAAGTGTCTCAGGGTGACACATCCTCCCTGTTTCTGTGGAGGGAAGCTTTCGGAGCAGCCAGAGGGGTTTGGCGACCCCCACCCCCCCCCCAGCCCTGCTTGGAGTTGCTGTCACTGTGACCTTTGGAGCCATTACAGACACCAGAGCCATGAGCAGCGTGAGGCCCTCACTGCCATCACCTCAATTAATTTTTTACTTGCTCTGCCTGGTGGCCATGAGCTGGGTGTGTGCTCTCACCTGTGGGTGAAGGCAGTTTGTGCCTCAGGATTAGTGAATCCTTATGGGATTTGGGGGAGCTGTAGGTTTGGGGGTCAGCAGGGACTACTGGCTGGGTGAAGCCACTTCAAGCTGTGCCAGCGGGACCTTGCCCTTGCAGTACAGCCCCATTCTGTCTCTCACAGCCCCCATTRATTCTTGCAGACCGTGTTATGACTCTCAGAGCCCTCCGTTACCTCAGAGCCCCCATTACAATTTTCACAGCCCCCCAGTACGACTCTCAGAGCCCCCCGTTATGTCCCACAATCCCCTGTGTCTCAGAGTCCCCCACTAAAAGTCTCACAATCCCAATTCTCATCCCCTCGTTTCCTACATCCCCCATCCCGATTCCCATAACCCCTCCCCGTACATTTCTCACAATCCCGATTCTCACATTCCCCATCCCGATTCTCTCATCCCTCCGTTTCTCACATCCCCCATCCCAATTCTCTCATTCCCTCGTTTCTCACATCCCCCCAGCACATTTCTCACAATCCCAATTCCCACATCCCCCATCCCAATTCTCTCATCCCCCCGTTTCTCACACCCCCCCATTGCCCCCCCCACCCCGCCCCGCGCACGCGCAGTCCCACCCCGCCCCCCCCGCGCGGGGCGTTGCGCGCTCTCGCCCCGCCCCCTCCGGCCGCCCCGCGGCGCGCGCCCCGGGGCGCAGTGCGCCTGCGCGGGGGCCCCCGTGTGGCGCTGCGCGAGGCGCGGGCAAGGGAAGGGAAAAGGGAAGGGGAGGGGGGGGAGAGCGAGCGAGAGAGCGCGGCCGGGCCGGCGGAGCAGCGGGAGAGCGGGGGGGGAGGAGAAGGAGGCGGCGGCGGGGGCGCCGCGCTGCCGCTGCCGGAGGAGGAGCAGGAGGAGGCAGCGGGAGCGAGCGAGCGGGCGGCGCGGCGGGGGGAGCCGGCGAGGGAGCGCAGCCGCGGCGGAGAGCGAGCCCGGCGCCCGGCAGCCGGCCCGGCGGGCAGGGGGCCCCCCCGGCGGGGATGGTGCGGTCCGGCGGCCGGTGGCGCTGAGGGCGGCCGGGCCCCGCGGCGGAAGGGGCGGAGGGCGAGGCGGAGGCGGCGGCGGGCGGCGAGCGGCGGCCGGCGGCGCGGCGCGGGGGCAGGCGGCGGCCGGGAGCCGGGGCACGGGCGGCGGGCTCGCCCCGCGCCGCGCAGCATGGTCCGGGAAACCAGGCACCTCTGGGTGGGCAACCTGCCGGAGAACGTGCGCGAGGAGAAGATCATCGAGCACTTCAAGCGGTGAGTGGGGAGCGGCGAGGGGGGGCCCCTCCTGCCCGACCCGCGGTGTGGGGAAAAACGAGGGGAAAAACGTGGGAAAAGGRGGGAGGAGTGCGCGGGGACGGCGGTTCCCGTGGAGAGGAGGAGGAAAACAGCGCTGTAAATAACCCGCGCCATGGTGGGACCGGCGGCGCGGCCGGAGCGGGGAAATACAAAAATGGCTTAAAATGGACCCGAGACGACGGAGCAGCAGCGAGTGGAGCTCGGCGGTCGGCACGGAGCGGATCCCATGCCGAGGGTGCCGGGAGGCAGCGCTGAGCCTGGCGGCTCGTTCTCCGTTCCTGTTTTTGGGGTTTTTTTTTACATTATTCAACGCTGGGACTCTTTTTCTGTTTATATTCACCCATTTCACTGCGTTTGGCTCCCACCTGGAGCTGTGGAGGATGCTGCGTGTTCCCCCGAGGTCCAGCGAGCGGTGGGAACCGAAGCGCCTGCAGCTGCGAAAACGTGACTGTGGAAAAAAAAAAAAAAAAAAAAATCACACAAACCTACGGAGAAAACCCGGGATCCTGCACGCGGGAAGCGCTGTGGACTCCTTATATCGTGCTGCGTTGTTTTCCCCCCCCTCCCTTTTTTTTTTTGTTGTTGCATAGGTTAATCCCGCTCATAAGGAAGTAGTAGCTGTTTGCATGGTTTTGTTTTTTTCCTCCTCCCTCCGTCTTTCCCTGCGAGGAGGAGGAGGAGGCTTCTCTCCTGCCGCCTCAGCGACACCTTTTTCCTCTGGAAATGCTCTCAAGTTGATGCACCCCACGCTGGAAGCTGTTTTCTTTGGGGGAATAAGAGGGTAACGAGCCCTGCTCAGCTCATGGCCCCTCCAGGCGCTTTGCTTTAATCCCACCACCAGCAGAAAAAAATGGATTTTGAAGCTTCCTTTAATCTTGCGTTGGAAAAATGACGGAGCGTCCTTAATAATGAGTCACCATGGGAAAAATAGATGCGGTGACACCAGGGGGGGAAAAAGGAAGGTCCCAGCGCTTCTTCCCTGGTTTTTGATCGTCTGTGCTGTGGAAGGACTGGGGGTCTCGCATCCCCCTCCARCCTTAGCTGCTGTAGCAGCCAAACCCTATCTTCACATCATCATCGCTCCGAAATTTCTCTGTTTTAATCAAGCTTCACCTTTTTTCACCTTTATTGTCACCCCTGAGCTCAGAATTTGCTGCTTGGTTTGTGCCAACACGCGGGATGGTGGATGTATATCCAAGGCGGTTTGTCGTGTTCCTCAGTCCAGGTTACGTGACCCAGTGGTGTACAAAGGCAGGTTTTGGGGGAAAAACCCTKCTCTAGGGTTGTTTGGTTAATTCCAGCCATAACTAGCTGAGGGACTAGGTGCTCCACAGTGGAAATATGACATTCTTGGGTTTTATTTTGTCCAGTCCTCCTYCTTTTGTAAGATGTATTAAAGCAGGGAAAAAGTTGCTATGGTACTGTTGCTTGGAGATGGATGGGAAAAATGGCAGGCGCTGAATTAATTACCTTTTTTTGGTGGTTTTTATCTCAGCGAGTTGCGATCAGAAGGTTGGGAAGGAGATTGGTAGCCAGGCGTTTCTCCCTGTTTTTCCAAAGTGATTTTTCCCCGGGATTTGTGTGTTTGGGTGAGGCTGATCTCACGCCAGTAAACACAGTTAAAACGCGCTCCAGCCCTTTGGCTGCAGGTACTAAAGCAGGGGGCATGACACGCCGCCTCCGAATGCTGTTGGGGTGTAACCACGGGAATATTTGTGGCTGGAAAAGGGGCGAGGGGGTGAGTGTGGAGCCGGGTTTGAGGCTCGGTGTGTAGGTGCTGTAGGTGGACAATGGAGCAAGGCTTCCTTTGTATGCCCGTGCTCGCCTGGGGGAAGGGACACGCGCTTACACAAGGATTGCACGGCGTGGTGGGTTTATCCAGAGGGAGGGAAAGCGGCTGCCCGGCCGGGGTGGTGGGATGGGGAAGGCTCCCTCCTTGGAAAGGACGCTTTAGTTGGGAGAGAAAGTCTTTTCGGAGGGAGCGGGGCTTGGCAGAGCCCAGTTCCCACCCATCCCCCAGCCTGGGAATAGGGCGAAGCGCGTGCGGAGAGGCTGAACCATGGGAGCCATGGGAGCGGGGCGAGATTTGGGGGAAATACCGCCTGAAATCCCAACTGGGCTGCAACCGGGAGTCGCGTTACTCTCGGAGCCTCTGTCCAACTCACCGGAGTGTTTGTTTTTCCACTGTGCTTGGGAAATACTGTCCTTCCCAGATGGAAGCTCATTCGCAGGGCCGTTGCACAGTCCCTGCTGGGGGTGAGTTTGAGAAACAACCATCTTGTTTCCAAAGAAGCAAAAATCCAGGGAAAACTCCTAAAACTTAAAAGCTGGCAGGAGTATGAAGGGTTTGCTGCTTCTCCTCCCCCATCCACTTAACCACTGACTGGGGGAACCTTGCTTGGCTTTGCAGCCTCACAAGGAATTCTTTTAAGGGATGAATTAAGAATTTTGCAGAAATTATATGTTTTTATTTTTTTCCCCCAGATGCTCCTGATTGGTTTGTTTAGTTTAGTTAAGTGCATGAAAATAACACTCCCTGCTATGAATCCTCCTCTTAAATTAGAGAATACTGAAGCTGGTCTCAAGAAGCACTGGCTTACATTATTAAGTGTTATTTTTTTCCTTAGAAGCCCTTTCTAAAATATATTTCCTTGATATTAAAGGGAATTGCAAAAGAGGGATTTTTCCATGCGTTTTAACAGGTTGAAGCTGTTTTGGCATTTCAGTTTCTTGCCCAAACACTCCCTTTTTAAAAACTAATGCTCTGTATTTCCTTAGAAGTGAGCTACTAAGGCACCCTGAAATTGCAAAGCAACAGGATTGGAGATCCACTGTTAAGGTGGAATAAGTAGTGAACCTGAGTTAGGATCTGGGAGACGTGAGCTCGGGGAAGTGGTGGGAGCGGTGGTTTGGGTTCACCTAATTAATGCTGGAAAAAAACMCGTCGTTCACCATCACTGAAACAGATGCTCAGCAGCTTGCAGAACAAGGCGACTAAATATAGTAACAGTTGTCCCCAGCACAAGTGCTGCCCTTCCATGTTTTTTTCCCTCTCTGTGTTTTCTTCCAGTTATCTGAAAGAACATGGCTTCGTCCCTTTATTGGTGTTTTAAAGGGCAAAGAGGAGTAAAAGCCTCTTAATGATGGACCATGTGACTGTCGTGTGCAATCTCCTGTGCTGAGGGAGGATTAAGACATTTACAGTGCCAGCCAAGTCCAGGAGGAACCCTGGACATCAGGAAACAAATGTGCTCCTTGAGAATCAACAGAAATAAATTGTGGATTGGAGCAGTCTTGGAGAAAATAAATAACTTTTAAGGGATTTTGGGGGTGGGAAATGAGCTTTGTGCAGCTTTGCTGTGTTCCAGTGTCTGTCTCTCAGAAGATGCTTTGGATACCTCCTGGAGAAGTGGYTGGCATTTTAAACACAACTGCAAAAAACCTGCCATGACAGTGAGTGCCTGTTCGTTTCCAGGAACTCGTAGATAACRTTTGGTCAGTTTGTGAGGAAATGTTTTGTCTTGATGACTGGGAGTGTAAATTCAGCCTGGGAGGGTGGAATCTGTGCCTTCTGCTCGTGTGTCAGTGCTGTGGACCAAGGTGGTGCAGAGGGATTTTGGTAGCTCTGGTACAGGCTGTGACCTGGGGAGAAGGGTGACGGCCACTGCTAGTGTGGAACACTTGGAGGAAAAACCTTATTCCCATGTCAGACACTAGCAGGTCTTGCAGTGCCTTTGCAGGGAACAGGCTTGATTTGGAAGGAATGGTGCTCCTGGTTTTCTAGTAAAGCTCTTAAATATGTTCCCTGGCTTTTATTGGTGATYGTTGATTAATAAGCCCTCGTATATCGCTTGGGATGCAAACAGAGGGATGGTTATCCTAACTCAGCTCAGTCCATACAAATCTCTATCGAGGTGTATTTTTATTGTAGGAATATAAAGAAGTAAGGCCACAAAAGGATCTATTCCTGTTTTCTCTCTCGATTTGTGTCACTTTAGGTATTTTCACAGATGAGATACTGCCCTTTCCAGCTGAGAGCTCTGAAGGAGGGGGAGGGTACAATTTACGCCTGTGCTTTAGTGCAGCGATGTTTGGAGTAATGGGCAGCRTCAGGACTTGTTTGTGCTGGTTTTACAAACACCTCCAGTAAGGTAATCCAGAGACCATGGGAGGATGTTTGTTTGGGAGACTGGGGCAGGGGGATTAAATTACTCATCCAGAATCAGAAGGGGAGGAAAGGTGTGCAGTGCACAAGGCAAGTTCTGCCTCCTGGAGTCTCGGTTGGTTCCAGTGAAAGTCAGCCTTGCGTGGGGTATAGATTCATCTGTTAGGTGGCTAATTGGGGTGATGGTGGTGCTGGTTCTGGTGGTGGTTTTCCCTTAGCTCTTTAACAATTCTGTTCCTAATACTGATCCACAAGTGCCCCAAAGCAGCACAGGCATCACCTCTGTGGCATCCCGGGGTGTTACCCAGCGGTGCCTGTCTGAAGCCACCTCCTTGTTCCCCCAGGCCAAGTCACGGAGGATGGCTCCTCTGCAGGCTGAGATCCATGAATCCTCTGGCTGCTCTGGATTCTGCTCTTTGCTTGCACTTGAGGTGGCAGCTGGTTGATGCCACACTGGCTGAGGAAATGGCTGGGTAATTATTTCAAAGAAACTTAATGAAAAGCCACGAAGAGTGTCGATTTGGACTAAGCTTCTATTAAGTGGTTTTATACGCTGAGCTGTGGTAGAAAGATAAGTTGGTGTCACTTGGTCACAAAATTCTGTCATCTGCTGAGCCTGGCTGGCATTGTTTCTTCTCTGAAGTTTCTTCAAAGGTCCAGGCTGTGTTTAGTTGTGATTGTTTGTGATGTGATGTAGCAGCTTCTGTTGTTGCTGAGCCGCTCCAGAGCAACGTTGGCTTTTGGGATTTCTTGCCCTTACTGTAAATGCCTTTGGTAAAATGATAAAATAATCCCTGCAGAGTACAAGAAAACAGATTCATATGTTGAGAATTTACCAGTCCAGTGAGGCGTACAGAGGTACTAAATCCATTCATCACGTCAGAACAGGGCATGAATAAAGGCTTAAATTCATTTTGTGATAGTCTTGTTGACTGGTTTTTTATTCCTCCTTGCTTTTCATAGGCCAGAAAGTCATGCCAAGTTCCCTGGCAAGTGACCTTATTGACTTCTTAAGGTGTGTCCAAAATTAGGTCCTTGTCTTTGCTGAGGGCGAAGAGGCGCTCGCTGGCTTTCCATGAAAAAGGAAGTAAATATCCAAATGAGTGGAAGGCAGGTTGCAGATGCTGGATGAGGCGGTGAGTCAGGGTAGACCTGGGGCTCCTCAGGAGCATTGTTTTCGTGAGCTGATGTGTCACAACTGCAGCTTGTCTGGCTGTTGTGGTGGTTTCACACTGTTGTTGGCTTGTGAGGAAGAGGAGGAGATGCCCTTTTGCACATGAACAGGAATAATGAACATCCAAACAGTCTCTGAGGATGCTTGGGAAGGCGCAGAACTGAGGTCACCCCTTCCAGCTGATTTTGGGCTGCTGAAGGTTTTGGGAGAGTTGCTGGGTGTGAGTTGTGGAGCTGCCAGTGGGGTGGATATGCTCTGGATTTGTAGCTACCAAAAATAAAAACCAGTGAGATATTTCACTTGTGTTTTTTATTAAGTTCATTGAACTTGCTGAGGTCTGAGAACGCCCTGAAACCAAAGACTGCAAGGACAAACATTCCTAAACAATGAACTGAGGAATAAACTAGAAAAATGACTGCTCTCCATAATAAGATTCTGAGTTTAGCCGCATCTTCGGCATGCTGATTTAGGAATCTCGTGGGAGGAACAAGAGTCTGARGATGGAAATTCAGAGTGTACAACCAGCCTTGCTGCTTTCCTTTGCTTGAGCCTTTGTGGTGTTCTGAAGACTGCTTGGACAGTTAATGAAAATCAGACAAAAGCTGCTTTTTTCATCACCTGAGCTACAAGTCAGCAGTGTTTCCCACCTGGTGATTGTACACACACACTCAGTTGGAGGTTTCACCTTTCTGCCTGGGGAATAATGGCAGCTCAGATCTCCGAAACCCATCTCCATCACTGTTCTGCAGCATCGTGTTCAGAGGTGATGAAGACTCCTGGACCATGAATAAAACACAACAACTGCTTTGGTTTGTGCATTTCCATTGTTATTGTTTAACCTGTTGATGCTCTGTAATTGTCCCCTGCAATCTGTAAAATCCTGTGGTGTGAAGATAACATCCTTCAGTAAAAGAATAAACATTGTTCCAGGCTTTTCATAAATACACCAGAGATATCCCAGGACCTGCTGCAGTCTGGTCTGTCAGCAGGAAAGATTGAAGGCAGCGCCTCTGAATTTGGCTGAAGCAACTTCCTTCCTGGGATGGATTTTTTTGGATGTGTGTTCTGTAGCCATTGCGTGTGGCTGTCTTTGGACTAGAGTTTGTCTGTCTGTGCCTTGTGCGAGGTCCAGACATTCCTGGTGACTTGGGTGAGAAGGCAGCAGAGTTCAGATGTGAAAGGGACATCAGTTTTCCACTCAGACAAACTGATCGTGGGAGGAGAGCAGCAGTCCGTGGCAACAACCGTGTTCTGGTTAAAGGCTTGGACATTTTTAAGAACAAAAGGGACCTTTTTTGCTTCCTTTCTCTTCCCCTTTTTAATTAATCTCAGCAACTTAAAACTGAAAGCACTTTTTTTGTTTAAGCACGCTTAGATCTGGAGCATGAGCTTCCGCATCTTATCAGAATGCCCTGAACGTGCTCTCATCTCTCCACTGAAAAGCCAGAGAAGTTCCAGTGTCTCCGGAAGGAGTGTGAATGGATGATCTGCAGGGCTGTCTGTTGGATACTTCTGGTGAGACAGTGCTGACTTGTGTGCGTGTTCCTCTTGGATGTCCTTCTGTCCAAATGGAAGAGCTTCCGTGTCTTTTATTATTCCCAGTGTAGTAGGAAGTGAGAGCTGTGCTCAGAC
Organism: Amblyornis subalaris; assembly: GCA_018881555.1. Taxonomy (NCBI): domain Eukaryota; kingdom Metazoa; phylum Chordata; class Aves; order Passeriformes; family Ptilonorhynchidae; genus Amblyornis; species Amblyornis subalaris. Next base: position 1,766,133 of record JACAXG010000150.1, read on the forward strand.
CAAGTTCCTGTCACGAAGATGGTCAGGTACCCAGTGAAAGCTGGGTTTGAAATGATCTTTTAGCTCAACAGTAAGAACGGCGAGATTGTAAAAGATACTATTTAAGCAAGTGGTGAATCACCTACAGTTTTTCTGCAAGTACAAAGCTGAGCTGGTTGTGTTTGCTATCCCTGGGAGTCATTGAGAGTAACTTGGTGTCCCTGTCACAGCTTTCCCTGACTGTGTCTTCAGTGAGGTGTTTGCCGCTTCCGTGTGGCACAAAGCTCCGCGCTGTGGTCCATCTGCTTGTGCTGCTGGGTGAATGCCTCCTGTCCTCATTAACAGTGATGGCTGCCAAAGAGATCACAGAGGCTTGTTTAAATGTCCCTCTTTAAGMTCTCTGTGCCAGCTGCGGGTGACCTGTAATAGTTAACAGGGCAAAATAAGAAAAATAAATTGCTGAGTTGCGTGTTTAAAGAAGTCGTCTTTGGAGGGAAAAAAGTCTTCCGGCCTCATTAGCATCCTAACTGTGAGGGGAATAAAAGCTCAGGGTGGATGAGTATCTCCCTTGTATATGTAATCAACATCTGATTTAATTTCATGGGATCTCTGAGATGCTGCTTTTTGGGAAGGCAGCTGGATATGCATCCAGACAGCCAATGGCCAGCACAGTCACTGCCTTGTAGTCTAAATCTCAATAAACCTTTGGTCTTTTTCTTAACTCTGAAACAACTTAGAAGAAGAATTAGTAGCAGAGAAGCTTTGCCACGTTTAAAAAATAAAACTGGCTTCAAGTTTGATGTTGTAGGCGATAACACTGGTTGTGGGTATGGTGAAATACACCGGTTTTGGCAGCAGTTGAGCTCAGGAAGCATCTCTTCCTATACATCTTTCAGAGATCACAGTCCCTGGGTTGGCTGCAGTTCATGCTCTTGCCTAGCTTGTGTCAGTCTGATTTTTCAACTTAGGGGTGAAGCTGGTCACTGAAACAGCATAAAATGAGGGAGCAGCTTTCCTGGCGGTTGTGTTGGTGTATCCTTGAACCCCACGAGGAGCCCTCTTAGTCTGGTAGTATGTGTACACCTCCAGATACAGCTCTGCTCAAGTGTTTGGTGTGGTGAGACCTCCTTTAGGCCAGCTCATAAAGCCAAGGTGTGAAACCTCACCCGTTGTTGCGATGAAACTCAAGTTTCTAGCTCAGCTTTACAAAACCTTGACTCTGAGTTGCACCAAAAGAAAAGCCGTTAAAGTCTGGCTGGTTCAGGAGCTCAGCTCTGGAAAGTCCCAGGCTCTCGCCTGTGGAGAAAGTGCCTGGAGCGCAGGTAGTCACTGCAGACAAAACACACCCCAGTGTGTGCCAGGCTCTTGCCGGGCGCTTGTCAGTGGGGAATATTATTTTCCTTGGGCTGACACCTGGCTCACGCTGAGGACTGCAGTGCCAGTTGGTTTAGTCACAGGGACAAGAACTTTCTCCAGGGCGATGGAAGCGGTGAGTCACRAAGCAGCGAAATAACATTTGCACATCTGTGTTTGGTGACTGGCTGGTGTGGCAGAGCGGGAGTGGCTGGACTGGCTGGGAACTGGCTGTTTTTCCTCTCTGGTGTCAAGATCATAACCTTTRGGGTTGGGGATTTGACTGAGAGTCGTTGGATCTGTGGCTGATGAAATGAATTTCAAGTTGTCAAACCTATGGGCTGAACTGAAGCCAGTCACTTGTTCAAACCTAGTTGAAGTTTGAGGAGAAAGAGCAGTTCCATCACTTGGGGTGGTCTCAGAGACCGCAGATAAACTTTTTTTTTCTTCTGAAATACTGTTTTCTGGAAAACATTCAAAACCTTGGAGAAGAGGTTGTAAATGTCTTTTACTGGAGAAGTCTGAACCAGTGATCACCAAGACTTCCCAAGCTTTAAGATGATCCACATTTCAAGTGCTCTGCAGCATGGCAAGGAGACCATAATGTTGTGACTCTGCATATTCCTCCATCTGCTGCCGAATACATGCAAAGCAGATCTTGGAGAAGCAAAACTGAGATGGGGAATTACCCTTTCATGTAAGAATGAAAAAACTAGATTAATCAAGAGATTCCCCTACAGTTCCAATGCAGCGCGTTCTTAACATCAAATCCAAACAAATCCTAAAATCAGTCACGCAAAAGAACAGGCTTGAGCAATTCCCCTGCAGAAAGCGTTGAACATAGCCTATCACCACCGGTGTTTTTGAAGCAAATCTGCAGATTATGCTTTAAGCTGGAAGAAAAAAAATGCCCTGGAGATGGAATTCGGCGGCTCTGTGTCTAGCGTGTAAGAACGTGACGGCGCGCATCTGTGTAGGTTGGGGATAAAGAATCGCAGCTCATCGTGCTTGATAAAACACAGCTGAACATGCAGAGTCCCTGCATATTTCTGTAACCTTTTCATGCTTCTACAAATAGTGATATTTATTCTGATCTGCTTGGAGAGCAAGATTGAGGTATTCCTGCCATATGTATATATATCTTCCCTAATCAATTTTGAACCCATTTGCCAGTTTCAGCTAAACCTGAGGGCGAAGGGGATATTCGGTCTCAGAGACACGACGTTCCTTTGAGTTTTGTGAAAACAAGCGGTTTTAATAGTGGAGAGAGACCTGATTAGCGGCCCCATGGAGAGAAAAGCTGCAGTGAGAGCACAGCCCTTATTAGACATTAAAGAATCCACATGGGAGAGAGGTGTTCCTGACCGTGGGAAAAGCTGCAGTGGGAACTGGCAGTTACTGAAGGCTGGAGAATTCGACCTCAAGACAGGCATCCGTAAGAAATGAGTCTTCATTAGTTCTGCTCACAAAGCCACTTTGATTTTTTTTTTTTTTAATAATATATATACCAATAAGCTGTGTGTGGATGCTTCTGTGCTTTTTCTTAATTGTTCCAAAGAAACAACCAGGAAAAGTTCCTTAGTAACAGTCTGGCTCTGTTCTGGCTGGCTGAGGTGGCCATGCCTTGTCCAGCCACCCCTGGCAGCTCTAAGTGGGTGATGTGTTGAGCCCTTCGTTCCAGCGCGGTCGAGCTCTGGCTGCAGTCACAGCCGGGCTGATGCAATGCCGGGTTCTCCTGACGCTGCCGGCAGCGGAACTGCTGACTGGGGTGAGGAGGATATTAAATGTAGCCCAGTGAGGTGTTGCGTGGAGTGCCGAGAGGCGTTTTTATTCATCCAGCTTTGTGTAATCCCCATGTCCAAAGCATAGATTCAGCTCCCCCGCCCTCATCTTCGTCCTGGTTTGAAAGGTCAGTGAGACTCCTCCTGAGGGCTGTTCTGTGTTGTGGGGGTCTCACATGGAAACTGGTCAATATTTTAGGGAATGGGTGCACCTATATTCACATGTCACCTGATGTGTGTTTGCTGCAACAGCTGATCTGTGGCAGAACTCGTTGTTACGGGGTTTGCAGAAAAATTTCCTGGTGTGTTGATTGTTGGATGAAATCATTACTACTGCTAGTGGCAACTAAGAACAAACAGTTTTAAATACTCTGCTTCTTCCCTCTCTGGTACATAATAGTTCCATTTGTATATTAATACTTCAGCAGTATCCAAAAGGTCACTTAGCAATAAAGACATAAATAAAATGTCTTAATTAGGAATCACTCTTACTTGGGGTCTTAAAATGGAGCATTTGGCTGAGCTGTAAGGCAAGAGGCGAGTGCTTGTTCCAGCACGGAGTTATCTCTGGACTATCTGATCTGTTGAGCGTGTTGCTCCTAAATACCAGAGGTATCAGGAGTATCGGTGAATGTGCCTATGCTAGCTTTTTAATTTCCTACTTTGTCATCTCTTAGGGAGGGATTACGAGTGCAGACAAAGCCCTGGCTGTTTTCCGTGCGTGGCAGGAACACGTGCTGTATCTCATTAACAAAACCCCCATTTGTAGTCGGGAGTTGGGAGATTTCCCGTTGAGTGCTGATGGGGGTCAGAGGGAGCTGCAAAGTCCAGAGGGGTCTGGGTTTGGGTATTGGGGCAGGAGGGTAGAAGTATGAATGTTGTGCTCAGGATTCACCCCAGGATTGTTTGGCTGAGCTCCGTAACCTGGTTGATTGTTTCTGCTTCCTGAATTTTGACGTTTCCCTGAAGATCATTATTACTGGAAGAAGAGCTGCGGGAAATGCCCTGAAGAACGTTGTTTTTCTCCCCCCAAAGGTCACAGAGCCAATAAAGATCACTCTAAACAGGTTCTAAAGCATCTAAGATTGTAATCTCGAAGATGATGGGAGCTCGGTAATTAGAGCATGTTTCTGAATCATTGTTGTCGCAAGGGCTGTTCTTGGTGTGGCTGGAAAACCAGCGTTCCTTGTGATACGAGGAGCTTTTATTTTGCCTGGCTCTGAGAAGGTGAAGGATTTCAAAGCCACACATTGCGTGGATTTATCACTCACTGATGAATTTTCCTACTCGTGATTGTCCGGAGTGCTCTCCCAGCCACTCGCTGTGCCTTATCTTTATAGACAGTGATTTATCTGCACCAGTGCCCCCAGCATGGGTGACAAACAGGAGGAGCTGGAAACCATTGCACAGCAGGAGATGATGATCTTAGTTGCCATCATGGTGGGGATAACTGGCACAACTGGAGTTCTGCAGTGGATGGCTGTAACCTCTTCAGAAGGAATTGGCAAGGAAGGAGAGGCAGCAGGGTAGCCCTATGTGTTAGGAAGTGTTTGGATTGTCTAGAGCTTAGTGATAGTGGTGACAGGCTTCAGTGTTTATGGGTAACAATGGTGGGGAGGCCAACAGGGCAGATACGCTGGTGGGGGTCACCTAACCAGCGTATCTCCAACCAGGATGTCCCAACCAGGAGACCAATTTCATCTGAAGAGGCAGATGAAATATTCTGTAAGCAGCTGGGAGAAGTGTCACGATCACTGATCCTTGTTCTTGTGGGGGACTTCAACGTACTACATGTCAGCTGGAAATACAGTGGAGAGGAAGCAGTCTCAGGGGTTCCTGGTGTGTGTGAAGGACACAGGTGTTGAGGGAACCAACCACGACTCAGTGTCAAGTTATTCATAGTAAATACTGCTCCTGGTCTGCTGTGAGAGCAGCTGCTGGCCAAGGCCAGCGGCCGTGAGGACGTGGCCATATTTGTTTGGAAGCATTTGAGATACCATTTGACAGATTCCCTGGGGCTGAGTGACAGTTCTGCGAAGTGAAGTGATTGTGGCTCAACAGGTGACAGTTTCCCACATTTGTTAGAGTTAATTTTAAGTGTAGTTTTCCAGGACTGTGGAATTCCACTTGATTCTATCAAGATCCATCTCAATGAATTGGAATGATTTTCATCTCAGCCCTATTAATGTTTCTCAATGGTCTCTTTCTGGTTTTGCTGTCTGCTACAGGCCAGTTATTGTATTTATGAAACGGTGCAATTTTAAGTGCTTTTTGTTTAGACTGCTCGATTCTTCTGTGTCTGTCAGCCCTCAAGTCGCCTTCTGCGCCAGGCATGTGATGATATTGTCAGATTTTGCGTGGATTTTGAGTAATGCTCTGCATTACTTGAGGCAGAGTTTAATTCCCAGGACTTGTGCTGCTCAGGTCTGAAGGTGGTGAAATACCATCTCATACCACTCTTCATATGAAAATCCCTTTCTAAAAAAAAAAACTTATAAGTATATAAATATATTTCATGGCAAGTAAAGCATACGGCTCTAATGAATATGAGGCTTAGAACACGATGGAATGTAATTTTCTTAGGGTAAGTGTGTTTTAACTGCTGTGTATTTTATTTATTGTATTACTGCCCTCGTTGTGATCAGTTCTAGTGCCGTAATCTTTGCAAACGCCCGTGTAGAGACACAAGTTCCCTTTGTGTTGCTGGCTCAGGAACTCTCACAGTGGTGAATATTAAACACCTTTTGTGAGCGGGGCGTGCTGGAGACGCTCACTGTGTGGTTCATGCTGTGAGCTGGTGGTACTGGAGGCTGGTGCTTAACTCTTAGCAGGATTTCTGCAGGATAGCTGTCACCGTCGCTCGGTGTCCTGCTGCTGGTAAGATCCCAGTGTGGTCAGTGCTGCTCTTTGGTGTGTTATTTTGTGTATTCTATGGCTGGGAAGTGGCTGCATGGGCTGTTGTGGTGGGCCAAGTTTCTCAGGCTGTGAAATGAGCGTCCATGACAGCAGAAGACCCTAGAACTGATGTTCATGGAGTCAACAGACATCCATCATCAGCCTGGCTAAAAATTCCTGTGGAGGGTGATGGCATCCTGCTTTCTGGAGCTTTCGTATCTGCACATCTTGGATTTCCCTGTATTTGGAGTAGACCTGCATTGTGCAGGGGGAACGCAGGGCTGGAGTACCCCTCGTGTAGGGTATTTGGACTGATCCAGAGCCAGGAATAAGGAGAAGAGGTGCAGACATCTGGTGAAGTATTATTTCGGGACACATTATTTTGTTATGAAATAACAACAAAGCCAGAGGAATGTGATTGGCTAAGGAAAGCTTCAAGCTGTGTGAGCGTTTTACTGAATAATGCAGGCTGAGGCTTGCCGGGGTTATATAATCGCAGAGGCGGAAAGAGTTGGAGTGTGGCATGGCAAAAGCAGCCAAGCTTTTCAGATGGCTAAAGATACCTGTCTGTAGTCAAAGGGAATCCAAGTGAATACAAAATACTTGAATGTCCTGCTATATCGGAGCATCTTGTCAAATCTGCTTGTAATGGGCGGTGCAGAAACAGACACAAAAAAAAGCTCCTGCTTTATTTTGGGTCGTGCAGTGTCTCTTACACTTAGTATATGTGGAACGTAGCATTGTGCCAGCTTCTAAATAAAACTGCAGTGAAGTTTCTTCAGCCAGGATGTAGCTGACCTGCAGAACTCTGCAGTGATGAAGATGGTTGGATATGAAAGGTCTTCAAAAGCTTGTGGGGAGCTCAGCATGAGAAATAGGGAGGTACTGTGACTTAAAGTGGGATTTGGTTTATACGAAAAACAAATCTCCCTGATTTCAACCTACCTTTTCTTATCGCGTACAAATCATCCTATAAAGATCCTAATCAGTTTATAGAATATTGCAGCTAAACAGTAACGTTTGCTTACTACACAATTATTCGCCGGCGTTCTTGTAGCCCATCTTTTGTTTAAAATGCTTTGGCTTGGAACGGCAGGGACTGTGCAGGAAAAGAGTGTTGGGAGTGAGCACCTGAGCTGAAAAGGTTTATTAGAACTGGAAAACCGAGGGTGCCGATATCCCCCCCCGGTGTAGGGAAGGTTGTAGGGCGCGGGGTGACTTTGGCTGTGCCTGGGTGACACGTCTCCCCTGGGGAGGAGGAACCAGCTCGGCCTTGCATTGGCAGAGGCTGTGTTTCCCAACCCGGCCGCGCTGTCTGCTGGGCTGGGAGGAAGAGCTGGGGAGGGGAAAGGCTTGAGAGCGAGAGAAACACGCCAAGCAGCCTTGCCAAGAGCCCAGAGACATTTCAGCTGCTTGAATATAGAGGTGCTTTGATCTGCAGTGAATAAACCGATAATGCTTAAATTATGAATTCCTTTTCTTTCTTTGTCTGAAAAGCTGGATTAGCATGGCTTTGTTCGAGCAGTGATTATTGGGCAACTTTTTTCTGCAAGGGCCGCTCGATGTGTGTTTACAGCTGGGTGCTTCGGTCGTGCTGCGCGGGTGGAGGGGCTCGGTGACATAACAGCTCTCGCACGTCCCCGTCTCCTCCGCTTCGGGTTGAACTGTAAACCCCGCCGAAAACACGGTCTCGGCCACCTTCCTTACGATGTGGAGCTAATGATTAAACAGCAGCAGTTGTGGACAGGCAGAGGCACTAAAAGGCCTTGTTGTCGTTCGAGTCTGCGGAGTGGGAGCCGAGCGAACGCGCTTCTTTGTTTCTGTTGGTCTGGCAGCGATTGCAAAACGCAGCCTTGGGAAGGGCTGACGCACAGGTGTAGCGATACGAGCCAAAGGTTGAGAGGAACCGCTCTGCCAATGCTACCAAAGGTCGCGGCCGTGCCTGCCCTGGTCTTTTGTCCCCTCTTCCCAGCCCTCTGCCCGGACAAAGGTCGCTCCTCGGAGCACGTTTGCCTCCATCTTGCCTTCGCTTTGGCGTGAGGAAGCGCGGTGCTCTCGCCGCCTCTCCTCCCCCGGCCCTTCAGAAAGTGTCGTGTTTTTTTCCTTGTTACTGTGCTGCAGTGAAGCCGTGTGGTGATGCAGCACTGCAGATCTCCCTCCTTTCCCCCCGGTCTCCTCCCGGCAGCATCTGCCAAGACAGGAGCAGCTCGGAGAGACGCCAATGGGTGCGGCCGGGCCGGATCACTCGGCAGATTGATCCTCGCGGTGGGGACCGAAGGGTGTCTCTAATCACAGGACTGTGGCAGAGCACAGAGAATGCAAACCTTCCTCTTCCAGCAGCTGTCCTGGAATACTCAGGGCTCTCTCCTCCTGGGTTTTCTTTCATCCCCCCCCTTCTGCTCCCTTTCTCCTCCTCCCGCCTGCCTCCCTCGCTTTCAGCAAAGGCGATTGTCACAGATTATCCTCAGGGCTCGTCAAGGGTACGGGGCAGGACACCAAAGCACAGCATATATTTATGTATCTGGATAACGGGGGGATTAAAAGGCGCCGTCTCGGAGTGGAGTGATTTAGTACCGTGGCTGCAGTGGAATACAGTAGTAGCCTGCCCCATCCCTTTCTTATTTAGAAAAAAAAATTAATTACCAAAGTACGCTTTTTCCAATATAAAAGTTAATATTGGGAAGAGTTACGACTTTTCTGGGTGATCTTTATGGTACATGGGGACCTTATTACACTGATGTTTTGTATCCTCTCTGCTTTCTGGGCAGCATGAGCTCAGATAGTTGAACATTTTAACACATTCTGGATCTTCTGCAGCAAAAGGATGACTGAGGTCTGACTGTGTATGTATAATAACACGTACGTGTTAGGATTTCAGAATTAGGCAGTAATTGTCAAGGTGGTGAGCAGGCAGTCATTCAGAGCCCAGCTCTGATGTCACTGGCAGTCAATGCTCCATGGTGGCTGTAGTCAAAGGACAATTAGAATTATAGGGATTTTGATACCATTATTGGTAGTATCTTAATACTGTTCCCCCCCCAAGATTGTAGGCAAATGGGCTCTTGTTGCCAGAAACTGAACATGTAAACAGTGAGTAAAAGAAGAGTATGTGTTCTAACCAGTCACTTCAGGAACCCCATGGTTTAGAAGAACTCACTGGATATGAGGGTTGGAGCCCATCTTTGTTTGCAGCGAACCGGCACTGAAACATGTGTTAAAGGGTGATCCTAACTAGGATTCCTAATTACTTTCATATTTTTTGTTACATTCATTCATGGCATAAACATTTTCTCAAATAGGTTCCTTCCTGTTTTTCTTCCCTCTCCTTCCTTTCCTGTTCCCTCTCCTCCTCTCTCTACATCTGCCATATCCAATTAGGCCATTTTTTTTCCTCGCACTGATTTTATTAACCATATCCTCTACTTTTCTGGGCTTTCTAAATCTTGCCTTCAAGGCAAGATAACCATATCCAGCTTCCGAAGAGAGCAAACTTCAAGAAGCAGCTTTCCTGGTGTTCCATTTGCCATTATTTGAAGCTTTTAATTAAAATACAAAGAAATAATAAAAAAATAACCAGTGCATCACAGGATTAGGAAACTCCCAAGAATTAATGTGCTGTACCCAGGGGTACAAAGGTGACAAGCTCAACTCTGGACAGCACATAGGCAAGAACATGTCTCATTTGCGACTGTGTCTTTTTATCCCCAAGAAGGCATTTTTTTATTGGAAGATGTTCTTGTTTGTGCACACATCCGTGTTTGGTGGAGTATAAACAAGCAAAAAAAGGGCTCTAAATCCAAACCAGGTTATATATAAGTGTAGTAGGTCAGGCTGGAATGAGAAGGCAGCAGTCAGCAAGGCAGGTTTTCAGATCGTATTTAAGGATTAGTCATCCAACAACAATGATGAAATTGTAAGGTGTAGGAAAAGCCAGGCATGAAACTGAGGCAGCTCCGGGATCTGACAGCGTGTGTGCCTCAGCCCGGCAGTTGTATTCCCTTTTGCCTACGTGTGTGGCTGAAAACAGTTTTGCTTGTGTAAGGTCTGTTTACATCTGTCCGGCCTTGTGCTGCCTTTGTGAATAGAAATTTTTTTGCTATAATTCTTCATGGAGTTTACAAATACTTCCAGATTAGGTTTTTTATTTGTGCATCCCTTCCCTCTGTGTCAGCGCATTCAAAAATATGGTTTTTGCCCTTTTTTGTCCTGGATTACCAACTGCAGTTCAGAGCCTTTCCCTGGTTTGCTCAGAATCTCTTGGCTGAGAGAACCGACCACCCAAACCCTGCAGTTGTTGGCTGTTAAAACATCACTGTGCTCATCCCTCCCAGCTTGTCCTTTCTTCTGTGAGTGGATGCAAGTTCTTTAAATACGTTTTTACATCTTGTTTCCTTGTGTACAGAAACATGTTTGGGTTTATTTTTATTTTACATAGACATTTACTCATCTGTAAGTGCCAGTGTTGCAGTTACTTAACATACATTACGTAGGGTGGTGTCACATTCCCTCCAGCATTCCTCAGCGCTCCTGTTGTGCAGCTTGGTCCGGAGTGGGGGTGGGAAGCTGAACCCTCAGCAGCACCTGGGTTTTGAGGGGGGTCTGTGCCGACCACGTGTCCTGTGAGGTGTTGGAAATAAACAGGTTTGAGAGCAGGGATGAAGATCACAATGGAGACTGGGTTAAATACAGATGGGAGTACTGGAATTGCTGTGTCAAGGTCATTTGTCTCCTGAGAAAGTTGTTGGCTGTCTGTATTTTTCCTTGYGATGCGGTTTTGTTTTAATTGTGCCTCCTTACTTGTGTTAGACTAACAATGCACGGGGTTCTCTGGTTGTGAACACCTTTCTGTTTCTTCAGCTGCTGCTGCTCTGTTGCTCTAAAAAGGGCAATCCCGTGGTAGGCTCCCCACACCCAGAGAGAGGAGTTTAAATGTAACCATGGAAAGTTTAAATGGCCTTGTCCCCTCTCTATATGGCTTTTTCCCTCTTTGCGTCTCCCAACGATTGATTTTCCTGGCGCATGGGAAGGGTGAAGGGTTGGATGTTGATTTTGCAGGAGGCAATGTTATTAAACGTGGTCTTTTCCCACCAGCACTAACCTGTGTGCTCTGCTTTGCTTCTCTTCCAGATATGGACGTGTCGAAAGTGTCAAAATCCTCCCTAAGAGGGGATCGGAAGGGGGAGTGGCAGCATTTGTGGATTTTGTGGACATCAAAAGTGCACAGAAGGCACACAACTCTGTCAACAAAATGGGAGATAGAGACCTACGGACGGATTATAATGAACCAGGAACCATTCCCAGTGCTGCGCGGGGATTGGATGATACAGTTTCCATAGCATCTCGTAGTAGAGAGGTTTCTGGGTTCAGAGGAGGTGGTGGGGGGCCCACTTACGGCCCCCCACCATCACTTCATGCACGGGAAGGACGTTATGAGCGGAGACTTGATGGGTAAGTTCCAAGGTTTCTCTAGGCAGGTATTTGGTATTTGATATGGTGAGAAACACAAACTCGTATCTAGGGCCCCCAGATGGATTTAAAATTTTGGGAATTATCTATGTTTCCTATTTTGGGTTGGAAACGGAAGTGATTTCTATCCCAGTGGCTGGTACCTTGTGGATCCATAGAGGATGTGTCCTGCAGCTGGTTGGATATCTACCTACACTTGAAATAAGGTGGTTTTAAGATGGAAGATTTCCTTTGGCCAGCATCGATATTGGAGTTACTCTTTTCTAGAAGTAACGATCCCATTTCTTGGATAATATTAAGGCCTTGCTGGATGTATCCCTGCTGCCAGATGGAGCTATCTTACTCTACAACATGTGGTGAAGTTCTCTGTGGAGTATCTTCGGAATACTAGAACCTAAAATTCGGTGAAAGCTTGATGCCTAGCTCTCAGTTCTCACTATCCGCAGTGGGTATGTTAATTGGATTGTCACCACAAAATTCCTAGTAGACTTTAATGATGTGGCCCCTTGGATTCTACCGACAACACTTAGCCCTGGGAATAACGCTTGGATGGAGAAGACCGAAGGCAGCTTGTGATGGTTCCATTTTGGATCTACATCATTTCCAAGTTATTGGGATTATTCTTTCTGATGGTATTGGCAAAAAGAGATGACGGACATTACTAAATTTCGGAAATTATAGTTCTTTTTTTTTTTTAAAGCTGGGATAAGAACTACTGCCTTGAATTTATTGGATGGTATACAGTCAAGACGCCAGTAGCCATGGGGAGTGGATTACTATCTAGTCTCTTAAAAAGCTCTCTGCTGCTCCACATTAAACATACTTTAGCTTTAAGGACGTGGTGCTAATACCCATTTGTGGATACACCAGTGAGAAGTGACTGGGCTGGATGGTTACCAAGGCGGCCAGAGGATGCCTGCTGGCAGCAGCGTGAGGGCCCTCGGGCCTCGGGAGATCTTCTACCAGCTGCTTGATTCAGACTTAGGGCTGGAAATTAAAATTATGGATCTATTTAAGTGCCTTCTGTCTCAAGAAAGAAGTCTGGGGGTTTCAGAGTTACAGTTTCAGTCTGGGACTACTTCCGTCCAGTGGAATTTTTTTTTTGTGTCTTGTCACTAAGATTTTTTTTTTTCTTGTTGGTTCATCTAAAATATCATTTGACACCCTTGCCCATTAAGAAGGTGGATTACCCCTGTAAGAGGGGCCAAAATTGGGGAAGTTATGTTCACAATTCTCTCCCTAGATTTAATTGGGAATATAGGTCGTGTTTCCACACTTGGAAAAGGTTGGTATGTCCTGCCCTGTGTATATTAGCCCCTCTCCTAACCCAAGTCAAACCCTCTCTTTCCACTAACTCCAGTAGCACTTAGTACTAATAGATAAATGAAGAAAGCACTGTAGCCAGTAGCTGTTCAGCTCTGCTTCCTCTGTCTGTCTTCTGTGTCCTTCTCATGGATAAGGATTTGTTCTTTCTGTCAGCTCTGTAGCAGTAACCTGCTAGAAAATACTGCTTTTTCTCTGACCTCATTAAATCAGCTCTCACTGATTAACACCTTGTAGGATGCTAAATGCAGTAGTTTATAAAATTGTTGATCTTGGTCCTTCAAAAGGGGGAAAAAAGAACCAAAACAGAGACACGTTTCTGTGCCAGATCCTGAAATGTCTTTCGAAATTCCATTGTTGCGAGCAAGAGGTCATGGAAATAGAAAAGCAACAATGAATTTCAAGCAGATGTAGAAGTTAATGGCATTCTCTTGCACTGGTTAAGTAGTTTCTTAAATATAATTTGAGATAAAAATGCAGGCAAGACGTGAGGGAGCTCTATAGAAAGCTTGATATGAGTTACAATTTAACAACAGAGCGTGAATATATTGAGAGGATTAAGGATCTAGTGATTCATTGGAGAAGGAATGGAAGGAACTTCCTGAGATGCTAATCAAAAAAAGATTCAAATCTCATTTTCAGTTTATAAAAGATCCCTGAAATATTTCTGCCACTCGAACTAGAGCTGTGATGCAGGAGAGGAGGAGGAGGAGGCACAAGGCAGAATTGGGTTATCAGGATTCAGGGGATTGAAGTGACTCATAACAGATTGAAGAAGAATATGAGAGAGAAGGCTGAAAAAAAAGGTTGAAATGTCCTTCATAAGATGGATAATTAATTTTTAAATTAACTTTGGCTACCCTGACATATTTAGAATTTTAGATGTATTTTTTAAACATTCAACATAATTGTTCTGGATCTTCCATTTTGTGGATGTAACTAAGAAGTACCATCCTGGTACTTGTCTAAATTAGACTACTCAACTACTGGTAGTGTTCCTTTAACTTTATCTGTCAGTTTTACTATCTCTTTATTTGAGAGATCGCACTAACTCTCTCAGAACATCACCGAGCCTTTCTCAATTTAAAATGTTCAAAATACTCAAACAAACTGGACCATACCTGCTGGAAAGCAGCAGCTTGTGGAGATAGAAATTCAGTGACTGCAGCAACAGCAGCAGTCACAACAAAAACACCTCCTAAAAATTGAATTCCTACTCCTTGTGTAGGGTCTTAGTATCTTCTGGGGACCTGCATCCTTGCAGTTCCAACTTTAGTAATGGAGATGTTTCTTTAGCGTCCACAGCTTTGACAAGAAATGAGTGTAGCAATCTGGTCAAATTAAAAATTCCCTCTAAAAGGGTGAAATATTTTAGCACAGCAACGAGAAACCCCCTAATTTTCTGAGAATTCTCTATGGGTTATGCCACCCCTTTTGAAAGCAGCTTCTTACCTCTGGGTCATGCTTTGCACGGAGGCTTTCATGGCTACAGCCCGATTTGCGATGCCATTTTTGCAGAAGGATAATTATAAGAGCTCTAGTAATTACCAAATTTCAAAAAAAAAATTTTTAAGCTCTTAAGCAAAAATGGAAGAGAAAGAAAAAAGAAGTTAATGGTGATGTTCACAAACAGGAAGTTTTTCTTGTTTACTGAGTTTGAAAGAAAAAAGAACAAAACCCAAACACAACTGAAATGAGGATTCTGCACTGGAAAGCAGAATTTTTTTTCCTGTGCAGGCAAGTTGCTGGTCATGAAAGCCCCATATTGTGATTAAACCAAAATGATTGCTTGGCTTGATCGTATACAAATATAACTTTGGAGTCAAGTAAAATGTTTTGAAGTTCGTGTTTGCTTGATAGGTTATTGCTGGTTAGTGGAGAAGCAGTCGCAACAATAAGTCGAGTGCTGCCGTGAATGTTTGCATGATTTGCTTTTAGTTGTGCCTGCCCCTTTCTGATGCAATATTTTTCCCCCTTCCCAAATGCAGGGCTTCAGATAACAGGGAGCGTGCTTATGAACATAGTGCCTATGGACACCATGAGCGGGGGACGGGAGGATTTGATCGGACAAGACATTACGATCAGGATTACTATAGAGACCCTCGGGAGCGGACCTTACAACACGGGCTCTATTACACTTCTCGGAGCCGAAGTCCAAACCGTTTTGACGCTCACGACCCCCGATACGAACCTAGGGCCCGGGAGCAGTTTACATTGCCCAGTGTGGTACACAGGGATATCTACAGGGATGATATTACACGGGAGGTACGAGGCAGAAGGCCGGAGCGGAATTACCAGCACAGCCGGAGCCGGTCGCCGCACTCGTCGCAGTCCAGGACGCAGTCCCCGCAGCGCCTGGCCAGCCAGGCCGCCCGGCCCACCCGCTCCCCCAGCGGCAGCGGCTCCCGGAGCAGGTCTTCCAGCAGCGACTCCCTCAGCAGCAGCAGCAGTACCAGCAGCGACAGGTAGGTCCCTGCTCTATGGGCTGTGCGGGTCGTTTCCTGAGGTGTGAGCCCGAGGAGTTGTTCCATGGCAAAGCTTCAGTCGTTCTGTAGAAGTAAACTGGAGTGAGATGTAAAAAGGCTTGGTTGGCACGGAACGGTTCCGAGGGGAACGCTGTTGCCATTGTTCATCATTTTCCATGGTGGATCCATGCAGCATCCATAAGATGCTGGCTGGCCAAAGCGGGGGATGTACGGTCGCGAGGCCTCGCTGCCTGTGTGTCTGGAGAATGGGGTCGCTTTTATTTGCTTCAGTGAGGGGAAAAAGCAAATTTTAAGGTTAACTACTTTTTACAGGCTACAGTTTTGTGCACTTTGGGAAGTGATGAGTGGTATTGTTCTGTTTCCTCTTGTTCCCTGTTGCCACTGACATTTAAAAGGTTGATTTGTCGCTTCCCCATTTTTCCCTCTCTTGCTTTGCAGCAAAAATGGTAGACTTGGAAGAATTAAGAGAAAATAATCCAAGTTTGATGTTCTTAGCAATGCATTTCCCATGTCCTTGGTTCTGCGATAGCTCTGTATTTGCATGGCTTTACAAAATACCTATGGGGGAGAAAAAAAGGTGTTAGAGATAATCACTGATTTCTTTAAAGAATTTTTAAATTTGTGTTGAAGTGCCTCTCTGATACTTAGCCTTGTAAGAGTAAGTTCACCCTAAGAGTGAAAACCACGAAGCTACAATTGCGTCCATAAATGTTTTATGCGCTTTGGCGAAGAGCTTTGCTCTTCAGGAGGCTTTGCAGAGTTGGCAGCGTTTCTCCTTTGCGTACCAGGTCTTTTCTAAAACTGAAAATATTCATTAAGTAAATACGTGTATCAGTACAGTGTTGGATTTCACAAGGGCCTGGGAGTGACAGGACAAGCAGGAATGGCCGTAACGTGGAGGAGGGCAGGGTTAGATGGGATACCGGAAAGAAATTCTTCCCTGTGAGGGTGGTGAGGCCCTGGCACAGGTTGCCCAGGAAGCTGTGGCTGCCCCATCCTGGAAGTGTCCAAGGCCAGGCTGGACGGGGCTTGGAGCAGCCTGGGGTAGTGGAAGGTGTCCCTGCCCATGGCAGGGGATGGAACAAGATGGATTGTAAGGTCCTCTCCAACCCAACCCGTTCTAGGATCCTGTGATTATCACTGTGAATGGAATTTTACCACTGGCAGAACTTTCTGATCAAGGGAATTACACTCATAAAATCTTACCTTGAATGGTGAACTTTCTGGAAGGGTGAGATGGGCTGACGCCCATGGAGAGTGCACAGAAGGGAAGATGAGGAAATCGGTTTCTCCTTTTCTGATTTCCCCACCCCCTCATGTCTAAAGAATCATGCAAGGATTTATTTACTTCTTTTAATTATTGTTTTCTCCTCCTGGATTTAGAAATCCAGGTCCTGTCTTGACTGCAGACCAGGTGAAGATTTAAGGCAGCTTTTAGGCTGCTTTAAGCACTTGTTTATTTCTAACACCTCTYTCAATGAGAGCTTAATGCTTGAATAAAGACAACCCTTTGTCAAAGATTTTTCACACTTATTACAGCTCAAAAAAGTCGGTGAGACTTTCAGAGGTCTCAAAAAAAAATCCTAGAGAAGATGGATTGAAAGGAGGGCTGGTTACATTTARGGTTTAATAAAAAACTCTCAAGCAGGTTAAGAAGAAAAAATACTGGTGCTTCTTTGCTCCTTGTGGAATGAGAAGGGCGTCCAAAAAACTCGTAATATTTATAAAATGTCATTGTTGGGATGTCGAGGCGGGATGAAATCCTGTTCTGAATTTGAGAGGACTAAATATGATCCCACTGGAACTAAGTTTTAAGATTTAATGAGAAGAAAAGCAGCGTCTGCTGTGCTTGAGCATTTCATTTTCTTGGCAATTTCTAGTCGTAGTAATGGAAAAGTAGACGATACTCTGGGAGGAAATAAAACATTTTTTTCTTATTAGTACAATAAAATCAAACTCAGTCGAGCAAGTAATGGAATCTGGTGGATTGTATATTTAATTTTGAAGGATCAGAAAGGAGTTTTACATGTTTCTCTGTAATCAGTTAGATATTAATAAACATTTAACCCTCTCTTGACTTTGGGAAGCAAAACCCCACCTGGCTTTGAAGTCTTTCAAAGCACAAGTGGAGTTTTCTGTTTAATTTTCAACACACTTTGAATTTAGCCATGTAAATATTAAGGCGCTCATACCCCGTGGTGAACAAAAGCTGCCTCACCTCACCCCCTTTTCACTGGTTTGGTGCTCCCACTTGCTGTGTAATATATCCACTTTCATTTGTCTGGAGAATAATTATTTCCTGCAATTTCCGTGGTATTCTCAAGGATTTTAGCAAGTTGGAGGTTCTCCTATGGCTTTTTTGTAAGTGGAAATGGCCAGTTTTGTGACACTGTGAAATTATTAAGATCTTTATGACACTGAATTCTTCTGAAATTTAGGAACTTGGTCACTGTGGTCTGGTCCTGTTGGTCTCAGCTGGCAGAGTTGTGTTCCCTTAGGGAGGTGGGTCTTACCCAGGCCTCGGGGAGTGTTTGGGACACACAGTGGGTGTTCAGYACTTGTGGGAATTCTTGTGCCTGGCACCATCCTTCAGGACCTGTGAAAAASCAGCAGAAAGGTGGTGAAGGAGGAGTTTGGGTTTCCTTGCTTGTGGTTCAAGAGCAGTGTGAAGTAAATTACCACTGATTAAATGGAGCTGATTTTCCTGGACAATAACATGAGGAAAGATGATCTGCAGATTGCTTAAACATTAAAAAACAACCAAAAAAAGCCTTTATTTCGTAAAGTTTCAGACTTTGTTGTGTTGGATCTCAACTAAACTTTGCTTTAAATTGCTATTCAGAGGCCTTTGCTGGTAACAGAGCTGCAAGGAGTAATTTAGAAACAAAAACCAAGAACAACACGTTAAAAATAACCAGTATTCTCTGAAGTTGGGCTTTATTTTGGGTATTTTGGCCTCTCAGAAGTTGCTCTCTGGGCTGAGGTGAGGAAGGTGGTGGATGTGGATGGTTCCTGCATGGATTTGAAGAGGAATTTGTGTTTTGAAGTCTCCTTAATGTGAGATTGCTTATTCCCCGTCCATATTGTGGAAAAGGATTGATGGAATTTTTTTATCACCTTGAAAGAATAAAAAAGCCCTTGAAATGATAATTTTCCACCACCAGAAGCATCAATTTCACCATTTTGGTGATTCAGACACACACCACAAATGATACATTAGCAAACATATTTTCTGTACTGTGTCATGGAAGAAGCTGGATATGGATGGAAGCTGGGTGATCCCATAGGAAGCAAACCAGATTTTGTTTGTGCCTTGCCCAGCCTCCTGGAAAAAATCCCCCATTTTTTTGTAGAAAAAGCTCTTTTCTAGGCTGCTTGTTGAGGTGCTCTAACGTGCTAAAAATATTTTCTGGGCTTTTTGATTCAGTTTTGTAACGTCAAATGGCCTGACATGTCTCTTGCTGCTCCATGTGTTAGTGATTATTTTTAAGGCTTTGCTGCAGTGATGTGCTGAGAGTGGGACATTTTGCTCCTAAAATCCTTGTTGGGATGGGGTTTAAATTTATTTTAAAAATCCAGGCAGAAGTGTTTGATTTCCTGTAGGTGATGTCCAGACTGTGAAAGCGTGAACACCCCATGTGTTCAATTTACAGATAAGCAACCTGAGATGTCCTTTGGCCTTTAATTTATTTTTTAGGAGTGTTTATGCAGTTGTCTGATGTGGAGGATGCTGGAGAATTTACTAGTTAAATGAATAATTTCCTATGGTGTGTAAAGCAGTCACTTTTAATTTATTTTTAAGAGTGTTTATTTGGTTGTCTCATCTCCAGGATRCTGGAGTTGGATGAATAATTAGTTAGATGATTATTTCCCTATAGCTTGTAACATAAAATAGATATTGTGAAATTAAAAGAGCATTTTCAGCTTAGATACAAAACTGATTTTATTTTCACCAAGATCTAGGTGAGCACAGTCATTCCAGTCTTGCTGAAATTAAGCAATGGGAAGAAGTTGCATGTATAGATACTTGAAAATTAATTTTTTTTACAATTCTGATAGCTGTATTTAAAGTTCTCATGACAAGTGGGCAAGGCATAAGGTAATTAGAGATTGGTTTTAATTTTAGATTTCTCTGTGATGAAATTCTTTCTGGAGCAAGGAATTACCATTGGAATGGAATACGTGTGTGTCTTATTATTGAAATAAACTGATGAAAAATACTGCCAAGAGAATTTTAATCATGGGAAAAACGGGCTCCTTGAAACCTCCTGGGTGTTTTGTTTAGTCAGGGACTTTCTTACTCTGTTTCAACAACTGAAGTGAAAGTAGAAAAAAGTGAGTTTAGTTTCATTACATAATGCAAACCTTTCCCTACCATTGTCTTCATCCCCTCCTTCCCGCTTCGTTTGCTGCCAGAAGTGATGAATCACTGACTTAGCTGGGATTTGGGATTTTGAATGGGTTTGGAGATGCCTGTGCTGAGGACAGACGAAAAATCAGGAAAAATGAGGTTAAATGTAGCTCTTTAGTCTTTATTGAAGCATCTGTGATCTGTCAAGGTTAAATAATTCCACGTATATTTGGTACTGTAGAGATGAGCTGAAAATTTTTAATCTCTTCTGGTAGAATGACAGGGTTGAGCAGGCTCCTGTTTGGGAAAAGAATTAGGTTAAGATTTATAAAAAAAAATTAAAGAATTTCATAGAGTAGGAAGCCTTTTCTATTACACAAAGGCAACAGTAAATCCTGTCAGAGCCAGGTGAAACACCTCATCTTTACCTTTTGTTCACATAAACCCATGTGCTGCTTTGATGTTCTCTCTGCGCGGCAAAATGTGAATTAGGGAAAGGAAAATTAAAAAAAAAAATCCACCTCAGATACTCGCAGGTTTTTGTTATCAACTGTCGAGCGTTTTCGCTTTGTTCTTCCTTGTGTTTCTGCTCGTGTCAGCCTGTGCTGCTGCTCAGCTAAATATAACCGAGCCCATCCTTTAAACGTGGCTTTTTTACCCTTGGGACTGTATCGAGTTTCTTGAGCTTTGAGCACAGGCACAACGTTTTCAGATAGCCTTGGAGAGATTATAATACAGAAAGCAAACCTTTATACTCGAGATATGCCGAAAAAGACGTACCTGCACATGTGTAACCACATAAATAGATCCTCCTGTGGAAAAAAACCCCGTGATATATCAAAGTTCTCCTCACGGATGGTGAGGAAATGGTGCCTCGGTGCCCTTGGGAGGGAGCGGCCGCAGCCCGCCCGTCTCTCAGCCTCCCGCCCCGGCTGCTGACAGCCCGCATTACCTCAGCCCTGGACTCGGCAATAATCTATTAAAAATGTGCGTTGCATAATAAGACTTTTATCTCGCTCTGAAATCCCGCCGCTTTCTCTCGCCTCATAGCCGGCGGAGCGCGCCCGCCGCTGTAATGGCGGCGCGGCCGCGGGGCCGCCTCACTCGGCTGTTCGGGGGGGGGGGCGGGGGAAGCGGGTGTTTCAGAGGGGAAAACGGGTGTTTTCGGGGAGAAACGGGGTGTTTTTGGAGGAAAAGCGGGTGTTTTGCCGTCGCGGAGCCCCGGCAGGCGGGGGGCGGTTGTTTGCGCTGAGAACCGGTCTGAGCCGGCAGGAGCCGGCCGGGGCCGCCGCGCCGCCCCCGGGGCGGGGCCGCCTGAGCCCCGCGGAAAAACACCGCGATTGCCACAAAAAACCCCTTTTTAAATTTAAGAAAAAAAAAAAATAGAATGCCTCCCCCACCTTAGCGCTGGAGCAGCTCTCGCTCCTGCCTGAAGGTTTTCCCCTCGCACGGCGCATGGAAATTAAGCAGCAGCGCCTGTGTCAGAGCCAGCTCTGCGGGGGAAAAACTGCCCTCTCTCCCTTTCAACCTTCCAATTTTAGGTCGTTTATTTATTTTTTAAAGCTTAAATGCTCTGCTCTAGAAGTTAAGTACCGGTTTCCTTGCTGGAGGAATCAGCCCCAAAAATCCCTCCAAAAGGGCGATTTTGGAGCCTGCCCCCACATCCTAATACCACCAGTGCTATRATCGGACAGAATTTCAAAATAAAATAAAAATTCTGTCGTTGTTGGCCCCCTTGGGAGAGCCCAATTCCGTCTTTTATATAAACAGACGATAAAATATTTTAAAACGTCGTAACCAAGTGAAGGTTTTTATTATTTTTATTTTATACATCGTTTTCTTGGCATGAGCTGCCCAAAAAAGAGTGGACATTTGGCTGCAATTAATACCCCCCACCCCCGCCGCACTCCCGGTAATAGTTGGTAATTGCTGGCTCTAAATGACAAAGCAATTAAGCCTCTTCCTAAATGTGCAGAAGTAGGTGTTTATCTAAATCTGGACTGTCAGGCTTTGTTTCTGTGTCAGGGCCCAGAAGCTCAACTGCTGCTTTCTCAAAGGACATTTGATTCTTCACAGGCAGATTAAAAAAAAACCCCACCATCTTTTTCCAAATTAATTTCAGGAAAGGAGTCTTAAAAATGTATTGTGTTGAGGATGGATGAAGTGGAAATTGCCCTAGAAAAATGCCTCTGTTTTATTACAGTGATAACTATTTTGATCATCTCAAACAACTTTATTGTTGTTTAAGAGATGAGTATTTTATTTTTAATGCTTTAAAGGTTTCTTGCAATGAGATGAGAGTCTTTGGTAGAGAATATGAAGATTTCTGGTAGCTGAATTCAGACCCTCCTGTGAACTTGCCTTTTCCTCAGCTGGGGGAGGAATAYCTACTCTGTGTTAAAAATAATATTTTTAAGTCACCCCTGGACAGCTGCAGGTTTGTGGGAGCTGGTGTCTGGTGTGAGAATTTGGCGATTTTGTGTCTTCTTAACCTCCTTTTTTAGGAACGGTGGGAAAAAACTGAGTTGTGTGGAGGGCACTGCTCCCACCAGCGTTGTGGGAGACTTTGGGCTGTTCCTTAAGTCCGTGGGAGCTGCTAAAAATTGCTGTTTTCCCAAAGGTCAGGTGCTCTTGGATTGGGTTTGACTTTGGGGTTGTGCGTGCGCGTATTAACAAAATGGTCACTTCTAATTGCGTTTTTARGGCTTTGATTTCCTTCCAAGTATTTTGCTTAATCATCTTGAGTAGGCTGAGGGAAGGAAAGAATTAGCTGAGGTCAGGGAAGTTGAAGCTGCCCGTGTTACTGCTCAGAAGCTGGGCTTAGACTGAGGGATCCTGGAGGCAGGAAGAAATGTGCTTCATGTTCTCTTCCTGCTGTACGCCGGGAGATCAAGGGGAAACCTCGAAAAAGCCAAGGAAAACAGGGAAACGTGGGGTGCCGTAGGCTGTGGTGGCTGCCTCCCTCTGCACAAGTGGTCCAGATTCCCCTTTCTTCGGGAGACACACAACTCGGATGTGAATCATGGCTAAAATAGATTAGAGGGATCGTAGTCTGGAAGTGCTTATCTGCAGCGATGGTGGAGTCAGACAGCTCAGATGGAGACACAGACACTGCAGGCACCGAAGGTGGGGGAGAGGATCCCCGTTGTAAAGACCTTYGGAATAAAGGGCAGTTTAATAATTCCTAATGAATATTCACGTGGAGGGATGAATAGCAAAAGAGGAAGGCTGTATTGAACGCTTCCTGAAAAAATACCAGTCATTACAGTGATCAAAGGAAAAATCCAGCCACCGCCGGGGCTCAGCCATACGTGTTCCCATTAAAGCCGAGACAGAGCATCCCTTCGGACTTGCAAATGCAGTGATTTGTTGAGGTTTTTTTTCCCAAAGAGGATGTTTCTAGCTCTGCCAGAGGCGTGGATGCAGGAGGGGAACCTTAAAGGCTGAGAGTACAGCTCTCCTCAAGGCGTATTGCTGCGACTTGGGCATTAACCTTAAAAACAACTTCAGGTAGAACACATTGTACTTARATAAGGTCACAGGGATGGCAATTAATAGTAAATAAGCCTTATAGGGAAAAAAAAAAAATAGTATCATCCCCTGGTCTTTGCCCATTGAATTAACCATGTACCTGATGTGCTTAGCTTTGCCCTTATCGCCCAGGCATTGAGCGCCGTCCGGCCGTGACGTCGCGAGTGCCGAAACCACTAATGATGGCATCAAGGTTTTAAGTGCAAAAGCTTCTTAGCAGGAGATTAGGGATCCCACTCCAGGTCCTTGTGGTCAGCTTGTAATGCTGCTCGGAGAGGAGAAGGCAATGTGGCTCCGAGTGGAAAATCACAGACTTGGGAGAGAGGTGAGGGCTTCGATGTGTTGTGTAGAGGAGGAAAAATTTATGTGTGCCGGGACATGGTCCAAGTTTTTTAAAATCTTGAAGAGAAGCTGAGTTTCCAAAAGGAGGAAGAGGGATATGTGCACTGTGTAGATGCTATGTTAATAAAGTCTTTGCATAATTATTCACTAAGTGCCTAATACAAGAACAAAAATAGCTTTGGCATTAAGAAGCAAGACTTCTCTGTGATCCYTCCTCGCAAGAGGCCCGTAACAAAGGTAGGGCACCTGTTCCTTTGTTTCCTGGTCCTTCCAACCATGAGTGCAGTCTCCTGTCTGGAGAAGTGAGACGTGGAGCCTTTTAATTCCTTCTCTTTGGGAAATGTCTGGGCTTCAGTGCGTGGTTGCTTTATTTAGCTCAAAGCGATGGTTTTGGCTAGAAGACACTTAGAAATCCGGGATGGCAGGAAAAGTACCCTTTGGAGAATCCTTTCAACAAGAGGGAAGTGGTTTTCAGAGCCGTATCCTCATTTCTTCCACTATTGCGTGATATTCTCCGCAGATGCCCAGAAATCATCGTGTTTATACCTGGGCAAAAACCTGAGAACCTCATCAAACCCTTTAAAAGTCAGGAATAATTAAGACACATATCCAGCAGATCCGGCAGTAAGGGCAGTCATGTATTTATTATCTTTCATCCGTTGGAGAGTAGTGAGCTTTTCTGACGTGATAACCTGTGAAAGAAAGGCACTGTTCTCCTCCTGTAAGTGAATTCTCAAGAATGCCCGGCCCCGGGTCCCTGCGGACAAACGGTGCAGGGCTGGGCTGAGTGAGATGCAAAGTGTCCTACTTACTGTGGCTGCTACAGGTCTGACCTCCTTGGATCATCTGACACCTCGTTGAGTAAGAAGTTGCTGCAAGATCTCAAACCCTCAAATTATGTAAGATTTACACAGTTGCTTTGAAGTTGGTCCCTCCCTTCCATGTTTGTTTACTGGCTGGTGTGTCCTGTTGGATTGTGAAGGATGAATAGTCACAGAAAGGAAGCTGTCGGGTTAGTACAGATTTTCTGTTCCTCTTCGTTTTCTAAACGTGCGCGGAGCTGTGCTTATCCCTGATCTGGAGTCTGGGAGTACGCTGAGGACGTCCTGTGCCTGTCAGGGCTTTGCTGGGTGAAATTTTCAGTTTGTTTGTTTGCTTTTGAGGTGGAGGGAAGGTGGAAGGGCTTGTTGTGTTGCTAGAGGAGAAACAGAGATGGTATCTAACAGTCATCTCAGAAATTGATGTTGGTTTTGCTTTTTAATATGCAATTTCCCTTGAACTTGGAGAAATCACGTGGAAAAAAGGATGGTGCTTAATTAATCTTGTACGTGTGGCTGCCATGGTTTGGGGGTTTGAAAGCACTGGCTCCCATAAGGGACGCACGCAGGCTTTGCCTGTGGGAATTCCTCGGAGGACTTCCCTTCCGTGCCATCATCTTCACTGTGCCAGCGGGATTGCCTCGCACTGCTCCTCCTTTCCCAGTCCCTGCCATGTGGGGTGGAGGCCAGGAGTGAACGGGCACTTGATCCAGGGAGATGTAAGCCATTTTCTTCTGTATTTTCCCCTATTTTGGTATTTCTCCCACATATTAAGTCCTGACCCATGCTTTATGATCCCTGGTCAGTGTGATTGAATTGACTCAGGCTCTTGGGGAGGTGAATCCCTGGACTTCTGACCGTGTGTGGAGATGTAATGGCAAAATCATAACAAATTCCATAGAATTAAATTACAGTAAGGCGTTTAGRCATTTTTTCAGAAGTTACTCTTAAGTTACAAACACTGTCATATGATATGGGTTTTGCTGGGTTGTTTTGGGCTTATTTGGTTTTTTTTTTAGTTTCTAAGCCTGGCATTACTCTCCATAGTTGCTCAACAAAGTAAAATCACATTCTCTCCCCTCAACCTGCTGTAGATTCACCAGGCTGTGGCACTTTACCTGTTTCATGCAGACACTGKTTTTTTTATTTTATTTTCATTACTTCAGTGTTTTCTACCCATGTGAAATCTCACAAAAAGTTCTACTTTTAGTTGTATTTTTATTTGCATGTGGGCAGCAAAATGAAGTAATTCCCAAATATAGTCCTAGCCAAGAGATCCATCTGTTCCTTGCATTTTTAAATGGCAAATTAATCCTTAGCATACAACYCATCAAATGTCTTCTCTCTATAATTTATGCTGCCTGAGATCACAGAAATGACTTTTTTTTTTCCCA
Organism: Amblyornis subalaris; assembly: GCA_018881555.1. Taxonomy (NCBI): domain Eukaryota; kingdom Metazoa; phylum Chordata; class Aves; order Passeriformes; family Ptilonorhynchidae; genus Amblyornis; species Amblyornis subalaris. Next base: position 1,791,852 of record JACAXG010000150.1, read on the forward strand.
GGCCTTCCATTTTAAGTAGTTCTTTACTCCAGAACAGCAGCTCCCATTCCGGTTTTACAGAATGCTCTTGTGCTTCTTCCAGTCACAGTCATTGGTCTAAAAAGGGGCATTAAAAAAAAAACACCCTCCAAAATTATTCTTCCCTTCATCTCTTTGGTGTTTCTTTGAAAGGCTGTAGAAGATTCTATTAGAATCTTAGATCAGAAGGAGCATTTTATGATTCTAAGATGTAAGGGAATAGAAATTCTCTTTGAAAAACACCCTTGATAAATGGATTTATTTCAGATGGAGAACTAGGGTTCCTCTGTCCATTTTCATTTGGATTTCGCTCTTTGGACAGTGGTGACCATTTTTAGAAGTACTTCWACGGTGTTATCTGCCATAAAGGGAATTTCTATATTAAGCTTTGCGTGTTCCCAAATTTACTTAAGCAGCATTGTAGCTCAGCTGTGTATCTTGGCATGCCTTCCATTGCAACTCCCATCCCAGGAACAATTCTGTTTATAGGAGAGGATGCACCATTTCAAAACTGCTCCAAATCAGGAATTTCAACAAATGGTGTTTTGTGTATTGCTAAAAAAAACCAGTGCCTTGGGTTGGGAGGAGGCAGGGCATGCAAGTAGTGCCTGGTTTGGGTTTTTTTAAGACAAGGTGTGATGCTTTTCTAAAATATGAAGACAAAATTAATTCTATGGGGCTGTTTGCCATGATCTTCTGGCAGCTTTATGTTAAAAAATAACTGCAGTAACCTGGAGGTGAATCAGTGCTAGGGCTTTTTTTGTTCTAGCATATGTCTGAAAAAGGCTTTTCTTCTGAAAGATGCCCAGTGCTCAACACTTAGTCAGTGCCAAATGGTTTTAAAATTGTATTTAAAAGTGTTTATTCCCAGGAATTCATTCAACAGGGCTTTTAAGGCACAAGAGGTTACTTTTTGCTCCTTGAGTAAACGTGTAGTAGCCTACTTGGATGAAGTGGTGGTTGCATTTTCAATGGCATTTTACTGTGCTGGCTCATAGGCAGCACTTGCAGTAGAGTTTGGTGTTTTTTCCTAGGATGCCGAGTAGGTCCCTTCATGAAAGTACTGCTGTTGTTGTTGAGGAAACTGCCTTTAAATGTTGGGCTTGATGATCTTGGAGCTCTTTTTCATCTTAAATGATTCTGTGTTGCTTTCTTGGTATTTTGAAAGGATTTGGCCTCCTGTGAGCCAGGAGATCAAATTCCTCAGTCTGTTCCCTCGGTGATTCGCGGAATGACCTTGGGTAAAGCCCTTGGCCTCTTACCTTACTTTTCTGTCTGCAGGGGATGTTAAGACCTACCAACCTCCCATGAATCTGGTACTAAATTATGGCTTTTCTTCAAAGATTTCATGTCTCTGAGGCGTGAGTTGCAAAATACTGGTTTAGATCATCAGCAGATAGCTGGCAAAAGCTCTTCACTTTAACGGGATTACGCTTTTGGCCAATGTTTGACCAAAGGGTTGAARGCCATATTTCCTGACCTGCCACACTGTTCTTCTGAGCTCTATCCCGCCGTTTGCTTCTCAAAGCCACTGCTGTTGCAGGCCGATSTGTGCATGGAGCAGGCGCTCTTCCTCAGGCATGTCCTGGCGGCGCTTGGAATAATTTGGCTGGAGCCTGGCACAGCCGGAGGAGGTGGGAGTTCAGGGTGGCTGCAGCGGGACTTCTCACGAGGACTCTTGACCCAGGGCTTCCCTCCGTGAAGGTGATGTTAAACAGAGGCTCCTTGGGCTCGCCCATTCTCACACCCACCTTCTTTCTTCCCTCTTTGCATCGGTGGAAGTTTTAATGTGAGAAAGCAGAGCTGAAGAGCTGCTTTGTACTTCACCCTCAAGGCCTCAATGACTTTTATCTTTCCCAGCGCCGAGCTCTGTCACCGTGGCCGTTTGCTGAGAAAGCATTTCCTCCGGCTTCCCAGCGTTTCTTTTGGAGCGTGAGCAGTCCCGCTGTTCCCAGGGAGCATCCGTGTTTTTCAGAAAGGCAGTGGCTGGGTAGATAGGTAACTCCAGCTGCTCCCAGATTCAACAGCAAACCCATCCACRGCCGAGCCACCAGCCAGCACAGGGAGCAGAGGATTTGAGTAGCTTCTTCCCAGCCGTGGGAAGCTGTTGGCATTGCTGAGTCGGCTCTTTGCTCCGGAGATAGGCTGATGTGTTTGTAACTAAAACTTTGTTTTTTCCTGGGTTAATGTTTTTAATTCTGGGCTGTATGAAGTTCAAGTTCAAGGACAGAGGGACATAGGTCAAGGAGCGAGGTGGCAATGCTGGCTGTGGGTTGGGCACAGTGTCCTCAGTCAGACAGGGATTAATATAAACATACATATTTTTAGCAATCATAATGGATTATTTAGTTGYAGGGAAGAATTAAAAGGAGCGCAAGGCTGTCTGGAAACTCCTGAGGGCATGTGGCTGCAGGGGAAGGTGGTTCTGGGGGTGGGAGCAGTCCATCCTTCTGTGCAACATCTCCATCTTTTCCATGATTCATTTCAGGCTTCATCAGGGATCAGGTGTTAGACATCAGGATAAAATAACTGAYGTAAATATATTTATATATATATAAATATATGGCCTGTCACAGAAATGCAAATGGAATGTGAATAAGCCACTCACTTGACTTGGGGTAAATATATGGTAGTAGCTGGAGGCYGTGTCTTCAAAAACTTGCCAGTCAAAGACTGAAATAAATACTGCAGCAGTGTGTATTAGTTGACCATCTAAAGGACACTGAGCTGTCATGGTTGTGTTGCTTTCCCATGGCCTTTAAACATAATTTAATTTGATTTCTTTGGATTTAGGATTCCAGCCCAGCAGGAGATCATTGAAGCCTTCTCTCTGGGCGTGGTAAAGCAGAAAAAGTTAAGGGAAGGAGGATGTCCTTGTTTCATTAGTCTGCAGTATTTAATGATCTCACTTTAGAGCAGTAAATGCTGGTTTTATCTCTTGTGTGCTTTTTTGTGGCTGTTTTTGTTTTCCATGCAGCAGGTCTGTTCTTCCCCCCGCTTGGTGGGTTGTTTTATCATAGCTGACCACTGTTAAATACTTCAGAGTGTGTGACATGCACAAACCAAAGTTCCTTGGGTGGCAAGTTCTCAGCGGCTTGAACGAGTGCCAAGAATGTCACGAATCGCATCCCGGCGAGCTTTGCTCCGGAGRGGCCGAGGCGGGGGTGATGGGCACAGGGTAATTACACTGAGGGAATGTTTAGGTGGCTTTCTCCGCCCTCTCTCTTGTATCCATATTTCCAATGGAAAGCCTTGTTTTGACGTGGAGGAGCGGGGTTCAGGCTCTTTGTGGTTTGCCTGTGTGGGCCGAGCCCCTTCAGCGCTTGCCTGCAGTCGGCAAAATGCAGCAGCAGCTCGTTACCTCTTGATCTCTGCATACAAACCAACCTCAGAGGTTGGACTGGGTTTTCTGACATCTTCAGGTTCAACAACTCCTTTGAACGAGGAAAAAACCCCTCGTATTTATTTCCGCAGGTGTGTGAAATGTTTTTTTTCCCATACAAATACCCTGGTGTGGGACACGTCATGTGTACAGAACAACCGCCTGCTGCTTGCTTGGATATTTAGGTCAGCGCTGGAATCGGCTCTGACRAGGAGTTGCTCACCCTGTGCCCAGACCTCTGGAATTTTCATTGTGGTTATTCCTGCCTGTGGCAGGGTGTTGGAACGAGGTGATTTCTAAGGACCCTTCCAATCCCCTTCTGGGATTCTATGATTCATCCTAGAATGTGGCAGAACAGCCACCTGGATTGTTGGAGTAACCTGGTGGTGTTGGGAGTTTTACGGGAATAGGCTCTTCTTAGTAAGAAATGCGTGATTTGATGTGCCTTTTTTACTTGAATGGTGGAAATTCTGGTTAAATACCTTTTTAAGTTCAGGTAGTATTTAGCAGTAGGTCAGAAATACCAGCCTGTAGGTAATAGCCATGTGCATATGCTGTTCAGTATATCATTTTCCATCCAGAAGTCCAAGTGTTTCACAGACAAAGATCCTTTAATCCATCACTAGAATGGAATACGACGCATTTTTTAAACTTTTATTTTAAGCAGTTGCCATCATATTTTTCTGTGGGTTGGCTGGCAGTAATCAGGTCTTTTAAATTCTTTTTATTCCCAAACAACACATTGGTACATTCAGGATACTTGGAGCAATTTCCTGGTGCTGTTTTTCCAAGTTGAAGAAATCTAACTGGCATTTTTTTTCCAAAGCCTATAAAGTATCCCAAGGATTTGTGTCTTCTGGATAGAGCTGATGATACAGAACTGTCACTGCTGGTGTTTTGAGCATGGAGATCATCTACGAGGACTTAACGCGGATCTGGAAAGGGAAGGACAAGGAGAAAAACCAAGGGTTCCTGTTGCTTCCGTTCAGAGATGACTGTATGTTAACGTCGGATTTCCTGACCCGACTTGGGAATCTGCTGCTGACATCAGCTGTGAGAATAACCTGCCGTCAGTGGGGATGGAGCCTGTCCTCGGTAGATCTTTCTAGGAGATAATCTTCACTTGGAGATTATTCTGACAGGGTGTTGAATCGAGCTGAGCCAGGCAGAGTTCCTGATTTCAAGTTAATTTTGGCAGGGAAAAAGCGATCGCTCTGCATATTTCCTGTAAAAAAAAAATCTGGAATTCTTCACCAGGGCTGGTGAAACAGTTTTTGAAGGCAGCTATTAAAAAAAAAAAAGAAAAATCTTAATCTTTACTTTTTTCACAGCTGAAATTTGACATGAAGAATGCAAAGAGTTTCAGCTGATTTTAGGTGGCTTTGTTTTTAACTTGCTCCAACAATCAGAGGTTAGAATCCCAGAATCATGGAATGGTTTGGGTTGGAAGGGACCTTAAAGCTCATCTCATTCCGTGGGCAGGGACACCTTCCACTATCCCAGGTTGCTCCAAACCCTGTCCAACCTGGCCTTGGACACTTCAGGGATGAGGCAGCCACAGCTTTTCTTGACAACAGGTTGGTTTTGTTTTACATTTTTAAATGTGTGTTGGCAGCTCAGCCCCGCAGCGCGTTAATGCTGTTCTCTGCTTTATCCTCCACGACGGCGGCTGTGTTTCCAGCCGTGTTTCCCACTTTGTTTCCCGCCTGCCGCTCACGGGGAGTCCCCGGCCTGCAGCTGACTCACCGCTCTCAAATCAATGGGCAGAAATGACAATTGTGCCACATTTTAAAATTGCAGCAGGGTGGAGGGCAGGTTGTGAGATCCCTTGACTCAGTGCCGCTGCCATTGACGGGAAGCAGCGGGTCTCCCGTTCCATCGACGGGCTTGGAGTCTCTCTTTTATCTCCTTTTTGTGGGAACAAAGGATGGCTGGCTTTGTGTTCTTCGCTCAGTGCTTTCATTTCTCACACGTAAACCCGGCGTAACTTCATCGCCACTAGACCTGCAAACTGTAATTGCCTGAAAATGAGAGATTTCTGTGGAAACGAGGAGTGGTTGCGGGATACCAGGATTTGAAATGTCATCCTTGCAGTTATAACCGAGAAGAGGAAAATTCTGTGTGTTAAATGAGCCACAAYGTACTGAGACCAGGAGTTGGGCTCTATGATCCTTGCGGGTCCCTTCTAACTCAGGATATTCCATGATTCTATGAAACCAGGTGTATTTGGGATCCGAACCTCATTGCTGGGTTCTTACGTGTTGAATCTTTGGGAATCAACCCATATGGATAAAATGTAGGCTGGATTACGAATAGATTTAATCTTGATTCATGGAAAATAGATACATAGATAAATACTGTAAGTTACAAATAGATTTTATCTTGGTTGATGGAAAATGGATACATAAATAGTGTGAGTAAGAACACACACATTCTTATATACTCATAGGTAATTATGGAACGCAGATAAGTGTTATAAAAGGGCTTGTAAACTACACCTGTAGTAAAGTGCATGTGTAAGAGAAGGATTTTGTATCCACCTCCTTGTTAAACTGAGAACAATCTCCTTTATAGCTGTGTTTTTCCATCTGATTTTGCCGACAGTAAAATGAAAAAATAATTTGTCTACAACACTCTGATGCCGTGAGTGAAACTAGTTTTAGAAATACCTGGGCTGATCAAAAGAACATTTGAAATCCTGGTTAAATGCTCAAATTCTTCCCAGTGAGCCCAGGTTCCCRGGAGAAGTGAGCCGGGATGTCGGAGGAGCCGTTCCCCGCTCCTTCCCGGCGCCGCGCGTGTGTTGTGACAGCTCAGGAGATTAGTTCTTCGGCGTGCTGGCATTCTGCTCCGCTGAGTTTACAGGGATGTTGAAGAGCAGGTTTTCCCGTGTTGGGAAAAGGCCGTGTGCCAGAGTACGCTCTGCTTCTGGAAGAAATCATCCTGGGTTTAATGCTGGTAGCGGAAGCCCAAAATGAAGTTATAAAGCTGTTTTTGCGCCGTTTTTGGCCTGCCCCGAAACCTATTGATACTTGGAATACTTCTAAGGAGGAGACGATCAGAGCTGTTGTTTTATCCTRTTACATTCCCATGTTAAAATTTCCCTAGCTGGTTCTAAAAACTTTGTGAACTCACTTTTGCCAGAAGAATTTTTAATAACTTATTTTCTGCGTTGGCAATGGGCGGTTGTTTTCAAAATTACTCACAGGGAAAAAGCAAAGCCATATTCTCATTTTAATATTCTGGGAACATGTCCTTGAGCAGCTTTCAGGCTTCAGTTCTGTATATTTTTGAAGCTCAAATAGAGTTGTGTTTTGCTGCTCGAGACTCCACATAATTCCCTGTCAGATGCTTTATTTTGATTGTGCTGTGAGCTATAACTGGGTGACACGGCAGCTATAATTAACTCTTCCATCATTCTCCCATTCACAGAACATCAAACCTTTGACTTACTTTTGAATTATTATATCCATGTTTCTTCAGTTGGAAGAGCAATGGGGATTTCCCTAAAGAAAGGGGGATTGTTCTTGCAACCATTTTTTTTCTTGTCTAAAAATAGTCAGGAAATAATGACTTTTTTTTTATTTTTCTTCAGTGTCTCGGAAAGTCTTATTTTGCTTAGGGACACATATCCCTAAAACTTCCTGGGGAAGTGGAAATTACCGTCATGATCCTTGTTTCCCAAAGTTGCACAGAATTCAGACTCCTTTGTAGAATTATCACCCTGTTGCACTGCTGTGTCATCACTTGGATGTCTAACGGTGTTACACCGAGATAATATTTTTTCTCTAGTGGAATGCTGTGATTTTAACAGTATGTTTCATATTTTAAACATCCTCATAAAAAAAACCCCACACTCTAAAAATAGCCTGTTCCCATTTTAAAGCACTGCTCAGATCAGTTCAATGCTGCCTCTTGCTTGAGAGATACAATCAGAGCACAGTGGAATTTTAAAGGCTTTGGGAGTATGGAGTTGGTCATGAGCATCAAGATGTGAGAAGGGAAAGTAAAAAATGTGCACAGGGCAGAGGCTTCTGCAACCCAGAAATCCTATTGTAGCCTTCCCCGGGGGCTGCTGAACCATGTGGAGCTGCTGTCAGCTTGGGAATTATTTTCAGCCTCTCCCCACACACGTTCTCTGCCCTGTATTTGTGTGTTTAAAGAAGTTTCTCTGTTCTTTGCCAATTTATTTTCCGGTAGCAGGCRATGGCTGATGTTACCCGTTGAGAACACTGAGGGCCTGTTCACTTGTTGTTGGATTTGTCCTTTTCCCAAAACGCTGTAGAGAACTTCAGTTTGGTGAGGATTTGCGGTGATTTAGTGGAAAGGCAGGAGGCAGAGGKAATGGGATAAAGATGAGGAGGGAATTGCTGCACTTTTCACTTTCAGTGATTAAATAGTTCATTAATGAAGAGGGCACAAAAGGAGAGGGTGCACAGGTGAAGCAGAAATAAAGGCAGTTTACCAGTTTAGCAGAAAAATGAGGCTGTGAATGAAGGGGCATCTTGATGGTGGGAGATTCATTGCTAGGAAACAGAAGGGACTGTGGATGGGAAGGGAAATGTTATTTATTATCCATGAAATGAGAGGTTGGGTGGTGCAGAGGTTGGGAAGAGCAGGGCAGGAGGAAGGGCTCAGTTTTTCACTCCGTTCCTGGCATGGCTTTATTTTCTCTCCTCTCCCAAAGTGATGCTGAACTTCCTCCTCCGGGGCCAGAGAAGTAGGAGGAGAATGTGTGGGAAAGGCACCAACGTGTGAAGTGGCTCGATGGGATGGGAGGGTTGTAATGAGAGGGTGAGACCAGCAGCAGAGTTTCTCATGTTTRTTATTCCTTCTGCATTTTTGACCTTTTTTGTTGTGTTTTATTTTGGTCTGGCCTGTTTTTATATGCTCCCTTGATTRTTTGTAAGTATTTTGGGACAGAGATTGTCTTCCCTTCTGCTCCTCCAAATAAAATGGGGACAGAGCCCAAGGGCTTTTGGGAATGTGCCACAGTGCTCGTTACACCAAGATGTTCAAAGAGAAAATCAGGTTTTCTGAATGTTTGGAGAAAAACACCCACCAAAAAGTAGTAGAAGAGCTCACAAAACCAAATCTTAGAAATTATTAGAAACCTGAAATGGTTTCCCTGAGAAAAGAAATGGAAAAGTTAAGTGGTTTAATGGCAAGAAGGTTTGTAAGAAGGGTATGAAATATTTAAGATAAGAAAAAGATAAACTTGCGTACCGTTTTTCTAATACGATGTGGAGAGGAACATAAAAATTCAATCAAGCAGCAAATTTCAGACTGACAGGGTTATTTTAGTACGTGGCACATCTCCCCCCCCTCCAGCCTCCGAGTTAAAATTCCAGCAGAATTTTTTTGAAGGCTGCTCGTGTAATGGAGAACGAGAGTCTCCGGGGTTATGTCAGACAAAATTATTTTTAGCGCTGTTCTGAGCCCTCGTGCCTCGGGGAAGAAATGAGCCACTGAAGCAGGATGACGTGTCCCCACTGGGCAAGCTTTAATAACATTATATTCTCTGTATTTCTGCCTCTCCTCGAAGCATCAAACGATCCTGAGTCCGTGGATTAGATTGACTCCCTCTGTAATCTAATATGCAGATCCTCTTCCCTTGTAATTATTGTTTATAAAAGGCATTCTTGTGTCTGAATTCTTCATAACCTGAAGTTGGAGGTTGAGGCTGAGCTGGAAATAGCATTTGGTGGTTCACAGAGAATCCCAGAATGGTTTGGGCTGGAAGGGACCTTAAAGATCATCTTGTTCCACCCCCTGCCATGGGCAGGGACAGGGACATGGACATACACATCTACCCAGGTTATTCCTGAGCAGTTGACCAGAAAATGCCRTGATTTTCACACATGATCTCTTCAGAGTACAGATCTATTTGGCAAAGATGCCTGAGAGCACACTAATATTTCTTTTCCATACATGAGAGTGCTGGGAGGGATTTTGAGGCTTCATCAGACCATGCATCCTCCCTGTATTTCTCCACTCTTCCCACACAGCTCCTGAGCTGGTCCAACATTACATTACACTTAATTAAATCTCCACCATTGTCAGGGTGYGTAACAGGATCTTGCTGACATTTTACCCATATTCCACTTCCCTGCCTTTCTCCTCCAAGGGCTTTGGCGGGGAATATTTGTAGGAAGACTCTGAATTCCTGTGAATAACTGGGCTGTGGCACGGCAACCAGATCAGGCACAGGAGGGAGGAAGGCCTGTAGATGAGCAGAAATTTGCTTTTCAAATAAAATAACCATTTCCTGGGTCACTTTGCTCCATGCACTCACCTGTCCCTCCCTCCGTGCCATTCCCAGCAGTGACTCCAGCAGCAGCTCGAGCGACGAGTCCCCGGCACGGTCGGTGCAGTCGACGGCTGTCCCCGCGCCTGCGTCCCAGCTGCTCCCATCGCTGGAGAAGGATGAGCCCCGGAAAAGTTTTGGGATCAAGGTTCAAAATCTTCCAGTGCGCTCAACAGGTAAATTCACCCGGGAAAGGGAAATAGGGGAAAATAGGGATGGACTGGTTGAATAACCTGTATTGAGTCTTTGGCACGGCAACCATGTGCTGCCTCCGAGAATGGGATTCTCTCCCTGCTTCTGCCTCGGTCCTTGTGTGATAGTGGGAAAATTGCTTAATTAGTGACCATCTGTGAGAAATCCTGCTGGTCCCAGCTCCAAGTCCTGGGCACTTCCATCTCCTGGAACTGCTGCTTCCAAACAGTAATGTGGGTTTTCCTGGGAAAAAAACTGAAGTATCTCCATTTTTTCGTTTAAAACTTGGATTGTTTAATCTCACCCTGCTTCAATTTCTTTTTAATCCTGAAACTTGAGGGTTTTCTGTTGCAGTTTGAGTGCTTTAAAAACACCCCTGAGCATATTTGTAAAGGCAAAATGGGTATTGCATGGAAAATAACCCGGAAAACTGCATGCTGAGGAGTGCCCATGATCGCTCCCTGTTCCCTGTGCTGGGAGCAGGAGAGATCCCACAGGAAAAACCAGCATGGGATCAGTTGTGAAACAGTTGTAACAGAATTCATGGATGCAAAAGCACTGGCTGAACTAAAATAATATCTGTTCATCTTGTGAGCAGAGTACCTCCCATGTYGGTATCTTCCTATAGATTTTATTCCTGTCATATTCCTTGAAAGGACGCGATGCTGAGGTCAATATCCCACGAATCTCAGATTGTGTGGGCCTGAGTCAGATTCCTCAAAATCTGATGAATCTGCGTGGTTATATTTCTGAATTGACTGAACTGAATGCTGTGTGACTCCAGTCTCCATTCCAGATGCCTCATCCCAGCTTTGGAAAACTGCTGTGTGCAGTATCCCTGTGGGATTTTTAATCAAGTGTCACCGTTAATTTCTTCTGCACCTGGAATTGGGTGTCTCTTAGAAACGAAAACCATTCACTGCCAACTTTAGCCTTGTGTGTGTAGTGTCTTGGGTTTAAGAATCTAGAGAAAGGGAAAAAGCAGCCAGAAACTTTGGATATTGGCAAAATTAACATTCCAAGTTAAAAAGGGCTCTTGTGTGAGCACCAAGTTAAACGGGATGAAGTCACATTTCAGAAGGAAATGAAAGTTCTTCATGTCTTTTATGGTGCTACTATGTTGGTAAAAATTATGTTTTTGTAGTACTAATGTTTATTTGTTGGTTTAGATACAAGCCTTAAAGATGGACTTTTCCACGAATTCAAGAAGTACGGGAAGGTGACGTCGGTGCAGATCCACGGCGCGTCCGAGGAGCGCTATGGCCTGGTGTTCTTCCGGCAGCAGGAGGACCAGGAGAAAGCACTAAATGCCTCAAAAGGAAAGCTGTTCTTCGGCATGCAGATTGAAGTCACCGCCTGGATAGGACCAGGTAATGTCCATGCCCTTCTCCCRCGGGACCACCCTCGGTGTGTTTAGGAGCTGTTGTAGAGGCAGAATGGGAGCAGGAAACATATTTTAAAGAAACTGGGAAATAGGCCGCAATAAATTCTGGAGCAAAAAGAGTGGACACTCTTAGGACAAACAGAGAGAGTATTCCAGTCTTAAACCTCAGAGAAGGAAACCTACCATCCTCTCAAACAGTGGGATCTGCTGGAAGGAACGATCTCATCTGCTGTGTCTCAGTGGAGCAGCTGCCAGTGGGTGGTGTGAGCACAGCACTGAGTCCTCCCAGCCTCGTTTTGTCTCCTTTTAATTAAAACAGCCAACGAGTGCTGTGCTGTGAGGCTGTGGCAGCACAGCCCACGTGACCGACCGGTGAGAGCTGCAGCCCTGAGCACGTGGTGAAGTTCTCAGGCTGCACTTCAATGGCTTCTTTAAAAATTGATTCCTGAAAACAAACTCCTGCCACGTGCTCTTGCCCAAGTGCAGGGAAACCTTACCGGAAATCATGCACTCAGCATTGATACTTGTTAAGAGTAAATTTCCAGAGCAGCAGTTGGAGGATTCAGCTCCCTTTCACCTCAGGATGCTCAGGTTCCTCAGTGGAATATAAAGATCTCAAATCTCACACAAATAACAAGTCATGGGTATAGTACTGGGTATTTTTCTCAAAGACTTACTCTTGTTACTCCTGTTCAGATTGGGAAGGAGACTTGAACAAACCAACATGAACCAAATCTCCAGGCATTACAAATTTCCTGCTCTCTTTTATTCTAGAAACAGAAAGCGAGAATGAATTTCGTCCTTTGGATGAAAGGATAGATGAGTTTCACCCAAAAGCAACGAGAACTCTGTTCATTGGCAACCTGGAGAAAACAACTACCTACCACGACCTTCGTAACATCTTCCAGCGCTTCGGGGGAATAGTGGTATGTGAACTGTGTCCTGTGTGGCAGGCACTGCCCCTCTGTCTGTACAGACCTGTGAAATCCTGTGAGTGGTGGTAAATCTGTCAACAACAGATATTTCAGTCTTTCTGTAATAATCTGAGTCATTCTTCTTGCTGGAATATACCTGAAAGCTTTTCTTTCTATTCAGAGTTCAGCATATGAATGCTGAGGGGTAACTTAGCAGGAAAAACAGTCTTAGGAGTGTTTACGAGAAATATATTTCCTAGTATTTTCTCTTGGTAGTACCAAAGCTGACTGGGTTGTTGGGATGTGAATGAAAACATTATACTTTCATGTTTTCATGTCAGCTCCTACAGCTGTGTGAATCTGAGTTTCCTGTTGATTCCTGGAACAAAGGGTTTGGTCGCGCATGTGGAAGCAGCCCCAGCTCTCAGAGCCTGTGCCCAGGCAGAAGGGTATTGGAGCAGATGGATCAGAGATGGCACATGGGGGATTTGGGTTTTCAGCTTAGGGGGAGTATCTAGATGAGGCAGAGCAGCCCCCTCTCCTCTGCTCACGCCACTTTCTATCAATTCACAGCCATGTTACATTTAAGAGAAATTCTCCAGAAAAGTGCTGCAACTATCCACAGTTAATTAACTTTCACAAAGGCATGGAGTGACAGGACAAGCCTTCAGCTGAAGGAAGGCAGGGTTAGATGGGATATTGGGAAGAAATCCTTCCCTGTGAGGGTGGTGAGGCCCTGGCACAGGTTGCCCAGAAAAGCTGCAGCTGCCCCATCCCTGGAAGTGTCCAAGGCTAGGTTGGATGGGGCTTGGAGCAACCTGGGATAGTGGAAAGGGACAGGGGACTGGATCATCTTTAAGGTCCCTTCCAACCCAAAGGGTTCTGGGATTCATTCAGGGATTTATTCCTATTGAATCTGGGCTTCAGCACTGGTAGTTCATGTTCTCCCTGTCAGCTGTGGGTGCTTGTGAACGTGCTGTGCTTCCTTCACTCTGCTCTGACGTGTTTTTATAACCATTGAGGAATCAGTCACACATACCAGGAACCCCATCCCTGCTCCCCCCCAAAAGAAGGAGAGGTTGCTTCCATATACAATGTGGACAAATACAAAATGCTCGTTTTATGATGTCTGGCAGCCCTCATGCATCCAGCCTCCGCTGTATCCTTGACATCAACACTGATTTATGAATTCGTGCCACGTCTGTGGCTTGCACCCTTTTCCAGTGTTAGAGCAGCAGAGCTCTCCTGATAAAGATGCTTATCAGTGGTAGTGTAAATCGGCTTTTGTGTGCCATGCCTGTCAGCATTATTAATGGCTCAGAATTGGGCAGCAGTGCTGGCTCGCCGTTTCCAGGAAAACTTGCAAGCTCAGGTGCAGAAGGGACCAGCTTTATAACCTTTCTGAGGGGTAATGAGCACGATAATGATATTTTATTTGCCTGTCAGAAGGAATTGCTTGCCCAGGGTGAGTGGTCAAGTATAATTTGCCGTGGTTGCAGTTGTGCTACTTCAGACACTTGGAAGTGTAGTTTCCTATTAATATTCCACTTAAATCATTAGGCCAGGGCTGTAGGAGTCTAATAGTTGTGTAAATCTCCCTGTTTACTTCTGTTTTCCCAGATAAAGAGCTTTGGGTGAGACCGTATCAAACTGCTGCCTTGTCCCTAAATTTATTAACCATGAAATTAGCCCGTCCTGGATGTTGGAACATGTGTGCTTGGATCCATGTGTGGCTCACAAAGGCAGCTCCTGCTATTCCAGCAAATAAAGCCAAACCTTCCACCTCCTATTTTCAGCTTGGAATGAATCATAGTATCATGAGTTTGTTCAGAGGCTTTGGATACATTTCCAGTGCTAGTGCTGAGCTTGTTTGTTAACCAAATGTCAGCTCCTGGCTTGCTGGGTTTTTCTTAAATCGATAAAAATCTGCCTTTATGGGGCTTTGGGAGCCTCTGGCTGCACCTGTGAATGGGCCCATGGTGGCTTGGGATCAGAAAGCAGCAGCAATAGAAGTTGAGGATCTGAGGATCTGATCCTTTTTTTTTGCCTTTGCCATGAGCCAGGCTGGTTCAAGTGATGAGTCCAGCGTCACTTTGTGTTTCTAGGAACAGGATGGATCATATTTATTTGGAAAAGCAGCCCTGCTTGCTCAGAGATGAGGACTGGAGCAGGTTGTTTTCTCTTGAGCCTTTGTGAGCGAAAATTAATCTGTATTTCTTTGATCCTGAATTGTCTCTTGTTGATACAGTATTAACAGCCTAAAGCTGGTGTCTGTTGATCAGGTCAGGCTTAGTTCTGCGGGGCTGGATTTTAAGTCTGCGTGATGAAGAGCTTTCCCTGCTCGGTAAGGATTTGGTTTTGAGAAGCAGCAGAACAGTGAAGTTTTAACTGTCTACTATTGTTTAAATCCTCTCTCTGAAGAAAATATTAATTAAAGAGCTTGCTGTGCCATGTGTCTCTCAAAAAAACAAGTCCTCTTAGATGGGATTGACTGCTGACTGTGGGCYGTTGTGTTTTGTGTTTGTCCCCAGGACATCGACATTAAGAAGGCGAACGGTGTCCCTCAGTATGCGTTCCTGCAGTACTGCGACATCGCCAGTGTGTGCAAAGCCATTAAGAAGATGGATGGGGAATATCTTGGAAATAACCGGCTCAAGGTAAAGAAATCCTCCCCTGGACTGTATCCTTCTTGTTTCTCCCGTTGGCGGCATCGTGGGATGTTTTGCGGCAGGATAGTTTATGGAAGTAAGATGGTTTTTAATGTGAGATCAGATCAGAGCGTGATGGTTTCAACCACCACCTGATTGGGATTAATCAGCATCTTTGTTGGCTGTCTCTGCACGGAACCCCGGGATTGAGTACTTGGAGACTGACATTCCCTGGCCTGGAAGGGCCACGTTTGGCGAGGCTGTGCTGGGAATCCATCCCACTCTCCGTGACAAATGGAGGCTGTCAGGCCCCAGAGCTGTCAACCTGTCACTTCTCAGACATTCAAACTGTAGAAGAACCAAATGTTGTCAAACACTGTATTTGTTTAAACAAGCAGAATTATTTTCATTAATTGCTCTTTGATTTTTGTCTTGCACCTGCGCCAGATGCTAATTTTAGAAAATCCATACAARCAACAGCTTTCTCCAAATAAGTCTTTCATTAGGCAGGCTCTGTTCAGTGAGTTTAACCCTTGTGCACTGTACTGATGGAAGTTTTGCCCTTTTGTGTCCAGCTGGGTTTTGGGAAGAGCATGCCTACAAACTGCGTGTGGTTAGATGGGCTTTCCACAAACGTTACGGATCAGTATCTGACCCGACATTTCTGCCGCTATGGGCCTGTGGTGAAGGTAGGTGGGAGGCTTTGGCTGTGCTTCCAAGTTGTTACTGTCTTCCTTTCTTCCCATCCTGTCCTTTCAACCCCCACTGTCCAGGGCTTTATAGCTCAGGTAGAAAAAATTCTCTCTGGGGTGGAATTTGGCCCATCAGGGCTCTGTTGAGGTAGAGCAGTCCCTTCTGGGATTTGACAACAGCCAAAAATAAGTATTTTGAGGGAGCCGAGATACTGAGTATTGGAAAGCATTTGTTGCTCTTGTGCAGTACAGTCTCTCCCCAGCACAACTTCTTAAATGTTAGTTGGAGGAACAGCAGTCTAATTATGTAATTACTCATACTTGCTAATTACATAATTAGACATAACCATGCTTTTTTCGTCAGACAAAAAAAAAGACTTTTTAAAAGCAGTCAGGACAGTCACACTGCCAAAAGCACATGGAAGAGGAGAGAAAGTCAACGATGGTGCAACACACCCGTGTCGTGCAGTGGGAGCCTCTTCCATGCAGGTGATTTATCACGTGCTTAAACTTAAGTCTGGGAATTGTCCCATGTATTTTTATTGGATATGGATGTGCTTAAAATTAAGCAACGTGTGTAAATCTTTGCAGGATCGGGGTCTGGCCTCCCCAAAGGATTTTTGTGGGTTTGTGTTGCGGCTTTGACRTTCTTTATTGTAGCTGTTGTTGCTTGAATAATACATTTATGCTGCTAAAGGAAGGGGATATTTGGAAATTGGGCTTTCAGCAGCTGGCAAATGGTACTGCAGACTGATAAAAACTGGTTCCACTTTGGGATTAAATGTTCCCTTTACCTTTTTTCCCCCCTAAAAGATATTGGAAATTAAAAAAAAAACCCTTAAACTGAGAAATGCTACAAAACTCAGTCACCAAAGAAAAAAATATTCAAAGTAAAATACAGAAAAACAAAATAAAGGCGTAATATACCTCAAGCCACAATATCCACAATTCAAAGCAGTCCCGTGTCCTTTTATTGTCTCTTCATTTCAATATGCCTCATCAGAAAAGCCTGGAAATTCACCTTGCTAAAAATTATTTCCTTYCTGGTATCCTCATGACTTAGGATTTTGTTGGGACTGACATTAAGTCCTGTGGATGAGGCTCTTATTTGGTTTTTGTTTTGTTTTTTTGTTTTTTACAGGTGGTGTTTGACCGCTTAAAAGGCATGGCCCTGGTTCTCTACAATGAGATTGAATATGCACAAGCAGCTGTAAAAGAGACCAAGGGGAGGAAAATCGGTGGGAATAAAATTAAGGTGTGCAGAATGACCTCCAAAGCAAAGCAAAACAGGCAAAAAAAGAGGAACAAATTGTATTTAGGCCTTCCCCCTTAAATACTGGCAGTGCAGACTGCCAGGCTCAAGGAATACTTGGCGGGACACACATGTCCCACATATCAAAGGCTTAAATCATATTTTTATACTCGGCTTATCAAGATGTCAGGGAATCTTGAACTGTTACTTATAAAGCCTTTTCCAGTATTCTGCCGTTTGTTTCGCTGAACTTGTCTCTCTGAGCTCCTGAGTGTTGGTGTCCGTGTCACTGCCTCGTTTACCCCAATCCAAGGCAAACTTTTGTCTGTTTTCATGTTAAAAAAGGGAAATCTGAAGGTGTGAGTTCCTCCAGGATAACACATGGCTGCATTCCAGCTGCTCCATGCTCATGTCCAGGCTCTGGACCTGGCTAGGGTGACCCATGGTGCCTCAGAGTCATTGGGTACAGCAACCCCAGTGTGCACTCATGGAATCATGGAATGGTTTGAGTTGGAAGGGACCTTAAAGATCATCTTGTCCTTCCTTGAAACAGATTATTAAAAGTAATTAAAAACACTACTTAAAAAAATACACAGAAAATGCTTTTTTCCTGGAGCAGCACTTAACATTTACGGGGATATCTTGGATTTGGGTGAATGTGGTGATACCTGTTCCGACTGTCCCATAAGTCCCACTAACTGGGGACGTGGGGTGTCAGCCAACCTTTGAATTATCTTCCTCCTCCTCCTTTCTCCTCTCCTAAAGAGTGAGCAGTGATGTCAGGCATGATCTCAGCAGCTTCCCACCTCACCCAGGGCTGGGAGTTGGATATCCTGGAGTTTCTGAGCATGGTGTTGGATATCAGTCACCTTCCTATGCAGAACAGTATGTGGTCCCTTAAAAGTTTCACATCTCGTGTGGGTCTTGTTGCTGAATGACTTTGGAATAAGCAACACCCCTGATGTGTGTCTGTGCTCCACTGCTGTGGTTACACACAGGGCTGGGCTGATTTAAAAAATAACAGGAACCAGAATGTTAAAAATGTTACATTATGTGACATACACATAATTAAATCCATTCTAATCCTTAATTTTTGCACTATGCCATTAGCTTCTTAATGTTGTCATCCTTGGCTAGAAAACACCAACTCTTGGAGTAGCTGGAAGTAGTTGCAGTTCAGGAGACTTGGTTCTTTCCCTGCCCTATAACCCCGGGCAAACACCATGGAGTCCGGAATAGATTCGTAACCCTGACCTGATGTAGCACTGCCCTGAGATAAAAGGGACTTTGGAACTGTCCTGGCATTAAAAACGTCAATACCACGATAATAATGTGTATTTTTCCTGCTGCTTTGCCCAACAGAAGCCTCCAGGCTGGCAGCTACAACAACATAGTAAGGAGGTAGTTACACAGCTCCACTGAGCTGAGAGACAAAAAAATCTTTATTCCTGGGGATATGCAGGGTCAGAACTGAGAAGTGTTTGGGTTTCTATTAAATATTACCCTGATTTTCAGTTCTGCTTCCACCTTCAGCAGACAGGGAAGTGTTGGCAGAATGGGATGTTTCTGTGACTGAACGTGACTTCCCCTTTCTGTTTCAGGTGGACTTTGCAAATCGGGAGAGTCAGTTGGCATTTTATCATTCCATGGAGAAAACRGGTCAAGATATCAGAGACTTCTACGAAATGCTGGCAGAAAGGAGGCATGTATCAATACCTTCATTCAATTTTCTATTTTTCCAGCATCACCTTACACAATCCTCTTACAATCATTGTCATCATCATCAAACATCATCTTAAATCAAAATTTCCTCAGGCCATAATTCTTAAACAAGTTTTTATTCCTCTCAACTTTATCCTTATTTTTTACGTTTTATTAACAACATCTCTGCRTTTTTTTTGGTTTTTTTTACCTTTTCACTATTTCTTGAAAATAAATTTAAAGGTGATCAAACTTAGACTGTGCAGTTTAAAGCAGGCAGGATCTCACACATCCGAGGCGTAGCCGTTTACTGGAATTCCTACTGAGGTGGAGGTTTCAGTTGTCTGCGTGATCCGTATTTTAGTATCCGGTTTCTCTGGTGGGTCACCAGGACACAGTTGGGAGTCATTCATCATGTCTTAGGAATGCAAAGAGCAGCTTATCTCTAACAGAGAAATGTGTGTGTTGGTGGGTGCATAAAAAGTCTGATGAGCTCCTGCTGCTCAGCCTTGAGCAGAGAGTAAAATCTGATCCCCCACCTCCCCCTTTTCAACAGTTTTGTTTGTAACTTTATAAAATCATTTGAGTGAGGATGCATTTTTATTTTGAATAAAACTGTGTCCTGTGTCTGTGCCCCTCTGCAGCAGCTGGCACCACATGCTGCACAGCCACTTACCCCTGCAGACCTGGCACACAAACACTCCACAGTTTGGGCTTTTTTACCTCCACTGACTGAAAAAACACCCGTGTTTTATTCGCTTCAGAGCCTGGCTCATTGTTAGGGCCCTGCCTTGCCCAGGAGTCAGCCCAGCGTGATGCCGGTTGTACCTGTGAGCTGGATAAACCCAATCGTTTTTTGCAGCAAAATAGATTGGTCTGACATAATGCAAAACAACCAGATTTAAAAGCGAGGAGGGTTTGGAAATTGGCAATCAGGATTTGCATAATGGAAATACAAGTGTGCCTTCCCCAGGCCTTGCCAGATGTTGTGATGTGCCAGCAATAAGAATTTCCTCAGAACTACACCGGATTCAAGCAAGAGAAGGGTGTTACTGGATGGTGTTTAGCACACAGGAGTCAGGTGGGCTTGTCTTTGCCATGGACTAATCCTGAGCAGGACCTGATTTCTSGTGTTTGGGTACACATTAGTCTGGCTTTTCCTTCTCTGTCACTCCACTCACATAGTCATTAGGAGATCCATAGGGATCACAGAGCAGTGGAGCAAGCAGTGACGCCTGTAATTCTGCAGCTTCTGTGCCCCTCTGAGCTCCTCCTTGAAGTGATGCTGAGATCTGCACAAACTTTCTCTCAGGGTTGTAGTTGGAGCCAGTCTAAATAGGACCCAAAGGGGAAGAAACCATGAAAAAACAAAACAAAATCCCTGATCAATATTTTTAACTCCACAACTGCTTTTCACAACATCCCACTTCACTTGCAGGAGGAGGTTTTTGTCTTCCACGTTTTGTTTCTTTTTCAGTTTAGTACGTTTCTTAAAAGCTGGGAGCTGCCAGCTTTTAATATAAAACATAAACTGTGAAGCCAAATAAACCTGAGAGGAATCACAGAATCATTTAGGTTGGAAAAGCCCTCCAAGGCCATTGAGTCCAACCTGTGACCTATCCCCACCTTGTCACCCAGCTCAGAGTACTGAGTGCCACATCCAGGCGTTCCTTGGACACCTCCAGGGATGGGGATTCCACCACCTTCTTGGGCAGCCCCTTTCAATGCCTGACCACCCCTTCCATGTAGAAATTGCTCTTGATACCAACCTGAACCTCCCCTGGCACAGTTTGAGGCCGTTTCCTCTTGTCCTGTCTCTTGTTCCCTGGGAGCAGAGCCCAACCCCACCTTTGTACAGAGTGTGCAGAACACTCTCTAATGGTGGGGAATTGGAGCTCCAGTTCTCTTCCACCTCCCTGCCATGTTCAGTGTTATAAATGACTTATTTTTGCTGTTTGTWGGTATTGAAATAACAGCATTAATTGCATGACTTTGCTGAATGAWTTCACCTGATCTCATAAACAACCTGATATTTGTTGACTTAGTTTTACTGTAAGCAAGTCACATACAGTGAAAGAGCTAATTTGGGAATTAGCAGATCACTTGTAGGGCTTAGGATTTTTAAAGAAATCTTAGTGCCACTTTACTGCTTAGTAACAGAGATTCCACCCTTGAATTTTGATTTGACTCATATTTTCAGAGTAAAATACAGGCCTCAGGTTCTGGATAAGGGGGTGTGTTCACCCTGGCAGCCCCGTGTGGGTGCACAGGTGCTGTGTTGGTTTTACTTTCATCTCATACAAGGTTTGAATTGGACAAAAACGAAGGAGTGAGGGTGGTGAAATGATACTTGGAAGAGCTGTTAGAAAATTACAAATGAACTGCATTTGGTATTTGATAAGTTAACAAAATATTTAGTCCACTGCGCACAGATTCCTTGACAAACCTCTGTGTGCAGCAGCCTTGATGCACATAGGAAATAAGATGGTAAATTGATTCCTTTACACAGCAAAAAACTGTGGTTAATGCAGTATTTCGGTTGAGAAGGAGAACTAGAATCTGTTTATTCTTATATTTAGCAGAGACGAACGGAGAGGATCCTACGAATACGCCCCTGACCGTACCTACTATGAGACTGTTCGGACTCCAGGGACGTATCCCGAAGATCCTCGGCGGGAATACCCAGCTCGGGGCAGAGAATTCTATGCTGAGTGGGATCCCTACCAAGGAGACTACTACGACCCACGATACTACGATGACCCACGCGAGTACCGGGATTATCGGGGAGATCCATACGAGCAGGACATCAGGGAGTACAGCTACAGGCAACGGGAGAGAGAGAGGGAGAGGGAACGGTTCGAATCCGACCGGGACAGAGACCACGAACGGAGGCCGATTGAAAGGAGCCAGAGCCCGACGCATTCCCGGCGCCCGCAGAGCCCTGGAGCGTCCCCCTCGCAGTCGGAACGGCTGCAGAGCGACTCGGAGAGGAGGATTTACAGCAGGTCTTCGGATCGCAGCGGCAGCTGCAGCTCACTGTCACCCCCACGATATGACAAACTCGACAAAGCCCGCGTGGAACGATACGCAAAAAACGAGAAAGCAGAGAAGGAGCGCGTTTTCGAGCAGGAGAGGGTGGACAAGGAGAARCGCTTGGTGAGGAAGGAAAAGCCGGAAAAAATAGAGAAGGAGAAAACGGATAAGCAAAAACGGAAAGCGAAAATCCATTCGCCCAGCTCTCAGTCCTCGGAAACGGATCAGGAGAATGAGAGAGAGCCCAGCCCAGAAAAACTGAAGGGCAACAGTAAACAAGGCAAAGAGAGGGGTGACAAAGAAGGGACAGCAAAAAACCGCCTGGAACTGATGCCCTGTGTCGTGCTGACCCGCGTGAAAGAAAAGGAGGGGAAGGTGATTGATCAGCCTGCACTGGAGAAACTGAGGGCAAAGCTTGATAACGACACTCTGAAATCCCCACTGCTCGAACAGAAAACCCAGACTTCCCAGGCTGAGCAAGCCAAGTCCGAGCAGTCTAAACTTGAACCCGTCAGAACCAAGGTACAGAAGGAGAAAGCCCTTGCGAGTCACATCGAAGTGGTGGATAAGGAGGGAAAAATGAAACCCAAAAAGCACTTGAAGACAGAGCAAACTTCTGAGGGGGCCAATGCAGTTGATTTAGACAAGCTGGAGGCTCGTAAAAGGCGTTTTGCTGATGCGAATCCAAAGCCTGACAGGCAAAAACTGGATGTAAAACGGAGCAGCCAAGACGAGGAGGATGCACGCATGGTTTTGAAAAAGCAGCTTGATGCGACGGCGTCGTCCAGAGAAACACCAATGTTAAGGGAAGGAGAATTGGAGAGAAAACCCCTGAGGAAGGAGATGCTTAAAAGGGAATCTAAAAAACTCAAACTGGAAAGACTTATTCCTGTTACTAGTCCCAAAGAAATTCAGGACACTCTTAATGTTGGGGGGATTGGCATGCGTCCCACCCTGGATTTGCAGACGAGACTGATGGAGGCACCYGATGAACCTGTGGAAGTTCAGGAACTCTCTACTAAAAAACTGAACCCAGTGAAACCACAGCATAAACAGGTACAGCTGCTGGATGAGCAGGGAACAGAGAGAGAGGACACAAGGAAGAATTACTCCAGTCTTCCTGAAGAAGCACCAGACCATAAACTTGGCCAAGAGAAACCTCAGTCGGCTGACACGGAGGAGAAAATCAGCATCGACATTGACCACACGCAGAGCTACCGGAAACAAATGGAGCAAAGTCGCAGRTTGAAACAGCAGCTGGAAATGGAGATAGCGAAGTCGGAGAAGTTTGGCAGTCCAAAGAAGGATGTGGATGAATATGAAAAGAGGAGTCTGGTCCATGAGGTGGGAAAGCCTCCGCAAGACGTCACTGATGACTCTCCACCTAGTAAAAGGAAAAAGACTGACCAGTTTGACTTTGAAATCAGCACTAAGAGAGAGAGGAACTACAGAAGTTCTCGTCAAGTGAGTGAGGACTCAGAAAGGATGTCCTGTTCCCCAAGCATCAGACACTTCCCGTTCCATGAGGATGATGACACGCTTGATTCTCCAAGGCTAATGCCAYTGAAGGAAACCAAAGAATCACCTAAAATAGAAGAAAAGGGTCTTTCATACTCCAACATGACTGTGAGGGAGGACTCGCTGAAATTCAATCCTTATGATTCCAGCAGAAGGGAACAGATGGCAGAAATGGCTAAAATAAAACTGTCYGTGCTGAGTTCCGAGGAAGACTCAAGTAGGTGGGAAACCCAAGTGAAGCAAGAGCCTGGGAGAGTTGATATCAGCTTTCCAAGCAGCATTGTCAAAAGAGACAGCATACGGAAACGATCTGTCCGAGACCTGGAGCCCGGGGAGGTGCCTTCGGATTCAGATGACGATGGCGAAAACAAGCCCCATTCCCCAAAAGCCTCATCCTTGTTAGAGAGTTCCAGGTTGTCTTTTTTATTAAGGGACAGAGAAGAGAAGTTCCGTGAAAGAGAGGAAAGACTCCAGTCCAGTTCCTTAGAAAGAAACAAATTCTACTCTTTTGCCTTGGACAAGACAATCACACCTGACACAAAGGCCTTGCTTGAAAGAGCTAAATCCCTCTCTTCCTCCAGAGAGGAAAACTGGTCCTTYCTAGACTGGGATTCAAGATTTGCTAGTTTTAGAAACAATAAAGACAAAGAGAAGGTTGACTCGGCTCCAAGACCTATTCCATCTTGGTATATGAAAAAGAAAAAGATCAGAACTGATTCCGAAGGTGGAAAACTGGATGATAAGAAAGAAGATCATAAAGAGGAGGAGCAAGAGCGGCAGGAACTTTTCGCTTCTCGATTTTTGCACAGTTCAATCTTTGAACAGGACTCCAAACGCCTGCAACATTTAGAGAGGAAAGATGATGATCTGGACTTCATCTCTGGAAGGTTGTACGGGAGACAGTCCTCCTCTGATGGGACAAACAGCGCAGCTGATTTGGTGCAAGAGCCAGTGGTTCTCTTCCACAGTAGGTTTGTTGAGCTGACGCGGATGCAACAGAAAGAAAAGGAGAAAGATCAGAAACCAAAAGAAGCGGAAAAACAGGAAGATAAAGAAAACCGGCCGAAAACACCAGAGACAGTTCCTGATAATAAAGAAACAGAACATAAACCTTCCTCAGTTGTTGGTCCTTCTTCTGTCACTGTCCTAACACAGGAGCCAGCTCCAGTCGCTCCTGAGAAAATAGCAAGTGAAAAGGTCCTGGTGGAACCAGCCCCTGTCAAAGAAGAGAAACCTTCTGAACCTGCCGCTGCAGCAGAGGAACAAAAACCTTTTCCTGAACTTGCTGCTGCTATCAAAATGGAACCTCCCGAGCAAACAGAACCTCTGCCAGTTGTAGAAGTGAGTAAAGAAATTGTTGCTACCACGCTGGCGCCAGAGGAAGATGCTGTGGCAACAGAGCATCCTTCATACTTGGATACCAAACCTCCTACTCCTGGGGCTTCGTTTTCTGACGCAGACATCAGCGTAGATCCAGAACCTGAGGCTGTCCAGCTGCTTCCACCTCCGCCCAAGCTAGTTCAGAAGTCGGATGAGGCTGCGGAACCTAAAGAGGAAAATCCTCCACCTTCTGCCAGCGCTGATGCTGGTGCAAGTCAAAAGGTAGAGGCCGCTGCTGAGGTCCTGCCGCCTGTTTCCGACAATGATATGGAAGTGGAACCTCCGGTTGTAGTAAAAGATAAAAAGTCCTACAAGAGTAAACGCTCCAAGACTCCCGTGCAGTCGGCTGCAGCTAATGTCACAGAAAAGCCTGTCACAAGGAAGAGCGAGAGAATTGACCGTGAAAAGCTAAAAAGGTCGAGCTCTCCTCGTGGGGAGACCCAGAAACTTTCCGAATTGAAAGTGGAGGCAGAAAAGGTTTCTCGGAATGCTGCTAAATCCCCGAGTTCTGCTGCAGAGCCAGAAAATGTGGAGCTGAGCCTGCCAATAGGCCGGACCAGGCGCAGAAACGTGAGGTCGGTCTATGCTACCACAGGGGACAATGAAGGCCCATCTCCGGTGAAGGACTCCATGGAGGTCACTAGATCCACCAGGAAGAGAGGGGAAAAGGAACCACAGGAAACTGTGACAACTGTTCCCACGACCCCGAGGAGGGGAAGACCTCCCAAAACCCGCCGTAAGCCAGAGGAGGACATCTCTCCGATAAAGACCGAACCGGTACAGCAAGAGGTGGAAGAGGCTGAAACTAAAGATACCGTGGAAGCTCCTAAACCTACAGAGGGTTGGAGGTCTCCTAGATCCCAGAAGCTCACACATGTTCACTCATCAGCTGCTACCAACCAACAGGGGAAGAAAGGGAAGAATGAACCGAAAGCTGATATCACGGCTGAACCCGAAGATGCTGCTGAAAGAAGCAGTCAGGAATCGAGCATCAGTGACAACAGCAATAAAGCAAAAGCCGCTGAGAAAGAGCCGGCAGCGAGCGAGCAGAAACGTGATCGGAAAGAACTGGATGTGGAGAAAAACCAGCTAGAAATCCCCACAGTGGAGATCATTGAGAAGAAGCCGGTGCCAGAAAAGGTTACAAAATCCAAAAGGGGAAGGTACAAGAATACCAAAACGGTAGTCGATAAAACATCTGTGTGTCTCAAAAATGTGGAAATACGCCTCAATGTGGATGAGGTCAAGGGCGCTTTGAGGCCCACTGAGGAGGAGGCAGAACCAGTGGCGGTGTCGCCACCCAAGATGAAGAGTCCCCCAAAAGAGGACATCTTGCCACCCCACTTTACTAAGAATGAGGTAGAAGATTCATTCCCAGAAATGGAAAAGGAGGTGATGCGGGAGCCCAAGCAGTCCCCTGAAGCTGCCCAGTTAGCRAAGCAGATTGAGCTTGAACAGGCAGTGGAGAACATTGCAAAACTCACCGAAACTCCTCCGACCATTGCTGCCTACAAAGAGCCAACGACGGATGTGCCTGAAGTCCGTCAGGAGGAGGAGGCAGATAAACCTGCACACCAGGCCAGTGAAACAGAGCTGGCAGCGGCCATTGGCTCCATCATCAATGATATTTCTGGGGAGACAGAAAGCTTCCCTGCACCCCCGACGTATCCGGCTGAATCAGAGGCTGAAATCCCCACAGAGCCCTTGGTGTTACCATCACCTCGGGAGGAGATGGAGCCTGAGACGGATCAGGCAGTGAACAACATTCTGGAAACCGAGGCTGCCGTCGAGCCTGCGGTGCAGCCAGTGCCTGGCTCTGTCCCATCGACATTGGATACAGAGAGCAAGGAGTCCGAAGTCAGCTTCAGCGAATCTTCCAACTCTGCACAGGAGGCTGAGACCTTGCAGGAGGCTGAGGTTGCTCGGAAGGAAAAGGGCCGTCAGAAAACCACGCGGCAGAGACGCAAGAAGAGCACAAGCAGGAAGGGCGATGCCACTGAAGTCAACGCTTTTGAGCCAGAGAGGGTGCAGAGCAAGTCGCCCCCCGCCAGTGAAGTAAAGACAAAATCTGAAGAAGCCTCAAAGGAGGAAAAGCAAATTAAACCCMCAGCATCCGTGGAGCCAAGTGCTTCTGATGTCACCAAGGCTGTGGCTGCTGACGTCGTGGCTGCCCACGAGGCCGCTGCTGAGAGCAGCACCTCTCCAAAAGCGCCTGCTCCAGCTCCTCTGGACCTGGGTGCCCCACCGGTTCCCCTCGACGAGGGAAGTCAGAGCGGGTTCAAAATCCGGTCGCCCCTGGAGAATGCTCCCATCACGCCGCCGAGTGCCCCGAATGCAGCCCTTCCTGCCATCCCCACAGCTGCACCCAAGCTGCCCACGCCAGTGCCCACCACCATCGTCCCCCTTCACTCCGGCGCTGCCAAGGTGCCAGAGTGGATGGTCAGGCACGAGGAGCCCCGTGCCCGTTCCACACCCCCACCCGCTCTCCCACCAGACACGAAGGCATCAGATATTGATACAAACTCCAGCACTTTGAGGAAGATACTCATGGAGCCCAAATACGTCTCAGCAACGAGCATCACCTCCACACATGTGACAACAACGCACACCGAGCCGGTGAGCGCGCCGTGCTTGGAGGAGGCACCTCTCCACCCTGCCGTGGAGGCCATCAAGCCGGTGTCAGAGGAGAAGCCGGCCGTTCCTGTCACCAATGCCCTGGACCCACCGGTGGCCGAAGCGCCGGTGTTCAGCGAGAAGGAAAAGATCAGCACCGTGATTGCTCCCAAGGCCACTTCCGTCATCAGCAGGATGCCCCACAGCGTGGATCTKGAGGAGGCTCCGAGGATCACCTTGGTGAAACAAGCTCCCCAAACCCAGACCTGCCTCGTCAATGCTCCCTCGCCGAAATTTAAGCAGAGGTCAAGTACAAATGATAACAGCAGGTTTCATCCAGGATCGATGTCTATTATTGAGGACAGGCCTGTGGAGACTGGGTCCAGTCCGGGGTTGCGGGTGAACACCTCAGAAGGTGTGGTGCTCCTGAGTTACTCAGGGCAGAAGACAGAAGGCCCTCAGCGAATCAGTGCCAAGATCAGCCAGATTCCCCCAGCCAGCGCTGTGGACATCGAGTTCCAGCAGTCTGTATCCAAGTCTCAGATTAAACAGGAGCCTATCACACCATCCCAGCCGGCACCAAAAGGCTCCCAGACCTCTGCGGGCTATGGGACTGTTTCCACCCATTCCTCATTGGTACTTGGAACCCAGCCCTACAACACCTCACCCGTCATCTCCTCGGTTAAACAAGAACGCACCACGCTGGACAAGCCTGACTCGTCCCACCTGGCTGTCCAGACTCCGGTGTCTCAGCCTGGCAAGGTCCTGACGCAGACGGTAAACACTCCACCCGTGCTGGTCCATAACCAGATGGTCGTGAACAAAAAACTGTCCGACCCAGCTGCTCTGAAAGTGGAAACCAAGACTCTGCAACCCTCCAACCTGAGTCCTGGAGTTAGTCCTCACCACCCTTCCCTCTCTGGGAAGATGCATTCAGAAGCGAACCACGTCAGCTCAGGCCCCAGCACCCCGACGGACCGGGCCATCTCCCACCTGGGAGTTGCCAAACAGGAGCCGCACTCGCCGCGTACCAGCGGGCACTCGCCGTCGCCGTTCCCCCGGGCCTGTCATCCCGGCAGTACCTCGTCTCCGGCTTTGTCCAGCAGCACCCCAGTCATGCTGGCGCCGGGAATTCCCGTTCCTCAGTACATATCCAGCATGCATCCCGAGCAATCTGTTATCATGCCCCCTCACAGCGTAACACAGACTGTGTCCCTGGGCCATCTGTCCCAAGGTGAGGTGAGGATGAACACCCCTCCTCTCTCCGGCATTCCCTATGGCATCCGCCCGGAAGCGCTCCACTCCCCCCGAGCTGCTCTGCAACCCCAGATGGAGATCAAACCTCAGCGATCCAGCACGCCCCAGCCAGCTCCCATACGAGACATCGTCATGCCCCCGCTGTCCTCCCAGCATCCCCCCGAGGAGGAGCTGCACTTCCACCACACCGCGGTGTGCCGCGGGCCAGCCCCGGTGCAGTCCGACGTGCTGGTGATGCAGCCCGACTACCGCATGCACCCCACCAGCATCCGGCTGGACCAGTACAACGTCCCGCGGGACGTCAGGATGATCATGCACCCGCACATGGCCGCCGTGGGCGAGCACCACTCAGAAACGCGACAATCCCGGACGCCTGAAGGGGCCGTGAAAACTCCCCCCGTCAGTAAGACCCCGCAGCCCGGGAAAGAGACTCCCAAATCCTCGGAGGGCAAGTTGGCCCACTCCCCCCATAGTGAGCCCCGGCTGCTCAGTGTGCCCTCCGGCAGCCAGCTGCCTGGGCTGCCCCTGACGCAGCCCGTGGTGGTTCCGCACGGGGTGCAGATCATGCATCCCGCCGGGAGCTCCTTCCAYGATTACCGGTCCGTGTACGGCGACATGAGGAACTACCACACGGCACAGCTCGGGCACCCGCAGTTCCCGGGCGCCTCGCCCATTGGGYTGCCCTCCCGGAGCATGACTCCGTCTCAGGTGAGAAATTAAACTCTTTCTCCATCTCTCTGGAACCTGGAACTTGATACTCCCTGGAATCTAGAGCATTTTGAGGTGGTTTTGGGGGAAAGGGAGTTCAAACACTGCTCAGCGTCAGAGGAAGCCAAGACAACCCATTTCCTTAACTCCTTTGGGACTCCGACCAGCAGGGGTGAAGTTGCGTGCAGGTTTCTGGATAGAGGTGTCGGGGAGAATTGTCACCACTGATGTGTATAGGTCAGGCATCCTTGGATGGATAGCAAGGCTAAGGATGGATAGCTTCGGGCAGGATTCATGGGATGGGCTTTCAGCTCCGGTGGGCTTGGAAGTAGTGGACTGACCCAGGTGCCACCACAGCATGGCTGGTGCTGTGACATGAATGTCTCCACCAGGAGTCTGGTGGTGTCCTGGCAGCCTTATAATGAGATTGAATGCACCCTCAGCCTAAAAATCTTACCTTTTGCCCCCCATCTGCTTCCCAGGGTCTGCCAGAGGGCGAGCACTCGCACCCCAGCCAGCCAGTCCGCAGCAAGACCCCTCAGATCCCGCAGGATCCCAAGGGCCCGCCGGCGGCAGGGTCGGAGCAGAGTCACCACCCCCCTGTGAACCGGCACGCGGCACAGATGGACCCCCACGTCCACCTTCAGAGGGCACAAGGGGACACGGGCCAGACCTCCTACCCCTCGCCCGTCGCCATCTCCATGAAACAGGAGCTTCCGTCGCCGCACCAGCCGCAGGCGGTGCCCAAGCAGTCCATGTTTATCCCCACGACGTCGGGTCCGCCCCTGAGCCGCCCGGAGCCCCAGTCCGCGCTCAAACAGGAACCGTCGCCTCACCCTGTGTCCCAGAGACCGGTGGATATGGTCCAGCTCCTGACAGTGAGTGTCATGCTCCTCCTCCGGGGGAAATCTCCAGGTTCTGTCTCACGTGTGACACCAAATCTGACCTTTCTTGCACCAAACCTTCAGATGCAGAAGAGGTGTTGCCTGGGTTTTGGGCTGTTTTGTCCCTGGTGGATTTTAGCCGTGTTCAGTGTTCCATGTAGGTTTTACAGTCAGCTGTTCCTGGAAAGTGTTTCCTCGTGGTCAGGGAAGAGTGTTGATGTACCTAATTTCAATAAAAAAGAAACACTCTCCCAAGCATAGAAAATAAGGAAAAGGAGGGAGACAGTGAGGAACAGGTACCAAGTAGCAAGTGCAATAGCCAAGAGTTGTGTTCAGCACCAAATAACTCCTGTATAAACTGGAGCAGCTCTTCTGTTGTTATTTCTCAGTTTGTCCGTTTGTGAAAGGGAAAACAGCATTTGGGAACAGCCTTGCGCTGGGTGGGCGGCTGAGGGATTGGGATGACGGGATCCACCCAGGCAGACTGGCCAGCTGGAAGGAAGAGGACTGAATTCCTGATTTAGCAGGATCTAACCCAAGCCTGGTGTGTAGAGGGTTGATCTGGTGTTATATCTCTACTGAGCCTTTAAACCTCCGATGGAAGTACCGGAGGCAGCTGAGCAGCTCAGATGGGATTTCAGATCCCACTCTCCTGGCTTTGCACGTAATACTACTTCTCCTTCTCTCCCCAGAAATACCCCATTGTCTGGCAGGGTCTCTTGGCTCTGAAGAACGACACGGCCGCTGTGCAGCTCCACTTTGTGTCTGGGAACAACGTCCTGGCGCACCGGTCGCTGCCGGCGCCGGAGGGAGGGCCCCCGCTGCGGATCGCGCAGCGCATGCGGCTGGAGGCCTCCCAGCTGGAGGGGGTCGCTCGGAGAATGATGGTGAGGGCTCGGGATGGGGCAGGGATGTGTGTTTGGGAATCCACGTGCTGAGAGCTGAGCTGGTTGCACCAACTGCGGGGCTGAAAACCACCGGTTCTCCCAGAAACTGGGGCTTCTGTCACGTCATTTTCTCAACCCAGAGGGTGGTGGGCACTGAACGGGCTCCCCAGGGAATGRTCACGGCCCCAAGGCTGCCAGAGCTCCAGGAGCGTTTGGACAACGCTCTCAGAGTGGGATTGTTGGGTTCCTGGCATGGCTTGGACTGGGACTCGATGATCCCTGTGGGTCCCTTCCGGCTCAGGAAATTCTGTGATTCTATTTTGGGATTCTGGTAATAGCACTGTCATTCCTTCATCCCGGAGAGTGGGTAACATGGATTGCAAGTGATGAGCAATAGCTCTTACTCTGCATTCGTGGAAAAGGGAATGAGAGTTGGGAAACTTTTGAAGTCACCTTCAGCCCTGGGAAAAATTCCTGCTGGCTCCAGTGTGTCTGAGTAAGGTGGGAAGTGGTGTTCAAGTGGCCGTGGAAATCCATTTTTGGTCCTTTTCACCGTCTCCTGGTCTGGCTGTGCTCTCAGCAAGTGTTGGAATACCAGAATCCCAGAATGGTTTGGGTTGAAGGGGCCTTAAAGCCATCCTGTTCCACTCCGTGCCATGGGCAGGGACACCTTCTATTATCCCAGGTTCCTCCAAGCCCCATCCAACCTGGCTTTGAGCACCACCAGGGATGGRGCAGCCACAGCTTCGCTGGAGAACAAATCATAACTTTAGGCGGWTCAAAGTGAGGATTTTCCCCCTGGATAATGGATGTATGGCTGGAAAACACCTGTCCATCCACCATTTCCCTGACCAGGTGTCCTTCCCTTGCAGGTGGAGAGCGATTACTGCCTGCTGCTGGCCCTGCCCTGCGGCAGGGACCAGGAGGACGTGGTCAGTCAGACGGAGTCGCTCAAGGCCGCGTTCATCAGTTACCTGCAGGCCAAACAGGCYGCAGGCATCATCAATGTCCCCAACCCCGGCTCCAACCAGGTATGGCCACTCACACCCTGGAACACCACAGGGATACCAGAACAATCCATACTGGCACATATGGCTTGGGTGTCTCCTGGAGCTGCCTGGATTTATTGGTCAAACAACCCCCACGTTTCTGTCACCCATCAAACACATCAATGAGATAGATAAAATCATCGATGGAATTGATAAAACAGACCCCAAAGCCAACAGAAACCCCAAATGTGTGTTAGGTGTGTTCCCAGTTCCATCATCTTGGGCTGAAAACCAACCAAACGCATTTCCCAGCTCTTTATCCCCGGAGTCCTTGTTTCTTCCCCATACCCTGCTTTTTCCAGGACAGCTGGTATTTTCTTGTGAAATGCATTTGGTGCTGTGGAGGGTTTGTTCCAGGTGTGTTGCTGCACTGAATCAAATTTAACCTGTGTAATTTAATTCTGGGTGTAAAGAGCCCAGAATGAGCAGTCAGTGCTTGGAGCAACCACTGAAATGAGAATTAATGGGAATTCTGGCCTTTCCCAGTAAAACCAGCCAGCTCTTACACCCGTGGTGTGGAAAACCCCCCACCTGGGAAACCACACCTGTGTCTTCTTTGTACCAGGATCCTTTAAACACCCAGAAAATCACCCAAATGTCCCGTTTTTGAACATTTTTAGGCCTGGGTTGTGTCTGATCCATGTTTTTTTCCCTCCCTGCAGCCTGCCTATGTTCTGCAGATCTTCCCACCCTGCGAATTTTCAGAAAGCCACCTGTCCCGCCTGGCCCCGGACCTCCTCGCCAGCATCTCCAACATCTCTCCTCACCTGATGATTGTCATCGCGTCGGTATGAGCTGTTTACCAGTTACTGACTTTTTATTATTTTAATTTTTTTTTTTATTTTTTCCAAGGCCCTGCAGCAAAAAAAACAAACAAAACAAAACAAAAAAGCCCACAAAAACCACACAAAAATTAATTTTAAAATAAAACTAAATGAAAAGGAGAGAAGGTTGTGAAACAAGAAAAATGCTGCCAGAAACCAGCCTCCTGCCCGACCGGCCTCGATCAAACCCTGGATGTTTACATGTTGCTTTAGCTTATGGACAACTGATGCACTCAGCAGGTGGACTGGGCTTGGGTTCCCGTGCCTCCTTTTTGGGGAAAAAAAACACACAAAAAAGAAAAAAAAAAAAAAAGAAAAAAAAAAAGAGAAAAGGATGGCTTATTTTTTTTAACAAAAAAAAAAGGAAAAAAATAAAAAAGAACCTGAACTGCCTTTGCACTAAATTAGTGACTCGGACTTTGCACAGTTGGAGACGCTGTGACGTTCTGGATGTCTTGACACACATTGACCGCGCGCCGTGGACGTTCCGCAGGGACTCTGCTGAGATTTGTGGGTCAAGGAGCATTTCACAGTCATTTTTTATTTTATTGGTTGTTTCGTTGGGGTTTTTTTTTTCTTCTTTTGGGTTTTTTTTTTTTTTTTTTTCTTTTGGGGTTATTTTTTCCGGATGTGAACCTTCCTCTTCCTCCACCTGCCCCTGCTGCAGCCGTCTTCTCTTCATCTGGGATGTACAGTTTACACTGAAAAACAAGAAAATACAAAACAAACAAAAAACAAAACAAAAGGGAGAGCTTTTTTCCTTCCTGGTGGGATATGCAGAACTCAGTGGGTGTGTGTATATATAAATATATATATAATATATATAAATATATATAATACTGACTTTAAAAAAAAAATCAAATCCCCACAACATACATTTTTTTTTAATCTGTGCCAAAAATGTGTTTTCAGAGAAAAAAAATCTTATTTTCATACTCAGACTTTGTATTGTCACTCATTTGTAAGTGCGCTTCATTTAAACATCCCCTCGTCTCATCAGCTGTGGAAGTGTTATACACTTGTACAAAGACTCTGCCCCGGCCCCCCTCGCCTCCCCTAACACTTAATTAATTTATGGAACTTGGTTTTTTTTTGGTTTATTTTTGGTTTATTTTTTTTTCTCAGCGCAGTTTTGTTTTGTGTGTCCATTGGATTACGAACTTTATTAAAAAATACAAAACACGTCGGCGCCCCGACCTCGTCCCTCGGCGCTCGGGAGGGGGGGAGAGGGGAAGGGGAGGTGTGGGGGCTCCCAGGGAGGGGTCACCCATCTCTCCTTCAAAAACAACCGGAAATAGTAGTCATTTTATGAGACAAAACCAAATTTCTCTTTATTTTCCCTTTTATGTCCTAAAACCAAAATTGCAGGGTTTGCCCCCACTTCTAATCCCACTGTGCGCCAACTCCTTATCRAAAATGATCCCTGGATTACTGATATTCATCACCCTTTAAAAATATGAGCCAGACTTGATGGTTTTTACTGCTTTTCTACCCCAACCTCTGCCAGGTGCAAGTGGGAAGCATCACTGGCAGGAGCCACCCAAAACCCTCATTTAGTCAAGGCTGGTGTGAATGGGTTGAAGTCAAGCAGATATGGTAAAAAAAGAGGTTTAGGAGAGAATTTGGGGTGTGGACCCCAAAATTAGGGGAAACCCTCACCCTGCGCCCCTGGGCTGAGGGGGAGAGGCAGAACAGAGCCTGTTTTGGGGTAAAAACAGAGAAAAAAGGTGCTGCTGGTGCACTAGGATTGAGGTGAGTGTCGGCAGCCTGGCCAGGGACACCCCACAGGGACCCGTAAGTCCCACTGGGGGGTCAGGATGGGGCCTTGGACTTCCCCCTCCGCTTTGCCCTGGGGCATGGGATGGATGGATGAACACACAGACATGGATGGGGGCTTGGACAGACAGACASATGGATTATCTGGGCAGGGGGAAAGGGTCCGACCCTGCTGGTTTCTGAGTGGAGCCTTTGGGCAGAAGGGGCATTTTTGGGGGGGTTGTGCCAGAGCTGGAGGGGCTGGGGGAGGCACTGTCTGTGTGTCGGGCTGGGTGTGTGACCGTCCGTATGTCTGAGTGTCCGTGCAGTGTCTGTCCACCCAGCTGTGCCTGGCCCTGTCTGTCCATCTGGGCCCATCTCCTTCTCCCCCGCAAAACACTGCAACATGGATGGATGGACGGACATCCAACTGGACAAACATGTATGTCCAGCTGRACAGGCTTGTGCCCAGCTGGACACTTCCTTTGACCACCCACAGGCATAAATGCTCCAAAAAYGCACTTTTTGCCCCAAAGGSCGCTCTTGAAAATCAGCAATTTCACACCCCTGCCTTGCCCCCCTCACACCCCTGCTCCAGCCCCACCCCACAGCCCCGTGTCCGTCTGTCCAGGCCCCATCCCTGTGTCCATCTCCCACCCCGGGTGCTGGGGGCAGGGGAAGGGTCTGCTCCAATCCCGACTCAAATGGACAATAGAGGAATGGGGTGGGGGTGGGGCAGGGGTGTGAGGGGGGCGTGAGGGGGGTGGGGCGGGGGTGTGAAATTGCTGATTTTCAAGAGGGGCCTTTGGGGCAAAAAGTGCATTTTTGGGACATGTATGCTCATGGGTGAAGGAGAGGAATGTCTGGAAGGGTGCGTGTCTGTCCATCTGTCCACCTGGATGTACAATGTCCATCTGGATGACACAATGTCCATGTGTACAGCTGGCCAGGTAACCAACCATGTGTTTGTCTGGATACTCACCCATCTGTGTGTCCAGCTGTTGGACACATAGACAGTTGCACGTCTGGCTGGACACATGGACAGTTGCAAGTCCAGCTGGACACATGGACAGTTGCACGTCCAGCTGGACAGACGGGTGTGCGGATGGTTGGACWMAGAGCTGGACAGACAGACGGGATCATGTTCAGCTGGAAATGGGGCTGGTTGTGCTGACAGCTGGACACATGGACATTGTACATCCAGYTGGACACACAGACATTGTYGGMCGGATACCCACTCAGATGGACACTTCTTCATCCAYAGGCATAAATGTCCCAAAAATGCACTTTTTGCCCCAAAGGCCCCTCTCAAAAATCAGCCATTTCACACCCCCGCCCCACCCCCC
>JACAXG010000150.1:1828915-1868701 GCA_018881555.1 Amblyornis subalaris
ACATGGACAGTTGCAAGTCCAGCTGGACACATGGACAGTTGCACATCCAGCTGGACAGACGGGTGTGCAAATGGTTGGACCCAGAGCTGGACAGAGAGATGGGATGATATTCATCTGGAAATGGGGCTGGTTGTGCTGGCAGCTGGACACATGGACATTGTACATCCAGCTGGACACACAGACACCCACTTGGGACTCTTCTCTCCTCCATCTATGAGCATAAATGTCCCAAAAATGCACTTTTTGCCCCAAAGGCCCCTCTCAAAAATCAGCCATTTCACACCCCCGCCCCACCCCCTCACACCCCTGCCCCACCCCCCTCACACCCCCGCCCTGCCCACCTCACACCCCTGCCCCACCCCCACCCCACGGCATCGTGTCCGTCTGTCCAGGCCCTATCCCTGTGTCCATCTCCCACCCAGGGCACTGGTATGGGGAAGGGTCTGCTCCAACCCCGACTCCAAATAAATGGACAATAGGGAAGGATGTGGGGGTGGGGCAGGGGTGTGAAATGGCTGATTTTTTGAGAGGGTTCTTTGGGGCAAAAAAGTGCATTTTGGGGGCACTTATGCGCATGGGTGGAGGAGGAGAGTGTCCAGCTGAGTGGGCACCTGTCCATCTGTCCAGCTGCTCATACAGTGTCCATCTGTCCATCTGGATGTACAGTGTTTTTGTGTCCAGCCAGATGCACACTGTCCGTCCAGCTGAACATGTGACTGTCCAACTGTCCGAGCAATGGTCCATCTGTCTGGCTGTAATGTAACCAGATGTGTGTCCATCCATACAGCTGTGTCCAAGTGGATGTGTCCGACCATGCCTGTGTCCATCCATCCAACCCTCTGTCTGTCCAGCTGTCAGGGCCAACACCCCCCTTTCCAGATGAACGTCCAAACTTCCACAGCCCTGTCCATGTGTCCAGCTGGACAAGTGGTGGCAGCACAGCCTGTCCTGGATCCTCCAAACCCCACCAGGATCCCAGGCTGGGGAACAGGGATGAGGACAGATGGACACCATGGATGGTTGCACAGGTGGGCACGTGGATGGACAGTCTCAGTGTGCCCTTTCCTCTCTCCAAGCATCCACGGAGCTGTCCATGTGTCCAGCTGGACCTGCACCCATCTCTGTGTCCATCTGTCCTGGCTGGCCCCGCCCCTGTCCGTGTGTCTGTGCATGTCCCCCTCCCCTCCTCCCCCTGAGGAGCTGTGGGGGCTCTGTGGGGACAGAGCAGGGGGTGAGTGTCCAGTTGGGCACATGGACAGGGGCACATTCCGGTACCTTCCCCCCTTCCTGGGGGTCCTGCAGCCCCCCAGCCCCAGCCCTGTGGGGGACAAGGCTGGAGCCTGCGCTGCACCCCCTGTCCCGCCCCACAGGCCATGGGGGACAGGGATAGGGACAGACATGGATGGACACACGGCCCCTGAGTCCCCCTTCCCAGCTGCAGGGCCTGGGGGTCCTTGGGGTGTATCCCCAGCCAAGCCCCCACACCCTGGCTGGGCCAGGACAGGCTCCCACTCCCCTTCCATCCAGCAGCACCTTTTGTCCTTTTTTTACCCCAAAACAGGCTCTCCCCCTGCCTCCACCCCCCTCCCTCAGTAGGGAGGGGTCTCCCTGGGCTTTACCCCAAAAATCGCTGTCTTGGGGACTGGGGTTGAAAACCCCATCAGTGGTGGGGTTGAAAATCTTAACCCCCCTTTTTTTTTTACATTTATCATCTCATTTATCCCTTTCTAACAGATCACACCCTCGTCAGTGATTAGAATATCTCAGCCCCCCCCCTGCCCCCAAACATCCCCTGGGGCGGCCGCAGCGCGTCCCCCCTCGCCGAGCATCAACCCTTAGAAAATATTGCAATTTATTCCATCTCTTTCCTTCCCAGAAATACACTTTTTACACCATTTCCGAGCTGTCTTTTAAATAAAGGCGGGGGCGGGGGCGGTGTCACTCGGGGGGCGGGGGCGGCCCCTCGGCCGGGGGGGCCGGGGCTGCGGCCGGGGCCGGCTCGGGGGGGCCGTCGCGGGGCCGGAACAGGAGCTCCCCGGCGGGCAGGACCTGCTCGGCCGGCCAGCCCGCGCCGCCGTAGGGCTGGTAAAAGTCCGGGTCGGCCTGGAACATGACGAGCGCCTGGGCCGTGTGGATGCGCACGTGCTGCGCCAGGCTGCTGGCGTCCAGGAATTTCTCCCCGCAGGAATCGCAGGCGTAAAGGATCTGCGTGTTGGGGTCTGCGAGGGGAGAAAGAAACACACACACACACACACGCACATAAAAAAAAGCGGGGGAGGCGCTGGGGTGGTGGGAGAGGAGGTGCCGGCCCGTATTCCCGGAATTCCCGGTATCCCCGGAGGCTCTGGGGTGGTGGGAGGGGAGGGGCAGGTGTTCCTGGAGGGGCTGGGGTGGTGGGAGGGGAGGTGCCGGCCCTTGTTCCCGGAATTCCCGGTATTCCCGGAGGCACTGGGGTGGGGGGAGGGGAGGTGCCGGTGTTCCTGGAGGGGCTGGGGTGGGGGGATGGGAGGTTCCGGCCCTTGTTCCCGGAATTCCCGGTATTCCCGGAGGCGCTGGGGGGATGGGATGGGAGGTGCTAGCCTGGTATTCCCGGAATTCCTGGTCTTACCTGCCTCCTGCACCTGCTTCACCGCTTTGGTGATCTCGGCTTTAAGTGCTTCGGTCTCGTCCGCCGTCACCGCGGCTGCCACGGGCACCACTGCGGGGACAAGGGGACACATTGTGGCGGGCCTGGCTGGGCAGGACGCCCCTGGACATGGATCCTGCCCGSTGCCGAGGTTGGGAGGAGCTCCAGTGGGGTGTGAGGGTTCCCAGCCCCGGGTGCTGCACCCTTGGATAAACCTCCAGCACTTCTGGGGGGCTCCAGGACCTCCAAACTGCACCCCACAAACAGATCTCACTTTTGGGGTGCCCTCTGGGACCCCCCAAGCTGCTCCCCGTAAATGAGTCTGCCTTTAGGGGTGACTCTTGGTCCACCCAAACTGCACCTCGTGGATAATTCTCCCTTTCAGGACAGCCCCAAGACATCCAAGCTGCTCCCTAGGGATAATTTTCCCTTGTGAAAGGGCTCCCGCGTCCGCAAGGCTGCCCCCATGGAAAAATGGGGTGTCTCTTGGAGCTCCAAGCTGCCCCTTGGGGACCCAGCCCCCTTTTAGGACAGTTCTAGGATGTCCAAGCTGCACCCCATGGAGAAGTTTCCCTTTTAGGGTGGTTCCTGGAATCTCTAAGCTGCACCCCCATAAATTAACCTCACTTTTGAGACATTTCCAGGCTCCTCCAGCTGCCTCCCCCTGATAAGTTTTCCTTTTGGGGTGGCTCATGGAACACCCAAGCTGCCCCCCAGGGATAAACCTCCCTTTTGGGATAGTTCTGGGATGCCCAAGTTGCCCCACCCTGGACAAATCTCACTTTCGGGGTGGGATCTGGGACCTCCAAACTGCTCCCCATGGATAAACCTCCCTTTTGGGACCACTCAACTGCACCCCATGGATAAGCTTCCCTTGTGAGAGGGTTCCTGGGATCCCCAAACTGCACCCCATGGATAAACCTCCCTTTCCGGACATCTCCAAGACCCCCAAGTTGCATTCCTATGGATAAGTTTCCCTTTTGGTGCGACTCTTGAGGCCCCTCAGCTTCACCCCCATACATGAATCTCCCTCTGGGGACAGCTCTGGGATCCGYCAGCTGCTCCCTATGGATAAATTTCCATTTGAGGACAACTCCAGAACCTCCCAACTCCACCCTATGGATAGATTTCCCTTCTGGATGTCTGCCAAGCTACTCCCCATGGACGAACTCCCTTTAGGAAGACCTGCAGGCCGCTCTGCTCACCCGTGAGCTGCGTGACAGCGGTGGCAGCCAGCGCCTCGGTGGCCAGTGTCACCATGTCATCRGACGCCACCGTGACGATGTTGACCTCGTCGCCCTCCTCGGGCTCCAGGATCTTGATGCCAGCCTTGCCCTGGTGCACGGTCTTCACGTGGGACCGCAGGTTGTCCACGCGGTTGAACCCCCGCCCGCACTTGTCACACAGGAACGGCTTCTCCCCTGGGAAGCAGACAGGGAATTAGGGTGATGGGGGGGGTGACTGGGGGGCGGCGGAGGGTTTTGGGGGGGTACCCACCCGTGTGGATGATGATGTGCTTGGAGAGGTCGCCCACGTTGACGAAGGCTTTGTTGCAGACGGAGCACTTGTGGGGCCGGATGTTGTCGTGGTGACGGATGTGGTTGGCCAGYTGGCTCGACTGGACGAATCTTTGGGAATGACACCACGGTCACCGCAATCCGTGGTSACCCCCTGGCACCTCCACTCGCCCTCCACGGAACGGCTCCCGGCTGTGGAGGGTGACGGCGGTGCCCYCTGATACTCCACCACCACCTCCTGGTATTCCCAAGGGGAACGCTCACCTCTTCCCACAGCGCTCACACACGTAGGGCTTCTCCCCGGTGTGCTGGCGCACGTGGGCGATGAGGGAACTCGCCTGGGTGAASGCTTTCCCGCAGATCAAGCACTGGCACGGCTTCTCTCCTGGGGAAAACACGSGGAAAAGGTGGATGGGGAGCACGAGGGGAAAGAAAACTCACTCAGGGAGAAGGGAGGCGCGTGGGTACCGGTGTGGATGCGGACGTGGCGCTGGAGCGCCCCGGGGTCRGCGAACTGGCGCTGGCAGTGCACGCACACGTACGGCTTCTCCCCGCTGTGGATCCGCAGGTGCCGCTTCAGGTTCCCTGGGAGCAGGGCAGGCTCAGCTAAAGGACACCTGATCCTTCCTCCCTCCCCCTCTTCCTCCTTCCCAGCACCCCAGAAGCTCCCTCGGGACAGCATCTTGTTATTCGGGGAGTGAGGACTGCGCAGGGATCGAGGCAAGTTGGCTGCACCTTGCCCGGGATCAGGCAAGAGCATGGAAGTGGGGACAGCCAGGACAAGCACCCAATGTTTGAGAGGATCAAAGGCTCCACTGGGATCATCCCAACCCTCCGGTTCTGCAGCGGATTGGGAGGAGATAGAAGGAGATATCCCCATCCCCAGAACGTGGATCAAGAGCTCCTTCCCAGGGTGTGACCCCATGGGGAACGCCAGGAATTCATGCAGCACAACCCATGCCACCGTAAACCCGGGATGAAATCCTTCCTCTGGCTCTGATCCCCCCCTGGAGCACTCCCTCTCCCTCTCAGACCATGCAAGCCCCCATCACTCAGCCCCACCACCCCCTTCCCTGTGCTACCTGACGTGGTGAACTGCTTCCCGCATTCCCGACACTTCAGGGGCCCATCYGCGATGTGGATCTTCAGGTGAGCCTTCAAATTCCCCACCTGGGGATGGAGAACAGGATGCAGAGAGCCCCAAACCACCCCATCTCCCTCCAGAGCAACCCGAATCTCCATGGATCCCCTTTGGGGTGGCCTCTGGGATCTCCAAGCTGCAGCCCATGGATAAAACATCCTTTCAGGATTGCTCTGGGACCCCCAAACTCCATCCTAGGGATAAACCATTCTTTCAGGATAGCTCCAAGACCCCCAAACTACATACCATGGATAAACCACCCTTTCAGGACAGTTCTAGGATGCCCAAGCTCCACCTCATCCATACACCACCATTACAGGACAGCTCCAGGACCCCACAACTACACCCCATGGATACCATGTCCATTCCAGGACAGCTCTGGGACACTCCCAACTGCTCCCCATGGATAAACCACTCTTCCAGGACCCCCCAAGCTCCACCTCATGGATACACYGCCACTCCAGGGACAGTTCTGGGATACCCCAACTGCTCCCCATGGATAAACCACCCTTTCAGGACTACTTCAAGACCCCCAAACTGCATCCCATGGAGGAACCACCCTTTCAGGACAGTTCTAGGATGCCCAGACTCCACCTCATCCATACACACCATTCCAAGACAGCTCTCAGACCTCACTACTTCCCATGGATAAACCACTCTTCCAGGACCCCCCAACTGCTCCCTATGGATAAACCACCCTTTCAGGACTGCTCCAAGACTCCCAAACTGCACCTCATGGATAAACCACCCTTTCAGGACAGTTCTGGGATCCCCCAAGCTCCACCTCATGGATACACCACCATGCCAGGACAGCTCTGGAACCTCACAACTACTCTCCATGGATACACCACCATTCCAGGACAGCTCTTGGGACCCCTCAATTGCTCCCAGTGGATAAGACACCCTTTCAGGATTGCTCTGGGACCCCCAAACTGCATCCCATGGATACACCACCACTCCAGGGCAGCTCTGGGACTTTCCAACTGCTCCCCAAGGACAAACCTCCCTTCCAGGACCGCTCTGGCCCAGCCCCCTCCCTCTGCCCCGCTCCCCAACGCACCTGGTTGAACTTCTTGTCGCAGTGGGGACACTTGTGCTCCTTGTCGGTGTCGTGGGTCTCCAGGTGGCGCATCTTGGAGGTGGGGTCGGAGAAGGAGCGCCCGCAGTAGTCGCACTGGTAGGGCTTCTCCCCGCTGTGCACCAGCTGGTGCCGCTTCAGGTTGCCCGAGGTGGTGAAGAGCTTCCCGCAGTCCTCGCAGCGGTACCGGGCCTCGCCCGTGTGCCGCTTCTTGTGCAGGTTCAGGAGGCTGATGAGCCGGTAGCTCTTCCCGCATTCCTCGCAGCCGTACGGCTTCAGCGGGCTGGGACGAGGCAGGAACGTCACAATCAGTGCCAAGGTCTTGTCACCCCAATCTCAGTGTCACCCCCCAGCCAGACCCACGGGAATCATGGAATGGTTTGGGTTGGGAGGGACCTTAAAGCTCATCTTGTTCCACCAGACCACTCCCTCCACTAGACCCAGGTTGCTCCAAGCCCCACCCAACCCTGAGCGCTTCCAGGGATGAGGAGTCCATGAAACAACACAAAAGGGAAGGACAGTTCGGACAATGCTCTCAGGCACAGCAGGGGATTCCGGCAGTGTCCTGTGCAGGGCCAGGAGTTGGATTCTATGATCCTTTCGGTCCCTTCCAACTCAGGATTATTCTACGATTCTATGATGGGGCAGAAAGACAAATCTATCCCTGGATACCCCAACACACTGATGGATTTCCAAAGGATTGGACCGTTCCCAGTAAAACMCCACATTTTTTAGGCACCTTCCCATGGCCCCATCCCGTACCTGTGTGTCTTCTCGTGGGCCTTGCAGGCGGCGGGGTCGGAGAAGGCCTTGTTGCACTCCCTGCAGGAGAAGGGCTTCTCCCCGGTGTGGATACGGATGTGCCGCTTGAAGTTCCCGGTGTGGGTGAACTCCTTCCCGCAGTCCTAGGGAGGGAAGGATGGGTGCTGTCACCCCTGGTGTCACCTGGAGATGCCACCCAGGAGCCCAGCTGGCCTCACCTCACACTTGTGTGTGACAGAGCCATAGGCCTTGGACTCGGTGCGGTCGCTGTAGGTGCCGGAGCGCA
This sequence comes from Amblyornis subalaris, assembly GCA_018881555.1. Lineage (NCBI taxonomy): Eukaryota > Metazoa > Chordata > Aves > Passeriformes > Ptilonorhynchidae > Amblyornis > Amblyornis subalaris. Next base: position 1,836,326 of record JACAXG010000150.1, read on the forward strand.
GCAGACGTGGCTCTCCCGAGTTCTCCTGCCCAGAATCCGTGCTTCCCGACTCGTTATCCTCAGCATTTTCCCCATTTTCCAACTGGGGGGGCTCCTCCTCAGGGGTTTTACCCTCGTCTTCCTCCTCCACTATCATCTCCCCCTCTTCCTCCTTCCTTTCTGGCTTCATCTCTGCAGGAAGATAGAAAATGGGGATGCTCAAGTTTGGGAGCAGCAGCAGAGACACAAAATCCACTTGTATTTCCTAACTTAAGGAGACTGGGATTAGACCTCTCCTATCCTCAGGGAAATCACAGAAACATTTGGGTTGGAAGGGACTTGAAAGCTCATTCATCATCACCTTTGCCTAGAATCACTTTGAATTTGCACGGATTTGCCCTGAATTCCAAAAGCCTGTGCAGACAGAGGAGRATTTCCCAACTCTCCTCACTCTGCTCCATGAAAACTGCTCCCAGGGGGTCTGTGCCTCACATGGCAAAACTCACACAGTTAACTCCACAGAAAACCAGGGATCAAGCCTTGCCCAGCTCTGTCCCAGCCCTGCTCACCAACACACCTTCTGTCCCAGTAGTGTCCGTGGCTGTGGGGCTGCTGCTGCCCACCGCGCTCTCCGATGGCTGTGGGAGCCCGGGAATTTCAGCCTTGGGATCCTCCTGGATGGCAGTGTCTGTCCCTGTGAACACCAGAGTGTCAGGACAGGGCATGCTGGGGGTGACAGCAGGATCTGGGGTGTCACCCCTTGGTGGCTCACCTTCCTGGCCAGCCGGCTGCTCGGCTGGCACCTCGGGCTGTGCCGCAGCCTCCGGCTTCTCCTCCTTCCCCTCGGCATCGGGAAGAGCTGGTTTGACTTTTTCAGGCTCCCCCACAGCTTCTGCCACCGTTGTCTTGTCATCAACTGTCACCTTGTCAGCTCCTGCTAAGGAAGAGGCAAAGCCATCCGACTTCTGCTGGATTTCCAAATCCCACAAAATTCACAGAAGCAGCAATTTTTCAACTGCTGGTGTGGCACAAGGGGATCAAATCCTGTTCAGGTGCACCAGATGTACTCGGGATGTGGGTTTGGAAGGTGGCCAAGGAGTTTAAGTAGATAAATTTTGGACTGGATGAAGTGGGTAAACCTCAAGTCCCCCTGGATGAGGGGAAGCCAGGAGGGTACATACCGATCTCGGGAGGCTGCTGGCTCATCCCAGGGGGATTTTCCGGGGGCACGGCRAGGGATTTGAGCGCGTTGCAAGCGCTGACGATCTCCTGCATCTGCAGGAAACCCGCCACGGCCAGCACGTCCTCCACATTGTCGGGGCTCAGGCTCAGCTTCGCCGTGTACATGAACTCCAGAACCTGGCCCAGGCCTGCAGGCAACGTGACACAACCAGAAATGAGCCCTCACCCCTCACTCTTTCATTTTCAAACGCTCAAAATAACAAGTTGAAGAGGCTCCCTCGAAGCCTGGGCACCAAATCATGTTGTTTAAGGAGCTGGGAGGGATAAAAATTCCACACCTACCTGCGGCATTGCTGATGTCCAGGTGCACCACGTCCTTCTGGTCCACGAAGAGCATGCGGAAGTAGTCGCTGCAGGCGGCCAGCACGGCCTTGTGGGCCTTGAAGTCGATGCCGTCCACCACGAAGGTGCAGTCGCAGAGCAACCCCAGCTGCCGCTGCTGGTTCAGCTGCTCCAGCACTTGTTGGCTGTGCTGCGGGAAATCCATGGCTGGAAAAAAACACCGGGATGGGGGGGTGAGAAGGGTGGTGAAACCCCAGTGCCATGTCCAAAGGGGTCATGGAGCAGGAGAGATCACGAAGCACGACCTGACTGTCCTGGTGGTTAAAACAAGTGGCCCAAAAAAGGGTGAATTTCAGCCCCTCCCTGCTAATTCCAACCCCAAACCCTCTCCTAGAACAGCCACAAGGCCAACACAGGGCTGGAAGGAGTTGATCRAACAGCCAAGATGGTTTTTAGCCAYCCTGACAGCATGTAAAACACATTTATTGCTCTTCAGTTGGTCTAAACAGCGAGCAGGAACCCTGTCATCTCTGCAAACACAAGTGCCACTATCCCTCCTCCGTGTCACAGCTCCTGCCAAGGCGACAGCATCGAAGTGTTAATCCAAAAGTTCCAGCTCCTGCTCATTCCAGCTGCTCATGTCAGGATACCGAGGGATCTTTATATTTTATTGGGTGTTTGGAGGGAGTTCTCCATGCTCAGAGCACAGCTTTGACCGAGGAATGCTGCAAATTGCTGGAAACATGGCAAAACCCCAATTTTCCAGCAGGTCCTTGTCAGCAAAGTGCCACATGTTGGATTTTCTCCTGAGCTGCATCCGCAGGGCACAGGGTGAATGAAGGGTTTTCACTTGGTTTTGTCTTCCAACAATGATTCCCATGCTGAAGGGATTGTTTCAAGGGATTGGGCAAGGAGGGAGGAGAAAGGAAACAGGGACTAKCCAGTTATTGTTCAAGCAGGAAGTCCCTAAAGCTCTGGATGCTGAAGCAGGAAGGTTACAGCTGGGGAAACACTCCTGGATGCGATGCTTGGCGTCTCTCTGGAAGTTTCCAGCCTGTGGAAGTTGTTTTTCCACTTCACCAGCTCTTAAATCAGGAGTTTCCAGTCAGGAAAAAGTGAGAGGTTTGGATCCACAAAACCAGGCGCTTCCTTCCAGTTCCTGTCCCTTCCTCTGGATAAATGGTCAGAGGGAGCCTCCTCCTGTCAGCTGCGGGTGCCAGCAACACTCAGGGAAGGATCTTCCTCCCAAGGATTCATTCAGGTTCCAAAGCCATTCCCAAGGTGGATGAGAATCCAGGACCTCTCTGACAGCATTGGATCATGCACGGAGAGAGGAAGTTCCACTCCTGTTTGTCATTGCAATGAACTCCTTGCCTTGGCTTTCCCCCAGCTCTCCAAACCACAGGGTCCTYGTTAACTAAACTCCCCCAGTCTGTCCCAAAATACATTCCTGAGAGCCAGGAAAAACAGTATTTGGATCAAAATACTGGTCAAAATATYCTCATATAGTATGGCCCTGGTCTGCAATGCTCTGGAAAAAAAGGGGAGCATTTTCCCAGCAGGATAAACAAGGCTCTGTTCCATGCTCCAAGAGCTCTGCACAGCAGAACCTGAGGAATCACGGCAGTTTGATGCACTAAAAGGGTATTTTTGGGAATTTGTGGGAGGCATTTTGCCTCTGAATGACAATTTTTAAYGTTCCAGGATTGGATTTGTCTCAGCTTTGCTCCCCAGCTTTGAGAAGGAAGCAAAAATCCAGGAAACTCAACTCCTCCCAAAAAACTTCCTATTTTCTGTAGTTTCCTCCATAATGTCGTGGTCCAGTTTCCTCAGAAGMGCAGCACGGAGAGGTTTGGACGAGCTCTGGATACCCTCACCCAGCAGCCAATGTCACCTTTATCCACTAAAATCCCTGACTCCAAGCTTTAAAAATCCCAAAATCTGACACAAACCCCCAGGACTGGTGCCTGAGCTCACCCCTGTGCTGCGAGGAGCGGAGATATCCAGGGGATTGAGGGCCAGAGGGTTGTGTCTCTCCTCCAGAGATTCCCCCTTTCCAGGTGTTCAGGTCAGTCTCTACGCAGACATCCTGGGAAAAATGGGATGAAAAACTCTTAAACCTCAAACCTTGTGTGTTGAAGGCACCAAAGTGCAAAAACCACTGATCCAGGACTGGGCACCCCCTGATTTCCCCTTGKGGGAGACGATTCCCCTCCCGACCTCTCCACGACGTGGCTGTTGAGTCTCTCATTATCCAATTAATCATGGAAAAGTTCATTATGAGCCCACCCACACCCACCACACAGATAAATACAGCAGCTGCAGTTCCAGGGAGCTTCCCACGCAAGTTCTGTTAAGCGCTCTCACTAATTAATGCCACTACCTCTTCCCTTCCCTGCCACATCTACCTATTAAAAACCCTGAAACTTCAAAAAATTGGAAAAAAACAGTGATTTAAACATCTCCTTTAAAGGCTGTCACCACCCAGCCATCCATCCTGGGAAGATGAAAGGGAAGGTTTGTTTCCTACCCACCGTCATCTCCCTCCTCATGCGTCAGCTCAGAGAACAATGTGGCCCCAACCCTCGCTGCCTCTGCCCAGAGGGGTCTGTCCTCATTTCCAGGAACGGATTCTGCAATGTTTTCCATGAAAAAAAACAAAGTTAAGAGCTGATCTGAGTGGAGCAGCCAAGCAGGTGCTGATAATATGGATCATGAAATAGGGAAGGGCTGTGGAGCTTGTGGTTGGAAGCAGAAGTGGAAGGGGAAATAATCACAAACAGGGAAAAACGTGGTGAAAAGCAAATAAAATGAGAAAGACACGAGGAGAGGGACATTCTGGACACTCCACAGGGAACAGACATCCCAAAGATCCCTTGGTTATTTGGATTTCAGGCATAGGGATGCRCTGGTGCTCTTCCAGACACCGAGACATCACCTGAGCTGAGCTCTGCCCTGAAACCGTCCCTGTGTCTGCAGTGCCCAGGGATGAGCTACAAATCCTTGTCTCCYCGGGAAAAAACACCCTTTGGAATGCTGGCTGAGGGCTGGAATTCCGGGATAAGCCTCTGATGTAGAAAMGACACTAAGGAAACGCAGCTTGTCCGGGAATCTGTCACCCGTGCCCGACACGCTGCCCGCAGAGGGCACAGCCAGCCAGGAGRGGCTGTCACCTCGCCAAAAACGCCAGAACGAGGGAAAATCCCTGTTCTCCTTCCGGTTTTCCCCGTCCCTGAGGTGCAGGCATGTGCCTGGCGSTGGCTCGGGGCTGTGACCCCCATTCCCTGTGCCTTTCGGTGGCCTGAGGGGACGGTGACGCCCCACGCCCGGGGGGGGGGACAAGGGTTCGTTCATGGCCTCGCCCCGAGTCACCCCACGGCCGGGGGGGGGGTCACGGACACGTTGGGGAGGGGACGCTGCAGCCAAGAGCCCCCAATTTCCCTCACGACAGCCMAGAGCCTCTAATTTCCCTCACGACAGCTCCTCGTCCTTCTCACGAAAACCACGAGCCCCCTGCTCCCCTCATGACATCCAGGAGCCACCCGTTCCTCTCACGACAGCCCCCTCCTCCCCCCCGACAGCCACCAACTCCTCATTCCCCTCATGACAACGAGGAGCCCCTCACGACATCCATGAGCCCTCTGCTCCCCTCATGACATCCAGAAATCTCCCGTTTCCCTCACGACAGGCCCCCACTCCCCTCACGACATCCAGGAGCCCCCCGCTCCCCTCACAGCAGCCATCAACCCCTCACGATAGCTGGCAGGCCTCCGTTCCTATCGCGACAACTCCCCCTTCTCCTCACGACAGCCGGCAGCCGCCCGTTTCCCAGGACCCAGCAGCAGAACCCCACCGCAACCTCCCCTCAAAGAACCGGGTGCCGCGCACSGGGGTGACCCCCAAACCGGCTCCGTTAGCCCACAGGCAGCGAGCCAGGCCTCAGCCTTCTCCCCTCCCAGGGCCCGTGTCCCCCTCAGCCCCCTCCCCAGCCCCTGCAGCGCCCTCCCCGCCGCCCCCGGCCGTACCTGCCATGCCGGGCCCGGCGGGGCCTCACCCGCGGCCCGCGGCCCTCACCGTGACACCGACCAGACAAAGGGCGCCGCCATCTTGGCGCCGGGCGGAAGCGGCGTCGCCCCGGCCCGCCCAGCGGCGGCCGCGTCACTGCGCATGCCTGGTGCGGTCACCTTCCCGCCCCTTCCCGCCTCAGAGGCGCCGCCATGACAGTGAGAGAGGAGGCTGAGGAGCCGTGAGGGTCCGAGAGGGGTCGTGAGGGGATGAGAGAGACCGAGAGGGTCCGAGAGGGTCCGAGAGGGTCCGAAAGGGGCTGTGAGGTGCTATGAGGGTCTATGAGGGTCTATGAGGGTCTAAGGTCCCGGTGTCGCTTCGCTGCCGCCGCCACCGCTATGTTCATCGCTAACTATGTTCCCAGGTGCCCCCACTTTAAACACCCCCGGGGTGGTGATCCCACCGCTGTTCCAGTTCCGTGAAGGAATTTGCCCTATAGCCAACATAAACCTCCCCTGGCACAACCTGAGGCCGTTCTTCTTTTCCTGTCACTTGTTCTCTTGGCTCCACCCTCCTGCCATGGAGTAGGTCCCCGGTTGTTGGAAGTGATATAACTTTCCTAAGTAATTTTTAATGAATTGTTTTAATTAATTGTAAGCAGCGCCCACTTTTAGCCGGCACTAGTTTCTCTACAGACTCTTATTGTTACATTGATCATTAAATCACTGAAATCTTAAATTTGTTAACACTAACCCAGACAAGCCTCAATAAAGCCACAGGGATTTGGAGATTGGACGTGTGGGATCTTAAATTTGTGGCCCTTCAAGGACATTGGAGTAACCAGGAGATTAAGGCCGAGAAGATTCCCTGTCTGAGAAAAAGATGATAAAAGGACGAAAGAAATCAATAACCAGTAGAGGACAGAATGCTAATTGATAAAGATAATTATGTGATTTAGAACCAAGGAACATTAATTTCTTCGTTTGCTAAAAATTTATAAATAAGTGAAAAAGTTTTGTACCAGGCTACAAGTTACATAGTTCTCTTATTAATTAGTTTTCTGTCTTTTATTGGTTATTGATTTCTTGCTTCTCGTGCTAATTAGTCTGCATTTTCAGTCTTATGTTGTTTTCCCAGATAGGGCATTTATGGTTTATGTAAGTGTCTTTGTGGTTTATAAATTCTGTTCAGTCCTCAGCAATTGATTTCTCTCCCAGGCTCTGTTAACTTCCTCCTCCAGTCCTGAGAGCACTCAATTGTGTCAAGCTCGAAAGGTTTAACTTGTTTTTCTAACACATGGAACCTGAAACTTGTAATTTGTTTTTCTAACACTTGGACGTCACCCAGAGCTTGTCCATGATCTAAATCTCTTCTCAACATTTCCCCCCACTGCTGCATGGGCTCCTTTTTTAAAAAAAATACAACTTGTTTGCTAACACCAGCCTTTCCCAGCTTCCCAGCCCCTCTGCTTCCAGCCCGGAGCATTCCATGGGGTTATGGTGATCCATGTGCAGGACTTGGCCCTGTTGAACCCCACGCCTCGTCCCATGGATCCAGCCTGTCCCGATCCCTCCGCAAAGCCTTCCTGCCCTCCGGCAGGTCCACATCCCACCCAGTTTGGCATCCACTGGGAACTGCCTCGTCCAGATTGTTGATAAAGTTATTAAACAGGTCCCAAAAACCTGTTTTTTTCCCGGCTTTTCTGCCAAAAAGGGACTGCTGAGGGGTGTGTTCGGCGCGTGGCGCTGAGCCGACCCTTTGCCCTCTCCAAACCTCYCCTGTCCAAAAGCGATTTGGGCAGAAACAGTGCGTTTCCCTTCATTTTCTTCCTCTTTTCTCTGCATCTCCCTGGGCGAGGGCCACTAGATGGCAACCAGTGACCGGCAGTGGGTGCTGGGGTGGCATTTTGGGACGGAGCGGCCGCGTTCCATCAGCGGCAGCGCATCGCCGCTCCCCTCTCCCGAGCTTCCCGAGCCTTTATCGCCGTTAATCACTTGATTAATCACTTTTAACCTTTTTTTTTTTYCCCTGCAGTCCCCTGAGCGACAGCCAAAGCAGCCGGTGGCACAACCACCCGCGTTTGGGACGCTGCCAGGTGTGTTAAYGCAAGTCACGAGTGGTTTCGGGATGAACGGGAACGGGCTGCCCTGGGAGCGGGAGCAGCAACTCGAGCTGGGTGCCGTGTGTAGCTATAAACAGTTGCTCGCCCCGAGCCGGCGCCTCGATGTTGTTGGTACACACATGGAGATGGAGCCAGGCCCTTGGGGGAGCTTTAGGGCCCCCCAAAAAGAAGCCCTTGGGTTTGAGACCGTCATCCCGGCTCGTGCCGCCCCTCGGGGCATCCCGAGGGTGGTGGGTGAGGGTGGGCGAGGGGAGGGCGAGGGTTTGGTGCCCTTCCAGGTGGGTCGGCAGCCGAACAGCTGAGGGAATGGCTCAGAAATAGAGCTTCGGGGAAGAAATGAGTCACCCCGGGCTGGAAATAAACAGGGCAGCGGGCGCCGGAGCGGYTCCTGGTCCCGGTTTTTGTCGGGATGGCGGAATATCACCTACCGCGGCACCCCTCAGGTCTGAACCCACAGCGCTTTTTGAGGGTAAAGCATCAAGGAAACATCAAAAAACGGCGCAGGCGGCAGTCAGACGTTCTCAATAATTTATCCCAAGCTCTATATACAAAGACAAGCTCTGTCGGAGGGTTGGGAAGGGAACCTGGCTCCCGGCAGGACTCTTGGCACGCTGGATCTTCCCCCTCAACAAGCGCCAGCTAAAAACTGCTGGAGCTGGGGCTYCCCTCCGGAGTTTCTCCGGTAGGTGACGGGATGCATTCAGCACAGGTCTGACCCCATGGTGGAGGGAGCGTTCCCATTCCCTACCCCTCGTCCCACCTCCTTCCCAAATCACCCAAATAATTAACGAGGGAGGGGAGAAGGGGGGGGAAAGAGCCCCCCGACCCCTCAGATCTTGATCTCAGTCCGGAAGGTTTGCTGGACGTGCTCGGAGTGCTTGGCCGGCCGGCGCTGAGCCCGGATAGTCAACATCCCGTTGTCCCCCAGCGAGGACGACACGGATGTAGGGTCCACGTCTTCGGGCAGCTGGCACTTGTGGGTGAAGGTGTTCATGACGGTGCCATCCGTAGCCAGCTGGGGAAAAAAAAAATGAGTGAAAAGAGGTGATTTTGGGGTGCAAGCAGGATGAGGACTCGTTATTCCCTGTGATCACCGTTAATTAACGGTGAATTAAACCCCACAGGGGTTGTGGCCACAGCAGTTCGGGATTTGGATGGGAGTTGGGTGGTCCCCGCGTTCCCTGGTTGAGGATTTTGGGGTGCCCCGCTTTGGGGGTGAGCAGGGAGGGGGAGGGAGCACCCACCTTCTCGGCGTGCACCTCGATCTGGTTGTTGGAGGTGGTGACGATGATGTCCTCGGGCGCGAAGTCGCTGACATCCACCGTGAACTGATAGGTGTTCCCCAAGGTCTTCACCACGCCCGTGTTACCGGGGCGAGCTGCCGGAGAGGGGTTGGGGGGGTCACAGCCATGGTTTGCTGAGGATCCCCCCCTAAATCCCTCCCGGGTGCGCCCCAAACTCACCTGGGAACCCCAAGCTCTCACCGTGGGGCCGGACAAAGCTMCCGAAAAGCTCCATGGTGCCGGCGGGCGAGGAGTTCACCTTCACCCAGCGCTTCCCTCCACCTGTGACCCCCAGCTCCCSCCGGGGAGCGAGAGCGGAACCCCCTTCCTCGTCCTCCTCCCGGCGAAGGCGACGCCGGATCGGTTATTTCGGGATATTTCGACTTGACGAGCTTTTTAAAGCCTCGTTAAGGCTCCCGGCCGCCTGCCAGACCTCTCGTAAAACCGGCTAAATTTAGGTCTTGCGCCGGAGACGGTGGAAATTTTTCCCCTCTCCGTCCCCCCCCAGCTCAACGCCATGGAATGCGATGCCTATTATTAAGGAATAATCATGATAATTAATTAAAATACTTATTAAATCCTCCCCGCCGCGGGATGTACGCGGAGATTGGGAGCTCGGGAGTGGCGGAGGGGGGGGGGGAACCCGGCTCGCTCCGGCCCGAGCGGGTCCGTCGGCTTCGTCAAGGTCGTTTTTAATGAGCTCGTTTGCACACTCAGTCGGGCAGCGGAGGCCGAGGCGGGAGGACGGGTGGGGGGGGTGCTGAAAAAAAGGGGGTGCAGTCCCCAAAAAGGTCCCCGGGATGGAGCGCCCCCTCCCCGGGGGGCTGCGAGGGGAGAAGGAGGAGGAGGAGAGGGTGCTGGTGTCGGAGCACAGCTGGAGACCCTGCCCCACCGCCCGGAGAAGGCTCCGAGGTGAGACCCCCACCCAAAAAGRGGGATTTTGGGGGGGTGGAGGTTTTTGGGGGGGTCAGCACCCTGTTTTCCCCCTCGCAGGGTGCTTGGAGTGGGTGAAGCGGCAGCTTTTCCGCGTCGGGGAGGATTGGTACTTCCTCTTCATCCTGGGGGTCCTCATGGCCACCATCAGCTTCATGATGGACCTCATCGTCGCCAGGCTCTATGCGGGTAAACGAGGGGCTCCCTGAGGGGGCTTCACCGGCCTTTGGGGGTTCACCGAGGATAGCGGGGGGTCTTTTGGGGCGGGGTGCATCTCCTCTCCCGACACCTCTCCTGCAGCCCACTCCTGGCTGTACCGAGAGATCGGGGACATCGGGGTGCTCAAGTACCTCTCGTGGACCCTGTACCCCACGGCCCTGGCTGCCTTCTCCACCGGCTTCTCCCAGAGCGTCACCCCACACTCCGGAGGTGAGCCGGCTGCACCCCGACCTCCCCCGGTCCCCAAAACTYCCCCTCGGTAATGGGGGGACCCCTAAAATTTGGATCATCCCCCCCTGGCTCCAGGCTCCGGCATCCCGGAGCTGAAGACCATTCTGATGGGCGTGGTGCTGGAGGACTACCTGGCCATCCAGAACTTCGGAGCCAAGGTGGTGGGGCTGACCTGCACCCTGGTGTGTGGCAGCACCCTTTTCCTTGGCAAAGTGGTAAGGGATCGCCCTCCGACTCCCGAAATCGCTGGTGGTCTCAGCTGGTGCCGAGGTGGGGGGGATGATCAGCACTGTGCCCCACCCCCCCCACCAGGGTCCTTATGTCCACCTCTCCGCCATGGCCGCGGCRTATCTGGGGAAGATGAGGACCACGGTCACAAGGGAGTATGAGGTGGGGGTGCCACCCTCCACATAATTAATGGGGGAGGATTTTATTTTAACCTCCCAAAAAGTTGGGGTTGTGCCTAAACACCCCCACCCTACAGAACAAGTTCAAGCAGCACGAGATGCTGGTGGCAGCACAAGCCGTCGGGGTGGCCACAGTCTTCGGGGCGCCCATCAGCGGTGAGGATCCCCACAATCCCACCCTGGGGACCCCTAAATTTCGCCCTGACCCCCTTCCCCGTTTTTCCAGGGGTGCTCTTCAGCATCGAGGTGATGTCCTCTCACTTCGCCGTGCGGGATTACTGGCGTGGCTTTTTTGCTGCCACCTGCGGTGCTTTCATGTTTCGGCTCCTCGCCGTCTTCAACAGCGAGCAAGGCAAGGCTGGGTGGGCAGGGTGTGCCCCCCCTTCCCCTTTACCCTCCCCCATAGCATTTTTGGGGTGCCCACTCCCAAACCAATGCCCTCATTCCTCTTCCCCCGCACAGAAACCATCGCCGCTGTTTTTAAGAGCGACCTCAAGATTGATTTTCCCTTCGACCTCCTGGAGACCTTCTTTTTTATGATTTTGGGGTACGGAGGGTCCCGTTTTGGGGTGCTGTCTGGGCTCTGCCTGTGCCCTGCCTGTACCCCTGCCCGCCCTCTCCTCACAGGACCGTCTGTGGGCTAGTGGCCTGTGCCTACCTCTTCTGCCAGCGCTGGATGATGGTGGCTGTCAAGAAGAACCGGCTGACGGCCAAACTCTTGGCCACCGAGTCCGTACTGGGCGTCCGTCCATCTGTCTGTCTGCACCCTGCACCCTCTGTGTCCCTGTGTCCGTGCCATGCAGCCTCTGCATGTCCCTGTGTCCTCCTGTGCACCCTGGGTGTCCCTGTGTCCTTCCCATGCACCCTGAGTGTCCTTGTGTCCTTCCCATGCACCCTGGGTGTCCCTGTGTCCGCCCCATGCACCCCATACATCAAGTCCATGCTCCCCCGTGTGCACCTCTCGCTCCATGTGTGTCCGTGTGTCCCCCCCGTGCACCCTGAGTGTCCCTTTGTTCCCCCCGTGCACCCTGCCCACCCCCTCCATCCACCCTGAGTGTCCACGTGTCCACCCTATGTACCCTGCTCAACCACCCTGAGTCTCCATGCACCCTCCACACCCACCCCATGCGCCCCAAGTGTCCCCCCCATCCACCCTGGGTGTCCTTGTGTCCACTCCATACACCCTCCATGTCCCTCCATCCACCCTGACTGTCTCTATGTCCCCCCCATGCACCCTTCCCACCCACCTCATCCACCCTGGGTGTCTGTGTGTCCTCTTGTGCACCTTGAGTGTCCCTATGTCCCCCCATCCACGCTGCCCACTCACCCCATTCACCCTGGGTGTCCCTATATGCCCACTCTGCACCCTGCCCACCCCACCCCATCCACCGTGGTTGTCCCTGGGTGCCCCTGTCTGTCCATCCATCTGTCCCCATGCCCTGAGCCCCACATTTCCCCCCTGCAGCAAACCCGTGTACACGGTGCTGGCGGTGCTGCTCCTCGCCTCCATCACCTTCCCGCCTGGGCTGGGGCAGTTCATGGCCTCCAGGGTGAGTGGGGGGCACGTGGGGCTTCCCAGGGACCCCAAAACCTCCCAGGGCGCTCAGGGTGTCCATCTGTCCATCTGTCCAGCTCACCATGAAGGAATATCTCACCTCCCTCTTTGACAACCGCACGTGGGGCACGCTGGCCCTCAACGCCTCGGGGGTGGCCAAGCCCGGGGGGCTCTGGCAGGAGTGGGACCACCCCTCTGCCACCATCTACGGCACCTTGGCCTTCTTTCTGCTCATGAAGGTAGCCATAGACCCCCCCCGCCTCAATCTCTGGGTGGGCCTCCCAATCTCTGGGTGGGCCCCCTGACACGGTGTCCCCATGGGGTGACTCCCCTCTCCCCGCTGGCCCCCCCAGTTCTGGATGCTGATCCTGGCCACCACCCTGCCCCTGCCAGCTGGGTACTTCATGCCCATCTTCATCTATGGTGAGTCAGGGGCTGGGGGACACAGAGGGGCAGCCAGGGAGTTCATCCAGCCCTTGGAGTGGGGGTACTGGGGGTGTATCCAGCCCTGGAGTGGGGGTACATTCAGTCTGGGGGGGTACTGGGGGTGTATCCAGCCCTGGAGAGGGGGTACATCTAGTCTGGGGGGGTACTGGGGTGTATCCAACCCTGGAGGGGGGGGGTACCTCCGGTCTGGGGAGGGCAGTGGGGGTGTATCCAGCCCTGGAGGGGGGGGTACATCCAGTCTGGGGAGGATACAGGGATTGTATCCAGATTTTGGGAGGATCGTACATCCAGTTTGGGGGTGTATCCAACCCGGGGGGGGGTACATCCAGTTGAGGGAGAGGGGATGTATATCCAGTGTGAGGGTGTATCCAGTCCTGGGGATAAACATCTAATCTGAGGGGTACAGGGGTGTATCCAGCCCTGGGTGTGGGGAGTACATCCAATCTGGGGGTACAGGGGGTGTATCTAGCACAGCAAGGGGGTACATCCATACTCGGGGGTACAGGGGTGTACCCAACCCTGTGGATCAGGGATCGTCCAGCCCTGGTGGAGCTGCAGGAGGGTGGTCACCTCCACCTCCACCATTTTTGGGGGGGCTCCTGGGATCTCCCCACCTTCCCTCCTCCCCCAATTTTAGGAGCGGCCATCGGGCGCCTGCTGGGGGAGGTGGTGGCCCTGCTCTTCCCACGGGGGCTCCATTCGGAAGGACCCCTTCGGCCCATCATCCCCGCCGGCTACGCCCTGGCCGGTGAGTCCAGGGGTGGGGGGACACCCACGGGTGGGTGGGACACTCACCCCCCACCCCTGACCCCTCGGTGCCCCCGCCAGGCGCAGCCGCGTTCTCGGGCTCGGTGACCCACGCGGTGTCCACGGCCCTGCTGGTGTGCGAGGCCACCGGGCACCTGGGCCACCTCCTGCCCACCGTCCTGGCCGTGCTGGTGGCCAATGCCATCACCCAGAAGCACCAGCCGTCCTTCTACGACGCCGGCATCATCGTCAAGAAGCTGCCCTACCTGCCCCCCATCCGCAGCCGCCACATCGCGTAAGCCCCCACCCCAAAAATCCACGTTTTGGSAGGATTCGCTGGGAAAAGATGGAAATTCGGGGGGTTTTGTGCTCGCCAGCTCCTACCGAGTGGTGGTGGAGGAGTTCATGGAGCGCCGGGTGGTGGCCTTGGCCAAGGGGGACGGTTTCCAGGAGGTGCTCGTGGCCTTGGACGCCTCTGCCGACGCCGAGTACCCCGTGGTGGAGAGCGCAGGTGGGATGTGGGGTCTGGGGGATCTGTGTCACCATGGGGGATGGCCAGCGAGTGAGGCCCTGGCCCTGTGGTGGCCCCTCCGTGTCTCCATACTGTCCCCATGGTGTCCCCATAGTGTCTACTTGTTCCCGTGCTGTCCCTATGGGGTATCTCCTTGGTGTTCCTAAGGTGCCCTCATACTGCTCTTATGGTGTCCTTTGATATTCCCATGGTGGCCCCTCAGTATTCCCATACTGTCCCCATACCATCCCGATGCTCTCTCTTATGGGATATTACCATAGTGTCCTCATACTTTGTTTATGCTGTCCCCTCAGTGTTCCCTTGTTGTCCTCTTGAAATTCCCATTCTGTCCCTGTGGTGTCCCCACAGTCTCCCCTTGATATTCCCATACTGTCCCCTAGGTGTCCTCTTGATCTTCCCACGCTGTGCCCATGGTGTGTTCCTTTGGTGTCCCCATGCTGTTCCCTCAGTATTCCCATACTGTCCCCCTAGCGTCCCTATGGGATGTCCCCTTTGTRTTCCCATACTGTCCCCATACCATMCCCCTGCTTTCCCTACAGGGTGTTCCTATGGTGTCCTCACACTCTTTCTAAGCTCTCCCTTTGGTGTCCCCTTGATATTCCCATACTGTCCCCCTGCTGTCCCTGTGGGATGTCCCCTTGATGTCCCTGTCCCCCTGATATTCCCATACTGTCCCCACGGTGTCCCCGTTCTCCAGGGTCCCCCACGCTGGTGGGCACCGTCAGCAGATCCCAGCTGGTCACCTTCCTCCAGAGCCACGAGCACCCCCAGGCCCCGCAAGGGGAGAAGGTAAGGGAGGCGGGGGACACCCCACCACACCCAAAAAGCTGCTTTTCCACCCCAAAATTAACGTGTCGCCTTCCCCAAGTTGCCCATYGCGGGGACGCTCGGGGACGACTGCGCCATCGAGCCCATCATGCTCCAGTTCTCCCCGTGGACCTCCCTGCACCAGGTTTGGGGTGGGGACACTTGTCCTGGGAGCCCCCACAGGTCTGTGTCACGCTGAGGGGGCGTGGCGGGGGTGGCTTTGTCCCCACGTGTCCCCGTTGTCCCTTTCCCAGGCCTATCACCTCTTCCAGCTGCTGAAGCTGCAGCGAGTCTTTGTCACCCGCTCCGGGGAGCTGGTGGGAGCCGTGAGCAGGGCGGAGGTGAGGGGGGAAAAGGGAGAAAAAGGGGGGAAAAGGGTGGAAAAGGGGAGGACGGGACCCCCCCGTCCACCTCCTCTGTTCCCTTCCAGCTGCGGAGGGCGATCGAGGAACTCGCCAACCCCAAGTGATGACGTTTTGGGACCACAAGGGACCCCTYTCCAGGGATGTCCCCCATGGAAAGAGGGAGGGTCCCCTCCCGGGGGATTGCCCCGGCTGGGGCTGGGGCGGTTCTCCGGCAGAGCGTGTCGTGCATTAACACATCAACCCATCCATGTTCCTCCTCCTTCTCCTCCTCCTCCAGCCCCGCGAGGTCCTTTTGGGGGTGTCGCTCCTTCCCAAACCCAACAGCAACGCTTAACCCCCCCGCCCAAATCACCCCAAACCTGCCCCAGGACATGCACTGAAGTGCCCCAGTCTCTGCGACTCGCCCTTTTCCATGGCCCTCTATTCTATTATCAGCACATAATTACSCTTGTTTTAATGACCCGTAATTACTGCAATTAATAAGGGTGGTGGGTGTCCAGTGACCCCGAAATCCGGGGGAAGTGGGGGACTGAGCCCCCCCCAGCCCTTTGGTGACCCCCAGACTGGGTCGCAGCGGGTTTGGGCGGTGCACCGGGCGCTAACGAAGCCGTAATTAAGCCTGGGGCGTTAATTAGGCGCGGCGGGGCAGGTTGGGCAGGGCGGGCATGCCCGGGCCCGGCGCAGGACGGGTGAAGCGGGGTCAGCGCCAGGGAGACACCCCAAAAGTGGGGCAGGAGCTGGGATGGGCCCCGGGATGGGCGCTGGGAGCGGGGAYGGGCTGCGGCACCCACGGAAGGGTGAAGGGAGCTCGGGGAGGGGTCCTGAACCCCCAAATCGCTTGGAGAGGGTCAGCGGGGCAGCACCCAGGGGTGACACCCGCAGCCCTGCCCGTCACCCCAAAAGCCCCGCTGTCCCCGTGCCTCAGTTTCCCCATCCCCATCGTTTCCTTATCCGGCCCCGCCAACGGCAAACAAGCGATAAGGCCCTGCCAAGAGCCCAAATCCGGGCATTCCCCCCCCGATCCGGCTCCTCCCGGGCGCCGCTGGACTTCGAGCCGGGATCGAGGGCGACGCCGGGGCTGAGGCCGGCGAAACTCGTGACACCCACAGGCCAAAATGCCCAAAAATGGGGCGAAACCMAACCCAAACGGCGGCTTCTGCAGCGAGATGTTCGTCCCCCCTCACCCCCCACCCCTCCCTCGTTATGGTTTGGGGCAGAAAAAAAATGTAAAGCCCYTTTTTCCGGCGTTTTTCTACCCGGTTATTTGCAGGCTCCGGGCAGCCGGCGCGGCTGGGCTTTGGCTTTGGGGGAGCGGCGGGGGATGGAAAGGACAAATTCCTCGTGGGTTTTGCTGAGGGAAAGAGGCCCCGGATGGGAAACCCTCCTGGAGCTGTGTGAAACCCCTTAAAACCCCTGATAACCCCTTAAAACCCCTGATAACCCCTTAAAAAAACCCATCTTTAACTTATTTAAAGCCCTTTAAACCCCTGAAAAACCCCCACTCTTAAAACCCCCTCAACCTCCTTAACCCCCCATAAAAATCCCTAAATAAAACCCCTTAAAAAACAACTTAAAACCCCTTTGAAGCCCCTAAACCCCCTCACAGACCCTGATAACTCCTTAAAAAAACCTTAAAACCCCTTAAAAAAACCCTTCACCCCATTTAAAAACCCTAAAAAAACCCCCACACTAAAAGACCTTTAAAAAACCCTTAAATCTCCTTAACTCCCTTTTAAACTGCACTAAACCCCCCTTACAATCCCTTAAAAGCCCCCAAACCCCCAAACCCCTAAGAACTCCCTAAAATTCCTTAAAAAGTTCAAAACTCCTTTAATATTCACTTAAACTTCCCTAACCCTGCTTAAAACTCCCCCAAAAATTCTTAAAATCCATTTAAAAGCTCTAAACCCCCTAAAAAACCCCGATAACCCCTCAAAACCTCTCTTAAGCCCCTTTAAAAACCTTGAAAATTCTTAAAAGCCCCTTTAAACTCCTTAAAAAACCTTAAAATGCCAAAAAAATCTTTAAACCTCCTCAACTCCCCCTTTATACCCCCTAAAAAACCCTTTAAAAATCATTAAAACCTTTTAAAACCCCTTAAAAGACCCCTTAAAAACACACTTAAAACTTCCTTTCAAACCCCTTTAAAAATCCTTAAAACTGCCTTAAAACCCTTTAAAACCCTCTTTAAATTCCCTTAAAAACACCCTTTAAACCCCTAAAATCCAGGGGGAAACCCCCCCCTTTGMCCCCCAAATTCCCTCAATCTCTACAAACAAATGGGAAAACACRATATTCTAGAAAACAAAAAAAGCACATTTTTTTTTATTCAAAACCCCACRAAAATCCCCAAAAATCCAGGAAAAAAAGGGGGGGAAAAAGCATCYGAGTTTTTTTTTCATCTCCCCCTTTTTTTCTCTCCCAAACCTGACACAACCTTTAATTCTTTACAATAAATATACAAAAATAGAATAAATTAGGCTAAAAAATACAAGGCAACACTGGCAGATCAGCGTTAAAGGGGAAAAAAACCACCCAAAAAACCCGGTGGGAAAGGAATAAATAGGGAGAAAAGAGCAAAAATAAATCAGTTTGGGGACTGGGCCCTTTTTTTCTTGAAATGTGGGGGAAAAATAAGAAGAAAAATCCCTCCCCCAGCTCTAAACGACCTTGAAATTCCATTTTTTTTAGGGGGGGAGGGYGGCGGCAGCACCCGTTTCATCCCCAAGCGCGGGGATAATATTAATAATAATACTATAAAAAAACCTTAATAATTACAGAAATAATAAATAAACCCCTCGGGGAGGAGGGGGGGTCTTCATGTGGTGTTTTGGGGGCGTTTCGGGGTCAGCCCGGGGACCCCCCGGCGCCCGCCTGCTCCTGCAGCCCCATGAGGCTGTAGGCGATGCGCTTCTGGTGCCCCGGCAGCCGCACCCCGATCCGCTTGATGTCCCTGGGAAAACGGGAAAACGGGAGCGGGAGTCAGGATTGGTGGAGTGAAGAGCCTGGAATGGGGCTGGGGAAGGGGGGGTTGGGTGAGGGATTGCCCAGGGGTGGATCCCGTGCAGGCCAGGGTTTGGGGGAGCCCCAAGTGAAGTGTTCTCGGGGCGTGGATGGAGGGACATGGCTCATCCCAAGGGATGGATGGATGGATGGATGGATGGATGGATGGATGGATGGGCGGGCATGGCTCTCCTGGGGAGCAGATGGATGGACATGGCTCATCCCAACAGACAGATAGATGGATGGACATGGTTTATCGTGGGGGACAGATGGATGGACATGGCTCATCCTAAGGGACAGATAGATGGATGGACATGGTTTATCGTGGGGGACAGATGGATGGACATGGCTCATCCTGAGGAATGGATGGACATGGTTTATCATGGGGGACAGATGGATGGACATGGCTCATCCTGGGGCACAGATGGATGGACATGGCTCATCCTGAGGAATGGATGGACATGGTTTATCATGGGGGACAGATGGATGGACATGGCTCATCCTGGGGCACAGATGGATGGACATGGCTCATCCCAAGCACGTATGGACAGACATGACTCATCCTGGGGGCAGACGGATGGCCACAGCTAATCCCCCCGGGATGGATGGACGGACACAGCTCATCCCGGCCTCTCTGGTCAAGGAACATCTAATTTTATCCTGTCCCTCAGGCCGCCAAGGCCACGGAAGTGGTTTCCGTTCCCAGTACATCCCTGTCCCATGGGAGTTGGGGGAGGGGTATGGGGACAGTATGGGAATATCGTGGGGACAGCACAGGGCCAGGACTCACTCGCTGGTCATCTGCAGGACCTTCTCGATGGTGCTGTAGCCCGAGGCCATGAAGGTCTCGGTGTACTGGGGCATCCGGATGGACTCCAGCCACTCCGAGACGGAGCGGAACGGGACCCCCTCGGAGCCGCTGGTGCTGGGCAGGCGGATGGACACCCTGGGGAGAGGGACGGATGGAAAAACGATGCAAAAATAGAAAGAGGCAAAAAAAGGGTGCAGAAATGGATGGTTGGAAAAATGATGGGAAAACAAAAGGGCATAAAAATGATGCAGAAAGGAAACGAGGCAAAAAACGGTGTCGAAATGGAGGGATGGAAAAAAATAATGTGAAAATGGAAAGGTGCAAAAAATGACRTGGAAATGGGAGGCAGCAAAAACTGATGCAGGAAGGGAGGGCACAAAAATATTGCAGAAATTAAATGATGCAAAAAATGATGCAGGAATGGAAAAGTGCAAAAACAGGGCAGGAATGAAAAGATGGCAAAAAAAGATGCAAAAAAGGAAGGGTGGAAAAATAAAGCAGGCTTGAAAAGATGCAAAAAACAATGTGAAAATGGAAAGATGAAAAGTTCTGCAGAAATGGAAAGGTGAAAAAAATAATGCAAAAAACTGGGAGGATGCAAAAATAGCACAGAAATGAAATGAGGCAAAAAATGATGTGAAAGCGGAAGGTTAAAAAAATGATGCAGAAATGGAAAGACRTGAAAAATGAGAATATGGAAGGATGGAAAATCACGCAGAAATGGGAGTATGCCAAAAAATAAATGCAAAAATGAGATGATGAAATGATGATGCAGAAATGAAATTACATCAAAAGTTAAAATATGGAAATGGGAAGATACCAGAGTGCAAAACTACAAAAAAAGGATAGAAAAAATGCGAAGATGAAAAACAAATATGATGCAAAAAGCGATGGAAGATGCAAAGATATGGAAGAATCAGAGAATCCCAGACTGGTTTGAGTTGGGAGGACCTTAAAAGCTCATCCAGTTCCAACCCCCTGCCGTGGGCAGGGACACCTTCYGCTATCCCAGGTCGCTCCAAGCCCCAGCCTTGGACACTTCCAGGAATGGAGCAGCCACAGCTTCCCTGGGCAACTGCCTCCCTCCCTCTTCCTGCACCCCATCCCAGCCCATCCCGSTGCTCCCCGCACTCACCGGGGGTCGAAATCCGCCAGCGCCTTGAGGGAGTCGGGGGCGCGGATGAGTTTGTCCAGGATGCTGACGATGTCGGCGAATTTGGGGCGCCGGCCRCGCTCCTGCTGCCAGCACTGCATCATCAGCTGGTAGATGGCCGAGGGACAGTCCAGTGGCGCTGGCAGGCGGAAGCCCTCGTTGATGGCCTTCATCACCTGCGAGGAGGAGGAGGAGGGTCAGTGATGGTCCCCCCAAAAAAGCTGTGATTYRTAAGAATCCCAGAATGRGTTTGGTTGGGAAGGACCTTAAAGCTCATCCCGTTCCTCCCCTGCTGTGGGGGTGGAACCTTGCACTAGACCAGGTGGCCCCAAGCCCCRTCCAACCTGGCCTGGAACGTCCCCCAAAAATGGGTGGTGGAGGGCAGGCGCTCACCTCGTGGTTGGAGAGCTCCCAGTAGGGCCGCTCGCCGTAGGACATCACCTCCCACATGACGATGCCGTAGCTCCAGACGTCGCTGGCCGAGGTGAACTTGCGGTAGGAGATGGCTTCGGGTGCTGTCCAACGGATAGGGATCTTCCCGCCCTACGGCAACATTGGGGTCAACCCTGCACCCCCCAAAAAAACCACACCCGCCATGGCCAACCACCTTATCTTGGTCAACCACCCCAACGCGACCAACCAAGATGGACAATCACCCACCTTGGACAACCACCCCAAGACGACCAACCCACCACCCCAACATCACCAACCACCTCTCCATGGCCAACCAACCACCTCAACATGACCAACCATGATGGACAATCACCCACCTTGGGTGGTGGACAAGCACCCCAACTTGACCAATCCACTACCTCACCGTGGCCAACCACCCCAACATGACCAACCATGATGGACAATCACTCACCTTGGGTGGTGGACAAACACCCCAACACGACCAACCCACTACCTCACCTTGGCCAATCACCCTTCCATGGCCAACCAGCTGCCCCTCCATGGCCAACCAGCCACGCCACGGTGACACTCACGCTGGTGGTGTAGGTGGCTTCGGGGTCGTCTTCCAACACCCTCGAGAGCCCGAAATCGGACACTTTGCACACCAAGTTGCTGTTCACCAGGATGTTCCTGGCAGCCAGATCCCGATGGACGTAATTCATGTTGGCCAAGTACTTCATGCCGGCGGCGATGCCCCTCAACATCCCCACCAGCTGGATGACGCCAAATTCGCCCTCTTTTTCCTGGGAAAAGGGGAGAATCCAGCTTGGAATCCACCTGTTGTCCCACCTCCCCGGTGGGTGTTGGAGGTTCCACCACCCCGTGGTCATTGCCTGGGGCGGGGATGTTGCCATCACATGTCACCTACCCGCAGGAATTTATCCAGCGCCCCGTTCTCCATGTACTCCGTGATGATCATGAAGGGTTTGTCTGTACCAAAAAAAAGACCCCAAAATAGGTAAAAAACCCCCCAAATCCCCAACTGAAGGAGACCCAAAACAACGAAAAAACAAACCTGAAATCCCAACTCCCCAAAAAACCCCACCCTTCCAAAAGAAACTCAACCCCCCCAAAATCTTTCAACCTCCCCCAAGCTCTCCCAAAATCCTCAAAACTCCAAAGTGCCCAACACCCCTCAAAAATAAAAAAAACCAACACCCCCAAAAACCCAAACTCTCCCAATTCTCCCCCAAAACCCTCAAATCCCCACAACACCCCTCAAAAATCACCTCCCCTAAACACTCCCAAAACAACAAAAAGCCTCAACCCCCCTACAGAACCACATAAACCCCCCAAAATCACCCCAACTCCTCCAAAAAACCCCCAAACCCCTCCAAATGAATTGGAATTCCCTCTGCCAAAAAATCCCCAACCTCATCCCCCAAAAAAMACCAAAACCACCCAAATTCCCCATCATGATGTCAGTCCAAACACCCTATTATTATATCCCTTTTTTTGGGGGTGTTTTGCTGGGAAACGGGGGTGGGTTTTTTTGGTGGGGGTTTGGACACAGAGGCCACTCACACTTGGAGACGACGCCCTCGAGGCGGATGATGTTGTGGTGGCAGAACTGTCCCATGATGGTGGCCTCGCTCAGGAAGTCCACGCGCTGCTTCTCCGTGTACCCCACCTTCAACGTCTTGATGGCCACCGGCACCTCCTTCCTGCCGCGCTTCAGGGTGCCCTTGTACACCTCCCCAAATTCTCCTGCTCCGAAAAACGGGGRCCACCTTTAATCTCCCCGCCCTGACCCGGTTTTGGGGTGTCTTTGAGGGGACAAAGCCACGTACCGGCGCCGATGACCTTCTGGCGGGTGATGAAGGACGGAGGGATCTCGGTGGTGAACTTGAGCATGGCTTGGTTGGGGTCTTCRTAGGTGTGGGGGTCAACGTAGGTCTTGAGGGGCTTCAGCTGGTCTGRGGGTGTCAAGGAGAGGGGTCAGCACCCCTGTCACCCCTCCAGCCACCCCTGCTTGTCCCCACTGTCCCGTGGCCCACCTGACTTGGAGAAGTAGACGTCCTCGGCGGATTGGCGTGGCCGGGACCTCCTCCTCCTGCGGAAAAGCAGCGTTTTGCCTCAAAAGATCATCCCTCACCCACATTTGGTGGTGGGACAATGGTATTTTGGGGTTTTTGGGGGATGTCGGGGGGGTTCTGCCCTTACCGCCGGAGGACGTAGAGCAGAGTGGCCAAGAGGAGGAGGACGACGAGGACGCCGGCGACGGTGCCAGTGATGATGGCGGTGGATGTCGTGGCCTCGGAACCTGCAGGGATCATYCCGGTGAGCCCTGCACCCCCTGGGCACCCCACCCCACAGTTCCGACACCCCCCGGCCCCTCCTCACCCTCGGGAAGGGTCTCGAACTCGTGCTGGGGGCTGAAGGCTCCGTGGCCGTCGGCGGTGAGCGCCTGGACCCGAACCACGTAGGCGGTGGCCGGGGACAGCTTGGGCAGCGTGACAGAGGTGCCCTCGCAGCGCAGCACCGAGTAGCTGTTCTCGTCCACCTGGGGACACRGCAGGGACACGTTGGCGGTGACACTCAGGGAGGGGTGGCACGGGTGGGGCACGGATGGAGGTGACGGGGTGGGGGGTGACATGGATGGGGCAGGGATGGAGGTGATGTGGGTGGAAGTGACGTGGATGGGGAGGTGACAGGGATGGGGTAGGGATGGAGGTGACAGGGATGGGGAGGTGACAGGGATGGGGTAGGGATGGAAGTGACACGGATAGAGGGATGAACATGGGAGGGATATGGATGGAGGGATGACATGGATGGAGGCAAGGATGGAGGTGACAGGGACGGAGGGGTGACAAAGGGTAGGGAAGGAGGTGACATGGGAGGAAGTGATGTGGATGGGGAGGTGACATGGATGGAGGGTGATGTGGATCAGGGCAAGGATGGAGGGTGACACAGATGGAAGGGACAAGGATGGAGGGGTGACACRGATAGAGACATGGATGGAGGTTGCATTGACAGAGGTGACACAGATGGGGACAAGGATGGAGGTGACACGGGTGGTGGGTTTGGGGGTGTCAGGCTGTGCCACAGGACAAACCTTCTTGCTGTAGGTGACCTCGTACTTCCAGACCCGACTCTGCTGCCGCAGTGGCACCGTCCAGGACAGGACCAGGCTGGTGGCCGTCCGCCCGTCCAGGCTCACCGATGTCACCCGTGGGGGCTCTGCCGTGGGGACAGGCACGGACATCACCCAGGTGTCCCCGGGGGGATCAGGGACATCATGGAAGTGTCCCCATGGGGGCTGGGAATATCACAGAGTTGTCCTTGTGGGGGATGGGGACAATACAGAGGTATCCCCTTGGGGACAATACAGAGGTATCCCCTTGGGGACAAGGACATCATGGAACATTGGAACACTGTGAAGGTGTCCTTGTGGAGACAGGGACAATATGGAGGTGTCCCTGGGGGCGGGTCAGGGACATCATGCAGGTGTCCCTTTGGGGCTCAGGGACATCACGAAGATGTTCCCATGGGGGCAGGGACAACATGGAGGTGTCCTCTTGGGGCTCAGGGGCATCAYGCAGGTGTTCCTGAGGAGGTCAGGGACATGACAGAGGTGTCCCCATGGGGGACGGGAACATCACAAAGACGTCCCCATGAGGGTCAGCGACACCACGGAGGTGTCCCCACCACGGAGGACAGTGTGGGGGCTGCCCTGTCCCCTCACCCGTCTGGTTGACGCTGATGGTGGCGCTGGCCGCGCTGCGCTGGGGGCTGTAGGGGGACACCCCGTTCCGGGCCTCCACGGTGAAGGTGTAGTTGACGTGCGGCTCCAGGTCGGTGACGGTGACCCCGGTGCCCGTGAGCTCCCGGGGGGGCTGGGAGAAGCGGACGCCCCCGTCGCAGGGCCGGCACTCGCCGCTCTCGGGCCAGCACTGCTCGCAGGTGACGCTGTAGGTGAYGTCCCCGCGGCCGCCGGGGTCGGCGGGGGGGGCCCAGCGCAGCTGCACCGCCGCCCCCAACCCCACGGCCGCGACCGCCTGCGGGGGCGAGGGGGGACCTGCGGGGACACGGAGCGGGGTCAGGGGACGGGGCGGGGCCGTGCCGCGGCGTCCCCACTCCGGAAGTGACTTACGGGTGCAGGGATCCTCCGGGGGGTCCTCGGGGGCCCGGAAAAATCCGTCCTGGCAMGGGCAGGCGGCGGCGGCGGCCGGGGCGGGCAGGGTGTGGGCGGGGCAGGGCTGGCAGCCCCCCGCGGACGCCGTGGGCTTGAAGGTGCCGGGGGGACAAGCTGTGAGGGGGGACACACGCAAAGTGACACCGGTGAGATCCCAAATCCCTGTCCCCGTCCGCGGGATCAGCACCAACTGGGGGGGGGGGCAGCACCCCCAAAGCACCCAGAGAGGGTTTTTGGGGGGGGTCACCTCATTTTGCAGCTTCTTTATTACCGGGGAGCCCCCCCTGCCCACCCCAAGCCCAGCCGAGCCCTGTCGCGCTCACTGCATGAGTGATGCTCCAAGGGAATGATCCAGGAYTGGGAATTTTGGGATAACAGTTCATTTCTCCAGAACAAAGTGGATATTTTAGGGTGTTTCACCTCCTTTTTGCAGCTTCTTTATTATTAGRGAGACCTCCTAAAACCACCCACCCTCCTGGCTGAGCCCTGCCACATTCAGTGAACTGGTGATGCTCTTGGCTAAGGATCCAGGGCTGGGAATTTTGGGGCCAACACCTCGTTTCTCCAAACCAACATGAGAATTTTTAGGGCGTTTCACCTCATTTTTGCAGCCCCTGCCCCACCCCTTTTGCAGCCGAGTCCTTCCACACTCACTACTCTCGAGGCTGAGGATGCAGGACTGGGAATTTTGGGTCCAACACCTCATTTCTCCAACCCCCAAATGGGAATTTTTAAGGCACTTCACCTCATTTTTGCAGCTCCTATTATTACTGAGATCCACCTGCCCCAATCCTCTCCCAGCCGAGCCCTTCCACACTCGAGGCCGAGGATCCAGGACTGGGAATTTTGACTCCMAACCCCCATTCCTCTTCCCTCGCACCGCACCCCCCGAGCTGGCCCATCCCCAAAGACCCCTCCTCACCTCCCCCCCGATCCCTACCTTGGCAGGAGTCTCCCAYGCTCTGGAAGCCGGCGCGGCACAGGCACTCCCCGATGGGCACGAGCCACTCGCCGTCGGCGTTGCAGTGCAGGGCCGGCGCCTGCTCGGCCACGGCCTCGGCCACGCACGAGCCCCGCACCTCGGCCAAGGTCTGCGAGTCGGCGCCGGCCACGGTCTCCGGGAATTGCGCCATTCCCCGGACCACGGCCGGGCAGCGYTTGTAGTAGACGCGCACGGAGAGCAGAGCCACACAGGCCCCCAGGTCCTGGAAGGCCAGGTAGAAGCCTTTCCTCCGGAGCGGCCCCACCGACCGCACCTCCACGTTGAGCTTGACGTTGCGGGCGGCGAAATCCTCCTGGACGGTGATCTCGTCCGGGGCGATGGTGTCGATCTTCCTGAACTGCCGCTTCTGGAAGTTGGTGCCGTAATCCACGTCGGACTCGGCGTAGTAGAGGTTGAAGGTCTCCTTGCAGGAGCCGCCGCCGGCCGTGGGGAAGCTGTTGCAGTCGCGCACGGTGAACTGCAGCTCGATGAAGATGCGCTGGGCCACGCCGCGGTAGATCCAGTTGGTGCGGAGCCAGTTCTCCTGCTCGCCCTCCAGGACGTTGCACACGGAGTACATGTAGATCAGGGAGTCGTTCAGGACGTTCTGCAGCTGGTCCCACTGGCGCCCCGCAGACAGGAGTGGGGTTATTGGCGGGGGAAACTGAGGCACGGCTCCCAGTCCACAGGGATGGGCTTGTCGCCATCTCCCTCCCCCGTCCCCATCCCCATGGAGGTCCCCAGGCACATCCCAGGGGTCTCTAACCCCATGGATGTCCCCATCTCCATCCCCATGGGTGTTCCTGGCCCCATGGAGGGGCCCCAACCCAATTCCAGTGGAGGCCTCCATCCCCTAGGTGTCCCTGTCCCCATGCCCATGGGATGTTCCTGTGGAGATCCTTCCCTACGGATGCTCCTGTCCCCATGGGTGTCCCTGTCCCCATTCCCACAGATGTCCCCATTCCGCGGAGAGGTTCCCATTCCCCGTCTCCACCCTAGTGTGCCCGGATGCCGGATCCTTGGGTGCTCACCCCTTTTCCGTAGGGATGGGTGAGCCAGCCCAGCTCCCCGTGTGCCTTGGCGAAGTCCAGCAGCACCACTGCGGGAGAGGGGAGAGGAGAGGGACGTCAGGAGATGCCACCAGGACCCACGCACGGCCCCAGGACCTGCAGGTGCCCCCAATACAACCCTTGGGACCGTGGGTGTCCCCGGGGCCCATGGATGTCCCTCAGGACACACAGATGTCCCCCAGGACCCGTGTGTGTATCCTGGAACCCAGAGACGATTCCAGGAGCCATGGATGTCCCCCAGGACCCATGGATGTCCCCCAGGACCCACTGACGTCCCCATGCAAGTCCCCAGGACATGCAAACACTCCTGAGACCCGCAGACGTCCCCAGAATTCATGGATGGCCTGGGGACCCACAGATGCCACCAGGATCCATGGATATCCCCGGGACCCGTGTGTCCATCCCTGGAACCCATAAATACCACCAGGATCCATGGATATCCCCGGGACCCGTGTGTCCATCCCTGGAACCCATAAATACCACCAGGATCCATGGATCTCCTTGGGATCCACGAATATCCCTGGAACCCATGGGTAGATCCTGGAACCCACAGATGCCAGGAGGATCCGTGGATGTCCTCAAGASCCCTGGATACCCCCAGATCCACCCCCTCCCCACAGACATCCCCAGGAGCCGCAGAAGTCCCCAGGACCTCCARCCATTCCCAGGCCCCACAAATGTCCCTCGGCCGCACGGATCCCCCCCGTTCCCAACGGATTCCGCTGGGAGAAGCCCCCCAGGGCCGCCCCCGGAGGCGGGGAAGGCGCAGGGACCTGCCCTGGCACGCCGAGGGCGGCGTCCGGATCCAGCGCCCGGGAGAGGAAGAGGAGGAAGAGGAGGCCGGGGAGGGAGTGGGGCCCCCCCGGTGAATCACCCCCCAGGAATGTGCCCGGACGCCCGGGTTCACCGGCGGGATGGGCCCGGCGGCACGGGGGAATTTCGGGTCGGATGCGCCCCCCCAGCTCCCGCCGCCGGGAACGGACGGGCTCCTGGCGCGCCCCGGGAGGGGGAAGTCTGCGCGGACCCCAAAACCCGCGTGGGGGGCACGCGTGCGGCTCCAGCGTCCCCCCCCGCCCCGTGCCCGGGGTCAGGAAGGATGCCGGGGCGGATATCCCGGTTTTCCTGAGGCTGGAAATCCCCCCCGCGAGCCTCCGGAGAGCGGAAAGCGGCGGCAGCCGGAGCCGGAGCGGGCGGGGGGTTCCCTGCGGGTCCCCCCGGGGGGCTCCGGGGACACTCCCGGGGCTGCGGCCGCTCCCGGGACGGCGCTGGGGCCGCTCCCCGGCCCGGTGTCACCTGCACCCCTCGCCACCGTCACCATTCATCACCATTCATCACCATCACCATCATCATCAAATTCTCCGGCGCCTTCGTCACCCCGGCCGCGGCCACCAACACCCCCAGGGCCACCACGACTGTGGCCACCAGCTCCGTCCTCATCCTCATCCTCATCGCCCCCCCCCGCGCTCCGGAGCTGCATCCCCGTCCCGGCCCCGGCTGCATCCTTGTCCCTGTCCGCATCCATCCCTGCCCTGTCCTAACCCCGTCCCGTCCCAATCTTTCCCCATCCCGATCTTTGTCTGAATCTGAATCCCATCCCATTCCCAAAGTGAACCCCAATCCTACCCGCTCCGTTCCCATTCCTGTCCCCATCCCAGTCCCATCCCCATCTCAACATTAATCGGAATTCCAATCCCAAAATGAATCCCATCCCCTCCTCATCCTCATCCCAGCCTCGTCCTCTCCTCAGTCTTAAACTGAACCCCATTCATAATCCTAAAATGGATCCCAACCCAATCCCAATCCCGATCCATTCCCTCCTCCTTAACCCTCTCCCCACCTCAGCTCACCCCAAATCCCAGGGGATCTCGCCCTTTACAAGATATGGGAACCACTTTCCCCTAAGCCCCCAAATCCCGCTGCTCTCCCACCACTTTCCCTTTCCCCCCACGCACTTTTTAAACCCCAAATCCCAATATTCCCTCCCGGGAAACAGCACTTTGGGAACACACCCCAAATCCCGCAACTGCCGTGGGGTGACCCCTCTGCCATTCCCCCAGCACTTGCAAAACTCCTCATTTTAGGGCTTTTTGCCCCATTTTTAGTTTTCAGGGAGTAGTTTCCATCCCAGCCTCTGACTTATTTGCATTCGGGGCTGGATTCTTCCACCTTGCCCTCGAAAAATGACGGATTAAACCCGTCAGTCGGACAAAGTTTACAGAAATTTAGCCTTAAAAAAAATTCACAAAAAAGTGAATTTCCCCCTCTTTTTTTTACTCAACCCTCCCAAACCAAGCCCCAAAATCACGGGGGGAAGGGTTGCGAGGTGGAGGCCGAGACGCTGTTTATTTTCTCCCAGCAATTTTTTGGGATTTTCCTGACATTGTTTTCCAGCTCTCCGGCCGGATCCTACCCGGCCCTGCACCACCCATGGGAACAGCTCCATTTTAAGGTGATTTTCCCCTTTTTGGGAGGTTTATTTTTTAATCCCCCGCAYCCTCACCCCTCTGCCAGCCGGTGTTGGGGGGCTCCCAGCAGGGTTCAGTCCCGGCGCGTCAGGGGACGCTTGCATGGGAAAAGTTGTCCCAAACTCTTGGTTTTCCYCTTATTTTAGCTTTTTTTCACCTCATTCAAATTTTTTTCTCCACTATTTTAGCCCCCCCGGCTATTTTAGCTGTTCCCCCCTGGATCTTTAACTCCCCCCTACCTTTTTAACTCCCCCCCTTACTTTAACTTTCTCCCCTTATTTTAACTTTCCCCTTCTATTTTAAACTTCTCCACCCTCATTTCAACTTTTCCTCTCATTTTAACCTTCCCCCCCCCCTAAACGCGCCCCGGCACCTGCCGATACCCCCAGCGCACCCCAAATTTTGCAGGGTGGGGGAGGAACCCACACCGCCCTTTACTCTCCGAGCTCTCCCCAACTTCTCAACCGCCCGGAGCCCCCGGAATCTACCCCAAAACCACCCCACGCCGCCCCAAAGGAGTTTTGGGGCGCTCCCCCTCCCCCCGAAAAAGCGGGGACTCACCTTCCTCGGCGGCCAGCGGGGTGGGGGCGGCGAGGAGGAGGAGGAGGAGGAGGAGGAGGAGGGTGGTGAGGGCCGGGGGGGTGCCGGCCATGGCGGGGAGGGGGTTCGGGGGGTCCCCACGAGCGGCGGCCCCACGCGCGGGCGGTGCGGGGGGTGTGGGGCGCGGGGCCGCGCGCCCGCTCCTGTTCATTCATGCCCCGCTGACGTCACCGGCCACGCCCGCTCTTAAAGGCGCAGCGGCCGCTCCCAGTACGCACCAGTTCGGCACTGGGAGGGCGCGCGCCCCGGGCCGGGACGCGGCCCGCGGGAGGGGAGCGGGGCGGGGGAGCTCCCCCAAAGGGTGGGGAAGGGACGCGGAGGGGGTTTGGGGGTCCCGCAGCGCCGCGGGGACCCCCCCGGGCCCGGCCCCGAAGGGGTGAACGCGCCCCCCCCCGCCGCCCCCTCCCCTTTCATTCATGAATCGGCGTGGGAAGGGCGGGGGGGCGGCGGCCAATGGCGGCAGGGGGCGGGGCCACGCCGCTACTACCGGCCACGCCCCCCGCCCACCAGTTCGATACTGGGGGGGTTTGGGGGGGCTGCTTTGGGGGGGGCCGCCCGGATCCCTCGGGCCCCAGCGCCCCAAATCCTGCACCTGTCCTCAGGATCCCGCAGCACCCCAAATCCCACAGCACCCCAAATCCTGCACCACCCCCAGCACCCCAAATCCCCCAATTCCATCACCCACAGCACCCCAAACCCCGCAGTACCCGCAACCCCATCACCCACAGCACCCCAAATCCCAAAGCACCCCAAATCCTGTACCACCCCCAGCAGCCCAAATCCCGCACCATCCACAGCACCCCAAATCTCACAGTACCCCCAATCCCGCCACCCCAAATCCCAGAGCACCCCAAATCCTGCACCATCCACAGCACCTCAAATCCGGCATCACCCATTGCACCCCAAATCCCACAGCACCCTAATCCCATCAATTCCAGCACCTCAAATCCCACAGCAGCCCCGTCCCCGTGACCCCGCAGCATCCGAAATTCCACATCTTCCATAGCACCCCAAATCCCCCAGCACACCCCAGAACTCCAAATCCTGCAGCACCCTCGTTCCCACAATCCCACTGCACCCAAATCCCCCAACACCTGCAGCACCTCCAGCACCCCAAATCCCCCAACACCCCACAGCAACGAAATCCCACAGGATCCACAACACCCTCAATCCCCCAGTAGGCCAGAACCTCGCAGCACCCCAAATCCTGGGTGATCGCATTGAACCCCAAATGCCCCAGGGTCTGCAGCACCCCAAATTCCTCAGTATCCCTTTTACACCAAATCCCCCATCCCCAGCACCCCAAAGCCTCCAGCAACCACATCCTCATGATCCCATTGCTCCCCAAAGCCCCCAGTAACCTCATCTTCATCATCTCCAGCACCCCAAATCCTCCAGCACCTGCAGCACCCCCATACTGATGATCCCATTGCACCCCAAATCCCCCAGTAGCCCAAATCCTCCAGCACTCTGATCTCCATCACCCTCAGCACCCCAAATCCTGCAGCACCCCCATCCCCATGATCCCAAATCCCCCAGCACATCCACCTTCCTCTCCATCCCAGCACCCCAAATCCCCCCGTACCCCCTTCACCCCAAATTCCCCCAAACCCCCCAGCACCCCCATCCCAACACCCCCATCCCAGCACCCCAAATCCCCCTCAGCGCCCCCACCCCAACGCCCCCATCCCAGCCCCCCGAATCCGACAAGTCAGGCCACGCGGGGATCTTTTTCATAGAAAAACGTGGATTTTGACCAAAAAACCCCTTTTCCCCTCCCGCCCCTCCCCCCCTAAACCCCGTCCCCAAGAGGGGGGTTCAGGTGCGGGGGTCCCCCCCGGCCCCCGGGGTGACCCCGGCCGTGACCTGGTCTCGCCTCCAGAGCGCCTCGACCAGGCCGTCCAGGACGGGGGCGACCCGGGCCAGCCCCGCCCGCGCCCCCCCGGCSCCGGGGGTCGCCCCCGCCCGCAGCACCCGCAGCCCCCACGCCCCCTCGAAGGCCCTCACGTCCCCCTCGGTGACGGCCGCGTGCGGGGACAGGTCGAATCTGGGGCCGGGTCAAGGGAAACAGCAGCACCCCGGAAAAAAAATCCCCTAAAACCCGCCGGGAATTCAATGGGATTGCGGAGCCATCGGTGTAACGAGGTGTGCGCGTTCTCTGCGCGCTCAGATGACAAATAGTGGGGTATTTGGGGGTGCAAAGCTGCTCGGGGGGGGGGCACAGGGTCGAGGGAGACACCAACACCCCGAAAAAATCCCCTAAAAACCACCTAAAAGTCGAAGGGAGTCGTGAAGCCATCGGTGTAACGAGGTGTGAGCGTTCTCTGCCTGACCAGGTATTGGGGGGTGAGAAATCTGGGGGTGCAAACCTGATTGGAGGGGGATACACAGAGGCAAGAGAGACCCAAAAAATCCCCCACAACTTCCCTAAAAATAAGAGGGAGTTGTGAGCCAAAAAATCCCCCCAAAASCYCCCAAAAATCAATGGGASTTGAGAACCCGTGGGTGTAACGAAGTGTGCACATTCTCAGCCTAACGAGGTATTGAG
>JACAXG010000150.1:1869985-1894642 GCA_018881555.1 Amblyornis subalaris
CTGGGGACACGGAGTGACCATCAGCCCCTGGGGACACGGAGTGACCATCACCCCCCGGGGACACGGAGTGACCATCACCCCCTGAGGACACTTGGCCGGCCACAACAGCGTGGTGGCCACGATCCCTGCAGGGACACGGAGTGACCGCCACCCCCTGGGGACACGGAGTGACCATCACCCTCTGGGTACACCACGGGGCTTGGCCGCCCAGAACAGCGTGGTGGCCTCGATCCCTGCGGGCACACGGAGTGACCGTCACACCCCTGGGGACACCAGGGAGCTGCGTGTCCCCCGCGGGACGTACCGAGGGTCTCGTGGTGGGCGGGGGGCACGGGGGTCCCCCCCAGCCAGGCCACCAGCGCCGTCTTGCCCACGCCGCTCTTCCCGGCCAGGAACAGTTTGTAGGTGACAGTGGGGACAGCCAGGGCGGGCGGCAGCGCCGGGCGCTCCAGCAGACCTGCGGAGGGGTTTTGGGGGGCTGAC
This sequence comes from Amblyornis subalaris, assembly GCA_018881555.1. Taxonomy (NCBI): domain Eukaryota; kingdom Metazoa; phylum Chordata; class Aves; order Passeriformes; family Ptilonorhynchidae; genus Amblyornis; species Amblyornis subalaris. Next base: position 1,870,469 of record JACAXG010000150.1, read on the forward strand.
ACCCCGGTTCGGGGGCTGACACCCAGGTCTGGGGGCTGACAGCCCGGTTGGGGGGTGCGGGGCTCACCGAACACGCGCCGCTGGTTCCTGTGCAGGATGCAGTCCAGGTAGGGGCGGCCGGCGGGGGACAGGAGCCAGCCCGGCTCCAGCTCCCGCTCCTGCGCTGCCATGGGACCCCCAAACCTGGGGCACGGGGAAGAGCCCCCCCCCTTCCCCCATGGGGTCACTGCACCCCGCAGCTTTGGGGTCGCCTTCTGACCCCACCCCAGGGTCCAGGCACGCTCCCCAGGGTCCCTGTGTCATSCCCTGGGATCCCTAAATCCACCCCCCCGGTCTCAGCATCCTCCCTGGCCAAAACCGCCCATGGGATCCCTGACCCCATTCCATGGGGTGTGTGCCTTCCCCCTGGAGTCCCCGCATCCTCCCATGGGGTCCCTGAACGCCCCCATGAGATCCCAGACCCTCCTCTGGGGTCCCAAAGCCCTCTCTGGGGTCCCTGTGCCCCCTTATGGGATCCCACCACTCTCCCGTGGGTTCCCCGCTCCCACCATGGAGGTCTCTGCGCCCCTTTAGGACGCTGTACCCCATCATAGGGTCCCCCAATAGGATCCCTTCCCCCCTCCCTGTGGTCCCTGCGCCCCCTCTGCGGTCCCACACCTTCCCATGACCCCTCTCAGCCCCCTATGCCCCGCTTTGGGGTCCCTGCCCCCTACTCTGTGTCCCACCATCCTCCCAGGGGGTCCCTGACACCCTCCACGGGGTCCCTGCACCCYTTTAAGGGGTCCCTCACACCCCCACGGGGTCTGTGCCCCCCCAGTTGTCTCTCAACATTAAAAAACGGGAGAATTCAGCCCCTTTCCCCCCTCCCCGGACCCGCTGCCCCCCAAATCCCCCCCATGTGTTGCCCCCCACCCCCAATTTTCCCGCGCGGTCCCTTTAAGACGCGGCCCCTCCGCTCACCCGCGGCCGCTTCCGCCTCGCCGTGACGTCACCAGAGGGGGCGTGACCTCGCGGAGACCACGCCCCCTGCACCGCGCATGCGCGGGATGGGCTTTGGGGACACGGCGAGATCCCGACCCTGCGGGTTTTGGGGCGTCCCCAGTTCCATTCCCCCCGGCTCTGGGGTCCCCATCCCAAATTACTGACCCTGGAATGATCTGGGGTCCGACGTCTCCAGCATTGGCGGGATTTGGAGGTCTCCACCTCCAGTTCCCAGCACTGGCAGGATTTGGGGTTCCCAGTTGCCAGTTTTCCCAGGCTTTGGAGTGGCCATCCCAAATTACTGACACTGGAATGATTTGGAGATCTGGAATCTCCCACACTGGCAGGACTTCGGGTCCCCATTTTCCAGCCCCAGCAGGCTCTGGGATCCCCATCTCCAATTTCCAGCCTCAGCAGGCTTTGGGATCCCCAGTTCCTAATCCTGACAGGCTTTGGGGTCCCCATCCCCAATTCCCACCTCCAACTGGCTGTGGGATCACCAGTTCCCAGCTCTGGCAGGATTTGGTATCCTCATCACCCATTTCCAGCCCCAGCTGGCTTTGGGATCCCTATCCACAATTTCCAAGCCCAACAGGTTTTGGTGTTCCCAGCTCCCAGCACTGGCAGGCCTTAGGGTCCCCATTCCTAATTCCCAGTCCTGGCAGGGTCTGGGGTCCCTATTCCCAGTTATCAGCCCCAAAAGGCTTTGGGACCCCCAGTTCCCAACCCTGTCAGGCTCTGGGGTCCCCACTTCCCAGCATTGGCAGGACCTGGGTTCCCCATCCCCARTTTCCATCCCTGGAAGGTTTTGTGGTCCCCATCCCCAAAAGGCTTTGGGATCCCTGAATTCCCAGCTCCAACAGGCTTTGGGATCCCCAGTTTCCAACCCCAACAGGCTTTTGGGGTCTCCATCCCCAATTTCTGGATCCAAGAAACTTTAAGGTCCCAAATTCTCTGTGCCACTCCTTCCCTCCTCCAGCATCCCCTGGCACAAGTATTTCCCTTTCCTTACCCAAAAAGACCCCAAATCCCCCCTTTCACCCCCAAATTCGCCGGAAGCACAGCAGGAAATTCCCCTCCGCGTCATCCCCACCCCGCCCTCCCCCCCCCAAAAGCACCAACCATCCGTTTCTTTTCCTTTTTATTTGTTAAACCACTAAAAATTTCGTCGGGATTTGGGGGGGAGGGGGGGAGAAGGGACCCCCATGAACCCCCCACCCCCCAAAAAAATGTACAGAAGGTTTTAAATATCACGGGAATCGCTTCCCATCGCTGCGCTCGGCCCGGGAACGGCGGCGGGGGGGGACACCTGAGTCGCGGGGGGGGACACCTCGCTCACAGCACCAGCGGCTCCCGCGGGATTTGGGGGGGGGGGGGGCGCAGGGAGGAAAATTCGGGATGAATCTCTCGTTAAACGGCACACAACATGCGTTTCCCGGCCGACGGCGGGACCCCGGGAGCGGTTCGGGATGTAAACGTCGGGAAAACACCCCCTCGAGGGATGCTCCGGAGGGAGAAGGACATCGAGGCGCCGTCCATCCCTTTTYTTTTTGGGATGGATGGCATAAAACATGCAAAGGGGACGTGGGAATCGCTGCCGAAGCCTCGACCGCCTTCCCCGCGGCCAAGCTTGGAGAAGGAATATTCCACAGCTCACCCAAGGTGCTCCTGAGGTTCTGGGGGGGTTTTTTTGGGGGGAAAAAACTGCGTTTTGCTTTCCCTTAGGACAAATCAAATGGTTTTGGGATGGACGGGAGAGGTTGGATTCGACGAGGGATTTATTTACAGAGGTGGAAAYGCCGCGGGTGAAGCAAATCCCTCCCCATCCCCGCGCGGCTGGGATGGGATTTAAGGCTCCGACCGGCAAAAAGCTCAGTGGGAATGAGGGGAAAAAACCCCAAAATTAGGGAAAAAGGGACCACGTCATGGCGCTGCCGGCTTGGGGAGGGTTCCCTGTTTTTAGGGTGCTGGAGGTTGTTGACCAAAACCTGGCAGAATCCGCCCGTTTTTCCCTCCCCTATTTCCAGGGGAAAGGGAAGGAGGGCGTTGTCCCAGAAGGACGCACAGGTTCAATCCCTTCGGATTTGGATTTGATCTTTGCGGAAGGAGGCACGTGCAAAGATGAGGTGAAGTCACTGCATCAAGGCTGCCCTCGCATTTACCAATATCCATCTTTTTTTTCCCTGGAAAACCCACCCTGTTCCCAGGCTCCAAAGGGCTGGCTCAGCCTCGGACAGGTCTGGCTGTCGAGTGAAATGAAACCTTTAAGTCTAGAAGGGAGTTGGCAGCCAAATATCTCAAGTTTTGGGGGAATAATGGGATTTTCGGAGTATTTTTGCCGATCAGATGGGATCGGGGCTGATCCCGAAGCCTGATCCAGCAGGGCAGGGAGAGGAGGGATGCTGACAATCACRATTTTTGGCATTTTGACACGAAAAACTGTCCTGTCCTCCTTGTTTTGGTCCTGCCTGGAGGACAGGGACGAGAACAGCAGGTTGAGAGGCAAAAAATAAAAAGGCATCGTGTTTGTGTCGAGCAAAGGTTGGCAACACTGGGAGATTCCCAGTGGGATATCGCTGTTGTTCTCCTGACGGAGTCGAGCATGGAACTAATCAAGCTAACGGCCTCCTGCCTGCTGGAATTCGGGTTATTCCTATAAAACCACTCTTACTCCCAAAACTCACGAGGRGTTTTGGAGAGACCAAGACTGGCAAACGCTCGGAAAACAAACCCCCGAGGACACTGGCTGGCAGAATTCCCTACCTGCTCACCCCAMATCCTTGGATCCTTGGGTCCTTCCCCGCCTGTAAACACGACTCGCTCAACTGGGCTCTCACTGGGAACCGTCGGGGCAGCGCCGGAGGGTTTGCTCGGACTTTTATTGGTTTCCTGCTCCCTAATTCACAGTTTGAACGCCTGCGTGGCGGGAAGGGGGCTCGGGAAGGAGGGAAGAGCCGCGGGAAGGAGGGGGCGGGGGCGGCGGCGGCGGGCGGGGGCCGCATTATCTCTTTGCTCGCACAAAGTACAAGGCATTCGTTTTGGGGTAGTATTTGACGTTTTGTTTCTTGTCCATGAGGCCACCGAATATGATCAGCTCCCCTCGGCCTTGGACCACCGTGTGCAAACTGGTCTCGGGCGGCCCCACCACGGAGCTGCTGTTGAACACTTTCCACTTGACCCGGCCCCGCTCCTTGGTGTCCTTAATGTCCAGCACGTACATCTGCATGGGCTTGCAGTTCATGCTCTGGTACAGCGGCTTGCCCACGTTCAGCGACTGCGGCGGGTGGTGCCCGAGGCGCCGGGCGATGGGCGGCAGGGAGTGCCCCTCGCCCTGGCCGGCGCCCGCCCGCGCCGAGCCCGGCTCGGCGCCCGGGGACCCCGGGGACGACGCCGGGGGCGGGCTGAGCGCGGCGGAGGCCGAGGAGGCTTTGGAGGAGAGGGCCTTGACGGCCTCCAGGCTGCGGCGGAGCGCGCCGGGGGACACGGCCCCGGGCAGGGCGGCGTGGGGCGGCGTGTGGACGCCGTTGGTGTGCTCCGGGGGGTTCCGCRCGCCCGCCGTCCCGCCCTCGGCGCCGTCCAGCTGGCACGGCGGGGACGTGGGCTTCTGCTCCCAGCTCAGCTCCGCGGAGCCCAGGCGCAGGTCCTTCTGCTCCGGCAGCGAGCCCCGGCGCGGCGCCTTCGGGTCGAAGCCCTCGGCGGCCGAGGGGGTGCCGGGGGACGGGACCCGCACGGGGCTGTCCAGGGAGGCCGGGCCGGCCGGCGCCGCTCCGGGAGACACGGTGCCGCCGTTGAGCACGGGCGAGCCGTCCCCTCTGGCCGGGGACAGGCTGCCCTCGCGGGAGCCCGACGGCGTCTGCCGGCGGGGCCGCAGGGTGCCCCAGCGGCCGTTGACGCAGGGAGCCTCGTCCGCGTTCCTGACGGGAGACTGGGAGCGGTATTCCCGCGTCTCGGGCACCAGGGCGGGCGGCGTGGCGCTGATGGGGGAGGGCCGGGAGTTCAGGCTGGGGCTCAGCGGGGCTCTGCCGCTGGGAGCTTGGCTGAAGACCACGACGCACTGCCCCACCTGTGGAGAGAGCAGGTCACACGCCGTCACCCTTTGCGCTGGGAAAAGTGGTTATGGAGGGTTCTGGGCAGGGAATAAGGATCCGGGGATGCAGGTGAGGGAGCGGGGATCCCGCTGCGTCCGTACCCTGCACGCAGGATGGCACCACAGCTCSGGGGCTCCGTGGTCTTCGTTCTCCACCTTGAGCGGCTGCCACGTCCAGGGGTTGGCCTGCATGTGCAGCAACCAGGCGTCTTTGAAGAGCTGGGAAGGGAAGGGGGACAGATTCAGGAGTCTGGTTTGGGGATTCGGGAGCCCAGGCTGAGATTCAGGAGCCCRGGTTGTGCTGGGATCATCCCATCAGGGTGGTGGTGGGAGCGGCGCTTTGCTGCTGCAGACAGAAGATGCTGACCCAGATCAGGAGCTGATCACCCATGAGTGACTACACCCCACCATGGCCATGGATAAATCCCTTCATTTCCATTTCCTATCCCAGTATGAAGTCAGGGCTCATCCCGCTGAGGCTCAGTGAACCTGAGGGAGCTGCTCAGAGAGTGCCTGGGGTGATTTTTCTTAATTAAAGCAGCTCCAGCAACAGCTAAACAGCTTCTCTGGAAAATCTACCACCTGGGCGTCCAGATTTGAGGAACCAAACGGCACCAACATGCAGAGTCCCCCCTGTCCCAAATCCAGCCCCAGGTGACAGGGAGATGTCCACGTCCCTGCTCCCCCCAGGTACTCACTGCATTGGGACCACCGCAGCCTCCGAGGATTAAAATGGTCTCATTGTCTATCACGATCTGGAAGGGACAAAGGAGAGTTTCAGGCCAGGAAGGATTTTTGGCCAGGCCTCCAAGGGCAGACAGAGGCAGCTTCCCAGCTGCACAGACGCTGCTGGACTCTGCCCCGGGATGGAGGGGATGGGATGGAGAGCTGGTTCTGCCGGGCCTGGGGCAGAGCGGGATGCAGGGCTCATCCCACTGCTGTGTCCCAAACCAGTTCCTCTCACCGAGGAGAGCAATGGCCCTTCCCAAAGCACAGGGACCCAACATCCCTCCTCTGCAAAGGAGGGGAAAGGTGGAAGGATGGTTTGGGAGGGCAGGTGCTGGCAGCAGTATCTGTTCGGTGCTGCTGGTGGGCGAGATATTCCCTCGGGCTCCTTTCCCAGGGCACGGAAGGCACGTTCGAGCACGASCCATCCCTGCCCTCCTGGGTGCCTGGGTGGGATGAGCCACACTCTGGGAATCACTGACCACCTTCCCAGATGGACACACCTGCATCRGGCCAGGTGACAGCCATTCCTGGGCAGGCAGGAAAACAGGCACTGCCAGAGCCGCGCTTGGAGCGGGAACGATCCGGAGCCACTCGATCCCGGGACGGGGAGAGCGGAGCAATCAGAAGGGCCCGGAGCCAAACCAGCCTGTGCTGACTCCTCATTGATCTGAGATGCCAGGGGGGATGAGTGGGGTTGAAACAGCAATTTGTTCATTAGAGCTCTGAGTCACTTGGGGAGACGGGGAATGTGCCCACACGGAGAGGGAAAGGGCCCGGCGGGCAAGGGCTCCACAGATAACTTGGGAATCACCCTGTGGGGAGCTGCTTGGGAGCTGGAGTGAAGCTGTGCCTGGTTTCTCCCTGAACTGCCTGGGAGCTGGAATGAAGCTGTGCCTGGTTTCTCCCTGAACTGCCTGGGAGCTGGAATGAAGCTGTGCCTGGTTTCTCCCAGGCTGGGCTCACCTGGGACTGGCCCCCGCGCGGGTGAGGGCTGGGCCCGGAGATGCTGGGCTTGGACCAAGCCCACTGCTCCAGATCCAGCACCCAGACATCGTTGCTCCTGCAGGGATGAGACARCAAAGGCTGAGGATACAACCAGCAACTCGGAATTCAGGCTCAGGGCAGGGTTTTATGGCAGAACTGGGTTTTTTGCAGGCCGGAGCCTCGGGATTCGCCCGCTAAGGGAGCAGGCAGATCCCAAAATCCTGCGGGGAGTTCCTTATGGGCGACCCCAGGACCATTCCAACCCCCTCCTGGCTCGCAGGGGCGCTTGCCAGACACCCTCACCCCAAACTTACATCTGTCGAGATCCAAGGGAGCCCCCGAAAACGATCATTTTGTCCTCGATGACACACGAGGAGTGTCCTGCCATGGGAGGGGGGCCGTGGGTGGTCATGATGCAGTTCCACCTGGGAAAAGAGGCAGGAAGACATTCCCCACTGAAGGAAAACGCTGGATGAAAGGCCAAACAAAAAAATCCCAGGGGCCTGCAAAGTCCTCAAGGACATGTCASAGGGGAAAACCACAGGGAAAAAACCTCCAAAAATCCAAATAGCAACGAAACTAATTAGAAATCCCAATGTGCTAAACATTTCTAAGGCATGACCAAGTCCCACGGCCAAGCTGGGAATATCTCCCCTTTCAATTAAGTTTGCCTCGAATTCTTTCCGAGGAGGTTTAATTACAGAGTTGTAACGACACTGCCCAAAGTGCCCTGGATAATTGATRCTTTGGAGGATGAAAAGGTCTCTCTTTGATACAACATTTTCTTTCTCACACACAACATCGGTGAGAAAGCCGGGTCTAAAATCAGTGTTTAAAGGGAAAAAAGAAAAGTCCTGCTAGCTCCATGGACACTGCAGGATGCTCCAGTCCTGGAGCTGCAAATGTAGAGGTTGGAGTGATGGAGAAATCTGATTTATCACTTCTCCCTGAGGGAGCTGAGTTTTGGATCATCACTAAAAACAAGACCTCCAGCAGTTCGGGCTTATCTCAGGAACACCTCACTGCTCCCAGCCAAAGGAATTAGGCATTTAAAACAGCCAGGTTTCCCACCTGGATGGGGATGCTCAGGCAGCCTGGAATATTTAGGTACAAGTCCAGAGCCATACGGATGCACCCAACACCCACGAGTTCCTTGGCAGCACCACGTCCTCAGTGCTGCTGTGCTCGTGTGGCTTTTTGGCTTTTTTTTTTTGTTTCAGAAAGAGCTTCAGAGACACACCTGGGAAACCAGGACCACGCACAGCTTCCCAGGCACTCCTCCAGCTGCATTCCAGAGCCATTTTTCCAKGATCAAAGCGTGCTCTTACCAGTTTTTGGAGGGGGAGTAGGTGTGGATCTCATCGAAGAACCTCTCAGGCTGGTGCAGGGGGTAAGGGCTCGGCCGGGTCCACCCCCCAAAAAGCACCAGCAAGTCCTTGTAGACCACCAGAGTGGCCCCAGCCTTGGGAGAGGGGTAGGAACCTGGCAGGGATGGAGGAAAAGTTAGGAAAACCACGTTTGAACGCAAGCCCCCAGCTCCGCATCGTTTCTTCCCGGAGCGTCGCAACGCGGAGACTCCGCCTTCCCAGAGAAAATGAAAAWAACAGAAAAAAAGAAAAAAAAGAAAAAAAAAAAGGCAAAATTAGAGCTGGGAGCCTGGGAAGAAAACTGCTGCCAATTTGTGTCAGGGTAATTAGTAGGAGGCTGAAAGCACATCTCAAACACAGCAAAACATCTGTCACTCACTGGCAGGAAATTGCTGGGTTTCCAGTGTATCCCTTCAAATTATTGCTTTAGCGCCGAATAAAAGCAATAATTACCTCCAAATACCTCGTAACGTCTCTCCCCAAGGAAGGAGGGAGAAGGGATACCGATTCCAAGGCATCCAGAGTGGCTCGTGGCAGATGTATTGGGTGCTCCCCACGCCCAACCCCGTTTTTGAGGAGTCAACCCTGAATTCCCTGAACGTGAATCGAGTCATTCCTCRAGTCCACGGGATGAAGTGCTGCTCTAAAAGTTATGGAAAAGCTTTTTGTGTGGCTTGTTTGAGGTTCAAAGGGCTCTGCAGGAGCCAGGGCTTCCTGAGCAGGAGCTGCACAAGGACAGTGTGACCTCCTGGGCTCRGTGCCACTGGGATTTGCCGTGTGCAGACGATTCCATATATCCCGAGGGTTTTTCCTGAGCTCAGCTCACAACCTACTGCTGCTCCTGTGGTCCCTGGCCACYACATTCCTGAGAAGCTGCTCCATCCCTGGAAGTATCCAAGGCCAGGTTGGAGGGGGCTTGGAGCAACTTGGAGTAGTTGAAGGTGTCCCTGCCCATGGCAGAGGTTGGAACTAGATGAACTTTAAGGTCCTCCCAACCCATTCTGGGATTCTTGTGGAAGGTGTCCCTGCCCGTGGAATGAGGTTGGAATGAGATGAGCTTTAAGCTCCTCCCAACCCAAACCATTCTGGGATTTTACGGTTTTTAACCAGCTTGGAGCAGGAGCAGCATCAGTGCAAGGAACCCCCTGGCAAGAGCAACTATCGAAGGATTTGACCCCTTTGGATTTATGTCAGGAAAACGGCCACAATCCGCTGCAAAATTCCAATCCCTGCCTGCCCCGGGAGCCAGAGGCGCTGCGTCACCACCCTGCTCGTGTGTGAGGTGTTGAGCTGCTTCCCAGGAAAAGCTGAAGCCTCTCCAGCCCGGCTGACTCCGAGCATCCTCCTTCCCACCAGCACCCGGCACATTCCTCCACCTCCGCACTCACTCTTTCCAAACAATCCTGGACACACCAAGCCTGGCTCTGGGAACGGGGCAGCTCAAGGGCACGGCCCACACGTGGCCACGGCGGCAYCGTCACCTCTCCGAAAGGCTCCAACCCGACCCCTGTCCCCTCCCGTGTCCCGGCAGGACTCGGAGCCACATTTTTAGCAGGGAATGACACCCAGAACAGACTATTTTTAAAAGAAACCAGAGCAGCTATTTTGGGATGTTGCAGCTGAGGGAAGCAATCCCATCCCGACGGCTTCCAGGTGCTGGGTGGGAAGAGCCCGGCAAAAAGCAGCCCCTGGCCTGACACGGGGATGGTCACAGTGTCCCTGAGCCCTTCCCCCGGGACAAAGCATTCTGCTGSTCTCAGCCTCATGGATAGGAGGGAAAAGTGGGACTAAAGCTCTGCAGGGAGCAATTAATGCTGGGTCATGCGTGGCCAGAGCTGTACCAAGGTCTCTGTGAGGACGAGATGCCAGCGAGGGTCACGTTTGGTTACTCCTTGTTCCCAAATTCCAGTTTTCCTGCTCCTTCCATGYGGGCAATTCATTAACCCACACCAGCAGGTTTCCAGCCTAAATATTTCCCTGGCAGTGCACAAAGTTGTTCTCCCAAGCTTGGCATCCCAAATGCAACGTTTGTCCCCGAGCTGGTGAATCCCAGCCGGGCGATTCCACCCGGGATGCCACAAGGTGCTGGGGTTAAATTGGGTTATTGTTAAACAAAAAGGGGCTAGCTAGAGTCATTCCAGGATGGAAAAACGCCGGCACCTTGCTCAGAGAGGTCTGGGATGGAGCAGTGAGCAAAGTCACCCTCCCACTGCTGTAACCTGAAGGTCAACCCCGGCCTCAGCCACGGAGACAATTCCCAAGTGAGTCAGAGCCGTGCAAACAGCCCAGGGCAGAGGCCAGCCCCGGTTTTTCAGGAAGCTTTGCCTGTTGTTGGACATTGTACGGATGTAAACGAGCCAAGTTTCATTCTGCAATGCAGGAAAACTCTGAATTTTACAAGTCAAAGAAGCGCTGGCCTCTCAAAGCCTCTTCCAACCGCAAAACTGGGATASCTACGGATGCTCTCCGCAAATGAGACGCGCCACGAGCATCTCCAGGGATCTCGTGCTGGAGCGGGAGCACGTGGAAACCTGGAGAATGAATCCTAGAGCAGGGGAGAGCTGCTGGGCGCTGCTCTCCTCGGGAAGGGCAGGCACATCCCGAGGGAGCCGCYGGAATGGGGACGGCAGCGGCAGCTTTGTGAGCTCAGGTCTCAGGTATGCGCAGGAGCCGGCACAGAGGACATCAAAGGGACACCGCCAGGACCKGCTCAAAGTCCAGCCCTGTGGAGGATGTGGGATGCGGGAGCGGCCTTTCAAAGGCTCCCAGGAACACGCCGGGAATGGGGGGGCTCCTTCCTCTCCGGCATCGCACATGGATCAGCTCCCGTCCCTCGCCACGGGCTGAGAACCATCGGAACCTCGTTCGTTAATTCCCAGTGGTCCGAGCGGGGAACTGGTTCCATTTCCGAGCTCCACACCCCGGTAACGCCACCCAGCCCCACATCCAGGTTATCTTTCCTCGGGGATAAAGATTCCAGCAGGCCGAGGGTGCAGCACAGTGAACTCCTCCCAGGCAGAGCGGGCCCCATCCCAGCCCGGCTGACGCCGCTCTTTGGGCCGGGATGAGGAGCTAAAAGCTGGGCTGAGCTATTTTTTTTCCTGATGGATTTTCCTGGCTCGCAAAGTCAAAACCCCAACCAAACAAAGACCTCCGGCTTCCACGGATGTTTGGAAAAGAAATGCCAGGCTCTGATCGCTCCCAACACGAGCTCTGGGTGGTTTATCAGTGCAGGATCTGTCCTTATARGCAGTTTTTAAAGCCCCGTTATCCAGCCCTCCAAAGCCACCGGAGCAGCACGCGCAGGGATTAACGGGAACAAAGGAAAAGCCTGGCTGGAAGGGGCAYGTGGGACACGAATTTCCAGACCAGCCTTTTACCTCTGGGAAGGGCAGCCCCGAGAGACTCCAAAAATAAAGCTGGAGCGGGGAAAAGAAGTGGTSACCCCGTGGTTGTTCGGTGGGAATGCTCGGGTGGATCGGTTCAGATCGATGGGAYTGGGGGGAATATCCTACAGGAGGGGCTGGAACGGGGCCAGGGGTTTGCACCGACCTGGGGGGAAGGGAACACATGGAAAGAGTTGTGTCAAGGGGATGAATATCGGGGAATTTTATTTCTGGAGATAAATGAGAGGAGAGCTACAAGCAGGAGCTGTTTTTGCTGGATCTGGTGGATTCTYCAGGGAGCTGATTGGATTTACATGGAACACCCGGATAACCAAACCCATGTGTCCCAATTTCAAAGCTGAGAAATTAAAGGGAGCTGGTCCAGCACTCCACRGATTCCAAGGTGCAAAGGAATTCAAGCTCCCAGGTTCAAAAGCCACCTGCAATCTGCACTCCAAAGGTCCAGGAAACCATCCCTGGGAAGGGCTCGGGGCTGTCCACAGGAATCCTGGAATGGTTTGGGTTGGGAGGGACCTTAAAGCTCATCCCATTCCATCCCCTGCCATGGGCAGGGACACTTTTCCCTAGTCCAGGTTGCTCCAAGCCCCATCCAACCTGGCCTTGGCAAGGAGGGTGCCTRACTTGCACATTGGGTTGTTCCAAACCGGATCCAATGCTGTCCACCAGGAGTTTTGTGTTCCCATGCTCATCCAGAGGTTGTTTTTTAGTCCAGCTTTTAGGCTGCACCTGGATTTTCAAATCCCAGGTTCCAACCTGGAACCATCATCCACCCAGGCTGAGGGATCACCCTAACCACATCCCACCACACAAAGGTCCATCCCAAACTCGTGGGACAGCCTGAAATCCCAAATCTTTCCCCTTCAACTGGAAGCAAAACCAGAGAAGGAAAAAAATAATAAATCCCTCTGCTTCCCAGGCCAGCCGAGATTTTTCCACAGCAGTCGGAAGCTTCACCCGAAAGCTTCTTCCTTGCCAGGTTTCCCAAAGGGAAGAGGACGCAGCAGTCCAGAGGCCGGAACAGGATGAGCATCCCAGCAATCTCAGCATCAGCACCGGATTTGGGAGATGCCAAAGGAGAAYTCCTATGGGAAGAGCAGACATTCCCATGGCGTGTTCCACACCAGCTCATTCCCCAAGTCAAACCCAACTTTCAGGACTCTGCTCAGCTGCCTCGGATCCAGCATCTGACATTCACCTGTTTTTATTCCCAAAATGTCTAAAAAGGAGCATTGGGATTATGAACATATTCAAGACCAGTTTTGACTGYGCCTGCCTAAACCTCAGAGCCTTCAAAAGCCACAAAAGTATCATTTTCCCTTACCAAAACCACAGGCAATTTAGTGTTCCCTTCCAAAAAAACCCCAAATTCCATGCTGGGAAGCAGACAGGAATTCAGCTTTGCAGGAGTTTAAGGAAAAACTGAACAAGATCCGATTTGTCTCCTCAGCAGAGACGCAAAACCTCGGCAGGCACAACTATCAGCTGCCTGGAAAAAACCTCGCGGGGAAGTAGAGGGGGAACATCCCGAGTTTTCTTGCWATTTGGGGGGCACATCACCAATCCACGGATGGTGACACACAGACAGAACTCCCAGTGTGGGATTTCCACCCTCCAGTGCCACGGGATTTTGGTACAAGCCCAGTCAAACCCCGGTGTGGAAGCGAAGCTTTGGTTTTTTGCAATCTCTGGGAGGTGCAGGCAGAAAGCCCCGGGGGGAGGCTCGGTCACCCCCACGCTTTTGCAACGTCCCCGCGGGGAYTTTTTTAACCCCGGAATCTCGGAGGTGCCGCCGCTCCGATAAAGCCGTGGAAAAGGAGAGGCAGTGCCCTCTGAACCCTGTGGAACTGGATTTACTGAGTCACTCCGTGCTAATGCCTGGCAAAAATGTCCTTATGCAGCAGTTGAGCAAACAGTGCCGAGATAAATTGTGCCAGAACGCTCCGGGCTCGGCCTCTTATCTCCCAACAGCCCCAAACCGGGATCGCCGCGATTCCCGCGATTCCCGCACCTCCACGCTGCGGGAGAGGCTTTATTGGGATCCACCCCGAGCCTTCCCCCCTGGCAGCATCGCCCCGAGGAGCTGGGTGCTCCCCAGGGTGAGCTCACCCCTCGCAATCATCCTTTGGGAAACGCGGATTTGGCCCCAGCACGAGGAGCTGCTCTTGCAAAAGCCGCTGCTCCCTCTCTCCGTGGGCGGAATCCCAAGGATCCACCTCTCCCTGCTTCCACGCTGGTGTTTTTGTTCCCCCTGGAGTGACACTGCCCCGCAGACTCCTCCAGGGATTTGGGTAACAGTCTGACACCTCCCCGGACCGGCCCCGGTGCGATTAAAGAGCTCAACGCCCCCAGAGAAAGGGATGAGCGGCTCCCGCCGCTTCTCCTCGCTCCGGGAGAGCTGGGAATTGCTGGATCAGGCTCCCCAGCGCCCTGAGGAGCGGCTAATTGCAGGGAAGGGCCGGAGGTCGCTGTGGGATAGCGGAGGATGTGTCCCAGCCCTGCTGAGCTCCGCGCTTTTCGCTCCCGGAGCGTTTCCCGCAGCGCGAGGGGAGACGTCGGAGAATCCCAAAATGAGTGGTGTTCCAGGAAATGGCTGCTGTGTCATTTGGTGAGGTCAGGGCTACCACGGGGCTCCAAACCTCAACTATCCCCTAAAGAGCATCCTGTGGGCACAGCCAGAGAATCCTGGAATGGTTTGGGCTGGAAGGGATCTTACAGCTCGTCCCATTCCATGGGCAGGGACACCCTCCACTATCCCAGGCTGCTCCAAGCCCTGTCCAGCCTGCCCTTGGACACTTCCAGGGATGGGGAATCCACAACCATTCTGGACACAGTCAGAGGGGAGAAGTGCAGAAAGCTTGGGAAGAGCAGGGGCTTTGCTCCTCCCAGGATTTGCTGCAGGGACAGGAATTATTTACTGAAAACCCAATATCTTCCCACTGGAATTCCCAGTAAAGCACAGGGAAAGGGATATTCAGCCCAGCTTCTTGCACTCTCCTCCCCCAGCCCTGCCTTCCTGTGCTGTCCCCCCCTTTATTCCCATTTTCAATCCATCGGTTCCTGCACTTCACTCCCCTCCTGCCAGGAAAGCTCTTTTCTCCCTCATTCCAGTAATTCCAGCCCTGAACGCCAAACTCCCTGAATATTTCACGTCAGGAATAGAAATCCACCTCTGGACCGCAGGCAAGCACGAGCGAGTGCTCCGTCGTTCCGCGTGCCTGCCCAATCCATGGAGATTTTTACAGCGGATGCTTTGGGACAAGATTAAAATCAGGCTCCGGAGCGCGAGGATTTGGAGAGGCTCGGAAAGCACAAGGTGCTGGGTATGGATCGAAGCGCCCAGGGAATGCTGCCTGCTCAATCCCGAGCGTTACACGCGGAATCCTGGTGGATTGAGTCCTCAAGGCACGGGCTGGGCTGCCTCGGAGGGAGCTCCTGCCGATAGATGTCAGCACAGCCTGCCCGAAATTCCCGGCAGGACCTTTCCTTCCCAGCCATGGGAGAAGCGGGGTTTTATCCCAGTGACCCCCAGCGGACCTGCCCAGGAGGGAAGGTGCTGGAAGAGCCCCAGGAAAAYGGAATATAAATGACCAGGGAATTGGTGTCCAGGGAAAAGCATCAGCCCCGGGTGCCTCCCACGCCTCGGGAAGGAGGGATGGGCTCCCTCTGGGGTGCAACACATTCATGGGATGTGAGACACCATCGGTGTCAACAACCCCCGAGGGTGGCTCCGGGCTTGGGAGCCTTTTTCCCGAAAAGGAAATAAATTGGGAGATGCTTTGTCTGAGCCGTGGTTTGCAAATTCCTCGGCTCCAACCAAACTCGGACGAGCGAGAAATTAAGATTCTCCRCAGGGCTGGGAAATCAAGTGTCAGGGAAAAGGGAAAAAAAAACACTGCCAGGAAAAAAAAGGCTCATGGAAAATCGATCCTAACTTCTGCTTAGGGAAGTGCTGGTTTAAGAGGTGACAGATCTGCACTTTGGGATCGTTAAAAAGCAGGAATTGGACTCAGTGATCTTTGTGGTCCCTTCCAACTTGAGATAATCTGTGATTCCATAGAATCCATAGATCCCTGCTCCAGGCCACCTTTGTGCAGTGCAAACGGGGAGGCTAAAAATTCCCTGTGTCCATCCCAGAGGCCGATAAAGAGCATAGTGGGAAAAATTCCTTCCTTAACCTCTGGAGGGACTTGTGCCCAGGGAGCTTCTCTCCTAAATCCAGCAAGGTTAAAGCTCTTTTCCAGGCTGGATTGCTCAATCCATGGGTTAGGGAGGACTGCTCCTGGAGAGAGGAATGGTGTACAGGTGGATTTAAATCYGGAACAAATCCCTCTACCCCTCATCATTTGGGAGAAGGGAATCACCAGGACCATTCCTTATCCATGCTCCTGCTCTATTCCACGAGCAGGTTTGCTGGCTTTGCCATGGCAAGGAAAGATCCAGCATCCTATGGATTAAACCAAACCAAGGATGAATGGATCCTCCTGCCAAATCCATTCCTGCACCAATGTCCAGATGCTCAGCTCTGCCTTAAAGGGAACCACAGGTCCCCAAACCTGTACTGAGGGAAAAGGAAAACTAGAGGATCTGAGAGAAGAGGAAAAGCAGAGGATCTGAGAGAAGAGGAAAAGCAGAGGATCTGAGGGAAGAGGAAAAACAGAGTATCTGAGAGAAGAGGAAAAGCAGAGGATCTGAGGGAAGAGGAAAARCAGAGKATCTGAGGGAARAGGAAAAGCAGCTCACCACTGAAACATCCACTTCCCTTGGAGCCGCTTCTCTCCCAGCCTCCTCTGCTTTTCCCTCTGTATTCCCTTTCCACATGAGCTGTCCGGGGCAGGAGAGGAGGGCATCCAAAGGGTGAGGGATCATTCCCAGCGGGAGYGTTGCAGTCGGACACTGCCCTGCTGACCAAAGCAGCCGAGGAGCTCATTTCCCACAGCAGGGACTGTTTTTTCCCCACGTTTTGCCTACGGATCAAAATTTGCTGAACTTCCAAGTACGGAGAGGAGGGAATAGGAGAGGGAACATGCCGGTGGCTTTGGTCTGCTGGGGCGAAACCCCTTTGCCAGCCCCTGACAGCTCATCCAACACCAGCCAGCCCCAGGTCTTGGGCAYGTTCCCACCTCCCTGGGCCCATTCCCACCTTCCTGGGCACATTCCCACCTCCCTGTGCGGGTGGATTGGCTTCTTCAAAGCCATTCCTGGCCGCCCCCAGCAGCACATTCCCGGGAGGCAGCGGCATCCCGAGGACCAGGCACACCTTGTTTTAACTGCTGAGCTGACTCTGCCCCCCACCCTCCAGATCCAAGGTGGGAGAGAAGTTAYGGAGTGACTTTGTGACCTTGGCGGATACCGGGAGCGACTGGAAAAGCTGTGGGAACACGGGTGCATGGATAAGCATAAGGCCCTGCCAGCTGGAGCGAGGGGCAGGATGCAGCCAGGTGGGAGCAGGGGGAGGGAGGAATGTGGGAAGTCAGGCAGTGAGGTCATTTCAGGAATGTTTTCCCGCCGGCAGTGTAATCCACACCCATTTCCCATCACACTGACCAGGAGCAAAGCCCTTCACCCCACCAGTCTCTCCAAGCAGGTGCCTTTTTTTTTTGCAGGGAGCAGATTCCCAGGCAGGAAATCTCCAAGAGCCACACAGACCCCCGGGAAGAAAACCAGGAATCTTTTGGCTTTTCCTGCCTGGCTCAGAGGCTGAAATCAGAGGATAAATCCTTGCACACAGCAGATCTGCACAATTCCACGTGGGATTTGTACCTGTGTGCCCCTGGATGAATCCATGGAAAGGCCGGGCATGGCAGCGTGGCCATCCAAGGATGGATCCACACAAGGGATGCCGTGGAATGAGGTTTGGATGATGGATCCAGACAACAAAAAGCTTCCAGAGGTTCAACACAGCCAGAAAGGCCACGAGATAGAGGAGGACAGAGCCTGGCAAATCCAAGGGAGGGGAGGAGGTGTGTGTTGGAAACCTAAACCCATGGATTAATCTCCTGGAAACCAGCAGAGCCTTCCCGACCAGGCATCAGCTGATGGAAAAAACAAACCCTTCTCTGGATCTGGGTGGGTTTTTCATCTCCTGCCCTTGAGATGTTTCACACTGAACACCACAAATCCTATTAGGGACATCCTGCAGAACCCCCCAGGCATGGAGAGGGACATTGAGGCTGCTGGGGTTTGTCCATCAGAGGCTTGGCAGGAGTGGGCACTCACCTCCTGGTAAAGCTGGGAGCCCCAAAAAGGAGGGAAAAATTCAATATATTGAAATTGGAGAAAGCAATTCCAAGACGGTGCTGCCACAGCATCTGTCCCAAAGGATGGCACAGGACAAAAGTCCTGGAAAGTCATGGTTTTGTTCCAGAAGTTTTGTTCCAGAAATGAGGGGTGGGATAAGGAAGAAATTGGGTGTGTGATAAGGAAGAATTTAGGTGTAGAATAAAGAAGAATTTAGGTGTGTGATAAGGAAGAAATAAGGGGTGGGATAAGGAAGAAATGAGGAGTGGGATAAGGAAGAATTTAGGTGTAGAATAAAGAAGAATTTAGGTGTGTGATAAGGAGGAAATTGGGTGTGTGATAAGGAGGAAATCAGGTTTGGGATAAGGAAGCTCCAGGCAGGAAACTCACAAGATTAAAGCTGTTTCCAAAGGGATCAAGTCACTCCAGGTTTGGGAACTCAAAGAGCCTCTTGGTGGTGGGAAAATCATGGATTTTTTGAGGATAACACGGAAAGTTTTAGCTCTGTGGAGGCAGGAACAGGCCCTATTGCTACCAAACTCAAACAACAAGGAAAAAACAACCCAAATTGGGAAAAAAGCTGGAAAAAGCTCTTCTCTCTTCCAGGCTCACCACAACAGCAGAAAGACCCGGCTCCCAGCACGAGGGATTTCCATCTATCCCATTAACCTGCTCCACTTCGGAGGCTCAGACACTCAGTCATAATTAGAGACCTCATTCCATGCCAGGAATCAGCTTTGGGATCCTCTGGATTCCCGGGAGGCATTCAACAGCAACCACAGGGCTCCAGTGGGCTCAAGGTGATCCCGAGTTTTTAATAAAATTGAGGTTTGCCTCCAGTCAAACGGGGCCGTCGGACACCACGGAGAGGTTGGAAGCACACAGGGACACCAGGGGAATTCTGCAGCCAGAATTTTGGTCAGGTCAGGATTTTGGGGGGATTTTAATGCCCAGAGCAAGGCTGGGATTGCTGTGAGGGGAGTGACTGCACTGGGGTTTGGGGTCAGGGCAGAGCATCTCAGTTCTGCTCTTCAGGAAAAAGAATTCCAGAACCATCTAGGTGGGAAAAGCCCTCCAGGATCATTGAGTCCAAGCTGTGCCCAATTCCTATCTTGTGCCCAGCCCAGAGCACTGAGTGCCACCTCCAGGAATTCCTTGGACACCTCCAGGGATGGGGACTCCAAACCTCCCCGGGCAGCCCCTTCCAAGGCCTGACCACCCTTTCCATGAGGAAATTCCTGCTGGTGTCCAACCTAAACCTCCCCTGGCGCAGCTTGAGGCCATTCCCTCTCCTCCTGTCCCTGTTCCCTGGGAGCAGAGCCCGACCCACCCTGGCTGTCCCCTCCTGTCAGGGAGTTGTGCAGAGCCAGAAGGTCCCCCCTGAGCCTCCTTCTCTCCAGGCTGAGCCCCTTTCCCAGCTCCCTCAGGAGTTCTCCAGCCCCTTCCCAGCTCCATTCCCATCTCTGGACACGCCCCAGCCCCTCCATGTCTGGGGGTTTGTGGCTGCGGAGGGCTGGATCCTGTGGGATCCTGCAGGATCCACCTCCATCTCCCCTCCTCGGGAAGCTCAATCCCTCCCCGCGTGCCCTTTCATTTCCAGCGCTGAGATCCCAACCCAGGAATTCGCTCTGGAGCGGGACCAGCACCACGAAACTGCAGCGACTGTTTGGGGAATTGTTTTGGAAACTCCGCCGTGTTTTCTAGAAGGGGCTGATGAAAACGAGGCTGCGTTTTCCAGCTCGGGGCAAGGTTTTTGCACAGCTTTTGTCAAGGCCAAACCTCTCTGCTCCCGGAGGTTTCTCCTCCAGGACCACATCTGACGCCGGGAGTCTCTCCCGAGCCTCTCCTGCCTCCTTCGGGCTGTTGCTGTTGTTGACACAACACCATCAAAGGCACCTTCCCCTCGAATCCCAAAGGGAAACCTGATCCTCCGGCTCCAGCAACTCCCACAGAGGGGAGCCGGGGAAGAGCCGAGCCGAGAGGAKCCGACCGGGAGAGGGGTTTTGTGCATTTACTGCGTCCTGTTGAGCCCACCCAGGAGGTTTTGAGCACAAACTGCAGGCTGGAGGGAGGATCAGCCACATCCCGAGGTGAGGACACGCAGGATCAAAGCATCCAACCCAAGGAGTTTCGCCTCCAGGCCTGGTTTGATCCCGAAATCCTGAGAAAGATGAGAAGCTTTCCCGTCTCCCCAGTGAATTCAGGGAGAGAAAACGCCAGGAGAGAAGTGCTGGGGAGTTTTCCTCGCTGGAGAAGGGTGGCCCAGGGCAGCAGCACAAGGAATCTCCTCCAAGCAACGGGAAAAGCGGAGCCACGGGGCTCCTGAACCCCTCTGGAATCAGTGGGATATCACAGGCTGGCAGTGGGAAAACACACAGGGACARGGGAGGGACCGGGATCTTCCCAGCTCTCCTGCCTTCCCAGGTGGCTGGAGGGAAGGTGGGAGCAAAGGGGGGGATGATGAACCAGGAACAAGAGGAGGAYGTGCAGATCCCGTAGGACTTCAGCTGGAATTCCTCTCCCTGCAAAGCCCYGGTCTTTCCATCACCATTCCTTACTCTGTAAGCACAATAGGCTCAGTTTTCAAGGGAAAAGCTTCCCACCTCTGCCCCATGAGCCCCTGGGAGTGGAAAAAGCTCCTGACATTTTTCTCTCTGATTAAAAAGGCATTTTCTGGTGTGGTCCTGGCACAGAGGCCAAGAGCAGGGATCCTGAGGAACAGGAGCAGGGACACMTTCCRCTATCCCAGGGTGCTCCAAGCCCTGTCCAACCTGGCCTTGGACACTTCCAGGGATCCAGGGGCAGCCACAGCTTCTCTGGGCAACCTGTGCCAGGGCCCCASCACCCTCACAGSGAGGAATTCCTTCCCAATATCTCATCTAACCCTGYCCTCTGGCAGTGGGAAGCCATTCCCCCTTGTTCTGGCATTCCAGGCCCCTGTCCCAAGTCCCTCTCCAGCATTCTTGGAGCCCCTCCAGGTACTGAAAGTCCTGGGAGTCTCTGTTTCAAACGGGGTTTGGTTTCTTTCCTGGCTGTTCCAGCCCATTTTTGGGGAGCACCAGGGACTATCCCCACCGAATCCAGTGTGCTCCAGTTGGACTTTCAGGAGTGGGGCCTCACACCTCCAGCTGGATAAAGTGATTCCAGCATAAACCACCCCCAGCCCTCCATGTGCACGGATGGGCTCAGATTCCAACAACTTCCCGGATTAATTGTGCAAGTGAGGGCAAGGARAGCACCCCCAACACATGGAAAAGGCCCCTGCCTCCCTGGGACCACCTAGCCTGGGATAACACTGCAGCTTCCCACACAACGGGGCTGGTAATTATCCCTCTCCTGCTCCAGCAAGACTCCGACGTGGGAGTGGAAGGGGTGGGAAGCACGGAACGGCCCRGAGAGCTCGAGGGAGAAGAGCTGGGAGGCACTAAAATAAAGATCCTGCTGCCTTGCCACCCTCCTTTCCAGAGCTTTAAACCCCTCCAGAAGCTCTCCAGAAAAGCCAGGCATCAACTCCCGTGTGCTGCTCCAGCCTCACGTCAGTGCCATTGTTTCGGATCTAAGCACGAAAATACTTCGAAACCTCAAAAATTAGGGTTTTTTGAAGTCATTATCTCCCTCCTCCGTCCCCGAGAAGAAAAGCAACCYGGGCCAATTATTTCTTTGAAGGCCAAATATTTACTCCCAGATGAAGCAGCTCGGGCTGGGGAGGAATTATCCAGCTCTGATGTCATCTCGTGCCTGGGAGGCAGAAAACCCGGATGAAAACAGGTAGGAACAAACAACAACAACAACAAAAAATGTGTTTTCTCCTGGAAAAGCCTCTTGGAAAGGGATGAAGTTGTGTCCAAGCCATGCCCAAGCCACTGTGCTCCCATTGCCTACCCAGGGCACGCGTGGAGAGCGAGGGAACCTCTCCGAGCCTTGGGAAAGAGCCAGGGTGTTATTCCAGAGCGATGGAGTCTGCAGGGCAGGTGTGGGAACTCCTCCACAGCAATTAGCCTGCACACACAACGAGTGCTCATCAATCAACGTCAACTCTTCTGCTTTGTTTGGAAAAAACACCCCTCTCCTGCTTCATTCCCATCCCAGGATTTCAAAGCTCCCCGCTTTTGCCCCCTCCGGCCACTCTTCTTTCCCAGGCGGCCGGTGCCAACCCTCTGGTTAAGGGCAGGCAAAGGAAAAAGCAGGAGCTGCGTGTGGATACCACCACGGGGGGTGACTCATCCCTCTGGAAAACCGGGAACAAGAGCGCTCCCTGTTCCCTGCCCCGAGTTTCAGTTGCGATCCCATCTCGCTCGTGACAGCGCGGCGGGAGTATCTCCTCGGGGGATCTTCCCGTGGGACTTCACCCCGACACCTCTTCCCACAGAGGTTCTTTCAGGAGTTCTTTGTCCTGGGAATGCGGCTCTGGGGAGCAGCAGGGCCGGAGCGGGGCTGGAATTCTGCGCCACGGAAGAGCTCCCTGGGCTGCAGGAATTGATGGCCCGGGGCAGAGCAGAGGTCCGGAGAGCCCAGTATCCTGTTTGTGCTGCTCCTCTCCGGCCTGGAGCATGGGGAAAACGCTCCAGGTGGGAAGGAGGGATGGCAGGAGATGGGTTTGAAGGGTGAGGTTTGTTTCTCCCCCTGTTTAAATCCACAATTCCTCAATTCTYCCCTGTGGGAATGGCACAGGGGCTGCGCAAGGCAAAAATCAGGACATGAAGGGAGGTGTGGATGGATATCCGAGTGATGTGTCTGCAGCTGGAAATTCCCAGCACGCAGAAACACCAAGATTTTGGAGGACTTCAAGTGTCAGACAAGAAAATAGGACTTTAAACAATACTTAGAGCACACGACAGAGGSAATCTGTGCCCAGCAAGGAATGCTGGTGGATGCTGAGCTCCTTTTCTCCTTCCCACTTTTGCCAAAACAGCTGATTTACCACCRATTCCGCCCCCTGCCCCAAGAGCTTCCCCCAGTTCTGCCTTCCTCCAAGTTATTTGAGTGGAATTGAGAAATGTGAGGAAAACCAGGGTGTCGTGGGTGACGTTTTCAGCACAAAACCCAGTGTGGGAACTGATCTGTGGTGTTTTCCTGCCCGGCTGAGGGTGCCTGGACAGCAGGGATGAGCCAGCGTTCCCACGCTCTCCCACCTGCACGGGCTTGTCTGCTCCACTCCCCAAAATACCTGGAGTGGGAGCCACTGGAATGAGTAAAGAAAATCTCAGCTTTGGGACAAYGATTGTTATCGTGGGATCACAGAATGGGACCTTCAACACCGCCCAGTGCCAGCCCTGCCATGGGCAGGGACACMTTCCACYATCCYAGGGTGCTCCAAGCCACGTCCAGCCTGGCCTTGGACACTTCCAGGGATGGGRCAGCCACAGCTTCTCCGGGAAACCTGTGCCAGGGCCTCMCCACCCTCACAGGGAGGARTTCCTTCCCAATATCCCATCTAACCCTGCCCTCTGGCAGTGGGAAGTCACTGCCCCTCGTCCTGGCGCTCCAGGCCCTTGTCCAAAGTCCCTTTTGACTCTCCTGGAGTCTCTTTAGGCGCTGGAAGGGGCTCTAAGGTCTCCATGGAGCCTTCTCCTCTCCAGGATGAACAATCCCAACTCTCCCAACTTTCTCCAGATGAGCAATCCCAACTCTCCCAGCCTTCTCCATGCCAAACAATCCCAAATTTCTCAGCCTTTTCCAGGAGGAACAATCCCAACTCTCCCAGCCTTTTCCAGCCTGAACAATCCAAATTTCTCAGCCTTCTCCAGGCTGAACAATCCCAACTCTCCCAACTTTCTCCAGATGAGCAATCTCAACCCTCCCAGTCTTCTCCAGTTGAACAATCCCAACTTTCTCAACCTTCTCCAGGTTGAGCAATCCCAACTTTCTCACCCTTCTCCAGGCTGAATACTACCAATTTTCCTAGCCTGCTCCAGGCTGAACAATCCCAAATTTCTCAGCCTTTTCCAGGAGGAACAATCCCAACTCTCTCAGCCTTTTCCAGCCTGAACAATCCCAACTCTGTCAGCCTTCTCCAGCCCAATTTTCTGAGCTGTCTCCAGACTGAACAATCCCAACTCTCTTCAGGATGAACAATCCCAACTTTCTCACCCTTCTGCAGGCTGAACAACCCCAACCTTCTCAGCCTTCTCCAGGATGAACAATCCCAACTCTCTCAACTTTCTCCAGGTTGAACAATCCCAATTTCTCACCCTTCTAAAGGATGAACAATCCCAACTTGCTCAGCCTTCTCCAGGCTGAACAATCCCAACTCTCTCAGCCTTTTCCAGCCTGAACAATCCCGATTTTCTCAGCCTTCTCCAGGATGAACAATCCCAACTCTCTCAACTTTCTCCAGACTGAACAATCCCAGCTCTCTCAGCCTTCTCCAGGATGAACAATC
>JACAXG010000150.1:1895122-1947490 GCA_018881555.1 Amblyornis subalaris
CTCTCTCAGCCTCCTCCAGGCTGAACAACCCCAATTTTCTCAGCCTTCTCCAGGCTGAACGATCCCAAATTTCTCACCCTCATCCACACAGTCCCTCGCGGCCACAAGCCAGTGCCCCTCCTCCTGCCGGGCAGGAACCGGCAGGGAGCAGCCGCTCCCAAGAAAACCCACCCAAGGCGGCGCCGAGGACGCAGAATCCGCCGCAAACCCCCCGTTTTTTTCGGGATACAACCCAAACCCCGCGCGGAAACGCGGAACGCGAGCGGCGGGGACGAGCTGGGCAGGCGTGGCAGGAGCCGCCAGGTCTCACCTGAGGCCAGGGGCCGGATCCACTCCTTGCTGTTGAGGTCGAGTCTCCAGAGGTCGTTGAAGGCGGCGTTGCAGCTGCTCTGGGTGCAGCCCCCGAACACGTACATGGACTGGTTGCTGTCGTAGTAACAGGCGCCTGCAACGGCAAACACAGCCCCTGTCACCGCCACGGGGGTTTGGGCTGGGAAACGCGTGGATCGGCCYCGTTCCTCCCCGGAAAAAAGCAGCCGGGCCGCCCCCGGCTCCAGGGGAAGCGCCGGGTGTCCCCGAGCAGGGAGAAGCTCCAGCGAGAGCGTTCCCGGGAGGATTATCCCCTCGAGCAGAGCTGCTCCTCAGAGTGCAGAGAAAAGTGCCTTAGAAGCTTGTGATTAATTAGCTTAGATGTGATTAAGGCACTCGGCTCACTGACCTTCCCTAAGCTGGCTCAGACAGTTCACGGGAGCCGCTCGGAGCAGCCGGAGCTGGGGGTTGTTCCCTTTGGAGCATTTCAGCCCATTGATCCTAAAAAAGCGCCACTAAAACACAGGATCTTCCACGAGCACTCCCTTGGCTCCCCCTGGGAAAGGATCAGGCAGGGAAATGCACAACAGGGAGGGAACACCACGTTTGACGACCCCTCAAAGAAATCCAGGGAATTGGAGAGCTTTTGGTCCCAAAACAAGCTCTGCACCGAAAAAAATCCATGGAAGTGGCTGCCTTTGGCCATKCAATGTCTGCAGCATCGAGGGAAATCAGAGATGGAGCAGAAAGGGCTTGCTCAGCTTATCGGCCTTGGAGGATGGGCAAAATTCCGGGTTTTCTGTAAAATTCKTCCCTTTTTTCCCCCAGAGCTGCAGTAAAAAATGCCCAGTGTGGCTGGTGGGAAGGTTCTGAAGCTCAGTGAGTCTGTCAGGGGTTGCTCTGTTCACTGCTGCAGCTCCCAGGATGTATTTAAGGCTCTCCAGCCATCTGGAATTCAGCAGGATGCTCCCAAAACACCGAATCTCACATGGGATTCTCCCCAGGAGATTCATTCAAAGAGGACTCAGTGCCTGAATTCTGTCAGGACCAAATCTTCTCCCTGCAACCCCCAACTCAAAAAAAAGTCCTAAAAATCCAATATCAACCCTTTCGAGGCTTCCCTGGTGATTCCTCAAGGTTTTATCATCAACCCCCCAATAAATCCCATCCCTGCACACACGTGGAAGGGGTGGGAGCTGTGCCATTCCCTCCCTCTCTCCATCCCATTGTGGCAGTTAAAAAGGACAAATGGATCCAGAGGAGCTGCCCCGATGGACACAGGGCTGGGACAGACAAAAAGGAACAGGAGCAAGAAGATGGGGAAAAAAAGGCCTAAAAAAGGAGCATCTGCAGGGAAAGGTTGAAAACCTCCCTTAGGTAGGAAAAGAATCCAGAGTGAAGCCCCTTGAGAAATCACGGAATCCCAGAGTGGAATCCCAGRCTGGTTTGGATTGGAGGGGACTTTAGAGCTCATCCMATTCCATGRGCAGGGACACCTTCCACTCTCCCAGGTTGCTCCAAACCYTGTCCAACCTGGYYTTGGACACTTCCAGGGATGGGGCGGCCACAGCTTCTCTGGGAAATCCRTTCCAGGGCCTCCCCACCCTCACAGGGAAGGATTTATTCCCAAAATCCCATCTAACCCTGTCCTCTGGCAGTTAAAAACCACTGTCCCTTGAATGGGAGTAGCAGATTTACTTGGAATGGGATTGGGGAAGAAATAGTGATTAAGAGCATTTTTATGGCTTTACCTAACCCTTAAAATCCAACCCGGTATCATTTTTACATGGCAAGACCCTGGACTGTCACATCCACCCAGGAATGTCCCAGCCAGCTCCTCTCTCCCCTAAATACCTGGAATTAGAACCTGGTGCAAAGCAACGCTGAGCTTTTTCCACTTCACTTTTCCTGAAAGGTTTTGTTTCCTTAGAAATTTAATCCCTCCCTGAACCTGCCAAGTCAGAAGCCTCTTCCCTCCTCACGCCAAACCCTTGGAAGCAGAGCTGGTGGATTAATCCTACAGCAAAATCATTGAAATTGTGCTTTCCTCCTTATTTTTAGAGAGTCATTTAAAGCTGCTGAAGGTGAGGAAAGCAGAGCAGTTTGGGGAAAAAAAATATAGGGAAAAATAGGAAAAAAAGCTCAATGAAAATTGCAGTTTATTCCAGCCTGTAGGAATTTCACGGTGGGATTCTTGGGGCTGTTCTGTGCAAGGCCAGGAGCTGGACTTGGATGGTCCTTGTGGATCCAACTCAGGATATTCCATGATGTATTTACATACAGTTTATACCAGGTGTAGAATAAATCTGGGGGAAATTGTGCAAGTCCCTGCTGTTTTTAGGGTTTTTTTGGGTGGAAAACACTGGATGGATTTTTAGTTGGGKTTTTTTTTTTCCAATTCCCAGCAAAATTCAGTCCTGCAGAGGTGGAAATCAATCAATAATTCTGGATGTTTGAAGACATTGATGCTCCAACAGAGCAGAGGCAGCTGGTTCTGACCACATTCCTGATTTCCCCTGTCCTGAGTAAAAAATCATTGGAGATTTTCACCTGGAGCAGCTGATGACCAAAGCAAAGATAACTGGGAAGGGAAAACCCAATGGAARTCACATTCCCTTCGCCATAATCAAAGGACATCGACTTTTGCAACTTGGAGAACATCAAATAAATTAACCCATCCAAGTTCAAGGGTTGTGCTCCCCACTGGAGAGACRGGAAGGAGCCAGCTGGGCTGGAAATCCCATCCCATGCCCTCGGCGCTGGCATTCCCAGGAACCTGCCAAGCTGAGCTGGCACTGCTTCCCARCATGGGAATGGGATTTGGAGGGATCTGTTGGGATGGTGGAGCTGGGGAGGAGGAGCTGCTGCTGGCACAGAGCTTTAAACCCACAGCACGAGGGAAACACAGGCAKCTCTGCACTCCTTTGGGGAAAACATCCCACAGGGAATGGGCTGGAAGGACCTTAAAGCCCATTTAAAGCACCTTCCACTACCCCAGGTTGCTCCAACCTGGCCTTGGACGCTTCCAGGGATGAGGCAGCCCCAGCTTCTCTGGGAAATCCATTCCAGGGCCTCCTCAGCCTCACAGGGAGGGATTTCTTCCCAATATCCCATCTATCCCTGCCCTCTCGCAGTGGGAAGCCATTCCCCCTTGTCTTGGCACTCCAAACCCTTGTCTCAAATCTCTCTCCAGCTCTCCTGGAGCTCCTGTAGGCACTGGAAGGGGCTCTCAGGTCTCCCTGGAGCCTAATCTTCTCCAGGCGAACACCCCCAGCTTTCCCATCTCCCTCTATCCATCTACACCYCTCCCTCCTTTATTCCCTAAAACACCATTTCCCTGCTGCTTGCAGTGCAGGGACTCTGTTGAGCAAGGCTGGGAGGAGCTGCAGCTCCGCTCCCAAGGCAGCCCATCCTGCAAAACAAACATTCCAGCCCTCACCGCTCCCTGCCTCGGAACGGGTTTGTCCGAGCCCCAAATTGCTCTAATTACTCATCCCGGCGGTGCCACCAACCCCAGACTCCGTGGAAACAGAAAACAATAAATCAGCGCTTCAAATGAGTCACACCCCGCGGCCGAGGATCGATATTCCTGGCACGGGGGCCGGCATTCCTGCGCTGCTTTTCCGTTTCTGCATTCCTGAGCCTCCTGACATCCTCTGCCGACCGCGGGCAGTGATTTCACCCCCGTGAGTCATCGCCCTGCTATGACCTGGCAGGTTCACGGGTGAAAGAACTCGGTGACTCCTGCAAACATCAGCCCAAAATCCCAAATACAGAGGATTTCTGCCCCTAAAACCCACCATTATCGATATTTGATGTGATTTCACCCCCGTGAGTCATCGCCCTGCTATGACCTGGCAGGTTCATGGGTGAAAGAACTCAGTGACTCCTCCAAACATCAGCCCCAAAATCCCAAATATAGAGGATTTGTCCCCAATACAGAGGATTTCTGCCCCTAAAACCCACCATTATCGATATTTGATGTGATTTCACCCCCGTGAGTCATCGCCCTGCTATGACCTGGCAGGTTCACGGGTGAAGGAACTCGGTGACTCCTGCAAACATCAGCCCAAAATCCCMAATACAGAGGATTTCTGCCCCTAAAAACCATCATTATTGATATTTTATGTCCTGCAGCTTCAATCCAATCCTTTGGAAAAGCGACAGCTCGTCCATAGTTTGTTCCCAGCTCTGTGATCCTCCCTCCCCACGGCAGCACCTTCCATTCATTATTCCTTATCCAGCGCTTTTTCCATTCCTCCCTTCGGCATTGAGGGCAGACACAGTGACCTCCAACTGCTTAAAATTCCCCTGCTTGTCCTTCTGTGCTGCCTGTGAGCACTTCTGGGATAGTTCTAATAATTCTTGGAAGAGAGAGAGCGAGCCCCAGACAGCGCTTTGATGGCAGCAGCGACTCGTGCCTGGGCGGTGACGTCTTCCCACAAAAACCTGGCAAACCACTCATCCCTAAAAAAGGCCTTTGTGAGTCCTCCCTCCCYAAACCTCCCGATTCCTCCACCTCAGCTCACCGTCATCCCTTGGGATTTTAGGTGACAGCTCAGAGACYGAGTCCGAATTTCCGGAATTGGCGACTCGTAGCTCCGTTCTAACCTTGGAATCTCGCCGGCGGGCACGGAATGCCGCGGCAGGGAAAGCAGAGGCTGCGGATCTGGGCAGCTGCTCGCACCCYCAATCCCTTTAAGTCAGCAAAGGAGTTAATCCAGATTAGCTTTGTGCCCACGAAGTGCATTAATAACGCTCCCGTGGCCGGAGCGGGGGCGCCGTCGCCGAGCGAGGCTGACACGGATTACACGCTCCGAGGGCGCTGCATTTCGGGACGCAACTCCTTCTGGAGCCAGGAAGCCCGTGGATAAAGGAAAGAGCACACAGTGGCAACTCGGAGCCTTTTCCAGGGAATTTCGAGCCGGCCCGAGCGCTCCCCAGCTGCTGCTAAAATTGAGGGGASATCCAGGCGAATCTGAAATAATTAATAAGCATTTCGCTAACACAGCTGCTCGAAAATGGGATGTGAACTGAGGTGCCTCTTTTATCCCTTAGGAAGACAAGGATATCTCGGAAGAGCACCATGACTTCCCCAGAGCTCCCTGCAGCCTCTCCCGGGCTCGTCCTGGCAGGAGGCAGCGCGGYGGTTGCCTCACGAATTATTACTTGGGAAGATGAAAATGTGGAGCCTGCTGCTCTTGGAAYGGCAGGGCTTGCACTGTTTGTTTTCCCTTAGAATAATGAAGTTTGCTCCCTGGAAGGGCTGTCTCCCGCAGGGCTCAGACCCCGCGCCGGAGCCACGCGATGGAATTTTGGTCGTGTTTTTCGGCCAAGCTGAGGCAGCTCGATGCTACTGCMCTACAAAGAACAAGTTTTATTTAATATCTTTCCCTCAAAGATATTTTATTTAAGTATCTTTTCCCTATTCTCTCCCAGAATCTTGGAAGCAGGGGAAAATTCACCCAAACATTAAGTGGTGCTGTCGACTGAATCGCTCCCTCCCGGCAGCAAATGCACCTGCAGCTCTGCTTGGTTTTGAATCCAGCACATTGGAATATTCCCAATTTTCCTCACGGATGTAGAGGATCTGTGCAAGCAGCTGGTGTACATCCCTGAGAGCTGCACTTCCCTAAACTCACTGGCTTTGATGGGAATGACTCCAGCCCAGTGGCTGAGGGAGGGGTTGTTGAGGAGGACACAAAGCTCAGGCTCAAATCCTGGGGGAAACTTTGAGACCCTCAGGACAAGAAGGACATGGAGGGGCTGGAGCATGTCCAGAGATGGGAATGGAGCTGGGGAAGGGTCTGGAGCACCAGGAGTGGCTGAGGGAGCTGGGAAAGGGGCTCAGCCTGGAGAAAAGGGGGATCAGGGGGGAGCTTCTGGCTCTGCACAACTCCCTTACAAGAGGGGGCAGCTGGGGGGGGATCAGGATTTACTCCCGGGGAACAGGGACAGGATGAGAGGGAACAGCCTCAAGCTGTGCCAGGGGAGGTTTAGGCTGGATATTGGGAAAAATCCTTCATGGAAGGGGTGGTCAGGCACTGGCACAGGCTGCCCAGGGYGGTGCTGGAGTCCCCATCCCTGGAAGCATCCAAAGGTGCGTGGATGCGGCACTTGGGGACATGTTCAGGTTAAGGGTTGACTCCATTATCTTGGAAGGTTTTCCAACCTTAATCCTAAGAAGGGAAGCTGCAGAAAGATCCCTGCACAACCAGAAAGCCACGACCCCGCTCCAGCTCCGACAACACTTCCTAGGATCAAGGAGCCCCCCCACGAGCAGCACCTCCCGAATCCCTGTTCCGGTGCCAAGGTGYGCGGCGCTGCCGGATCCCGAGGGCCGCAGCTTCCCGTGGCGATTCCCAGCGGATACTCACTGTGTGAGAAGCGCTGGGTGATGGGGGTGCCGGGGTAGGGATAAGTGCGACTCTCCCACTGGATGTTCCCTTCTTGCACTGCCTTGATAAAGCCGTGGTAACACTGGTGGGCCACGCCTGGGGAGAGAGCAGCACCACATCAGCACACGTGGGACAGACCCAGCCCGCAGCACCTCCAGAGAGCCCTTGGGGTTGGGTTACAAACAGGCTGGGAACCCGCAGGATTGAAGGGAATAAAGAAAAGGAACTCCGCAAGTGTGGAAATCGCTGACCCCGGTCACGACAGCCCCGGCAGCTCCAGCTCGGGAAGCAAAGCCTTTGGGAAAGGAAGGAAGCAGCGGGATGCTTTGCAGAGCTGGTGTTCAGCCCTCCCTGCTCCACCACAGCCCCTTGTTCCCTCTCACACCCCGAGGAGCAGCTTCCCCTCCCTCGAGGAACCTCAGAGCACAAACAATGTGCAATAATCAGTTTTTAAGAGTGAGGATGCAGCTATAAAAAAAAAATTAGATCTAAAAAATTTAGGAGAGGAGACATCAGGGATAAAAACCAGCAGGGATGCCCCAAGGCTGCCACTAATTCTGTGTGAGGGTGCTGGGAGAGGCCAGAGGCTGCTCCCTGCAGAGAGAAAAGGGTCTGGAGGAGATTTCTGGTGGCACCTGCAATGAGGATGCCACGACCTGCCAAGAGTTTTTCCCCAAGCCCTGTGCCAGGAACACCCCCAGCGAGAAATCCCAGTCTGGGATATAAAGCAGGAAGGGTTTTTTTTAATAAAAAAATAAAAGCCTGGGGTCCTCGAGGAGCTGCTCCCCGAGAGTCACACGGGAAACGGAATGTGAGCTCCAGGACTGCACAGCAGATGTATCCTGGCAAACAGGAAAAATCAACCAGGACAAAACACAGCAATTGTTTACCTCGAGTGACCTCTGTGGGCACAGCACACAGGTGGTGCTCACAGCCCCTTTTTTGGCTGGAATTGCCCCAAAACGGCCCAGCTGCCCAGCACCACTCTGTCCCCTGAGAGGTGACACAGCCCAAAGCCACGCTGTGCCTCGGGCTGCTCATCCCTCTGCTCCAGGATGTTTTCCACATCTCTTTGGGGTGAATTCCAGCTGCATCCCCTCCAGGCCACTCCAGGAAACAGCCAAGGGGCTGCAGCACTCGGAAAAGACCTTCCCCCAGGGCTGTGGGCGGCTGCTGCCCCAAAATTATGCAGAAAAGGAGGAATTTGGGGCCTGTTTTTTTTAACCTCCAGCCTGTTCAGCTCTGGGCAAAGTGGGAAAAGCCTGGAATGCGAGCAATGCTTCCAGATGAGAAGTCCATGAACGAGCCATCACCCCACACAACTGCCAAGGGCACTCCTCAGCTGACACCACTCCGTGTTTTCCAGAAGGAACACGTTCCCCTCRTGCAGCAACGCGTCCCATTTCCCACGGATTTAACTGTGGTCTCCTCTGAAACTCCTTGTTTTTCAAATGAGGCCCGTGATTAAAGCGTGCACCCAACAGCATCGTCCCAGAAATCACCCAGGGGATTAAAATAAAACCAAGCAGAAGGTTCTGCTTGTATCCTTGCCCAAATGTTCCCTCCTTGTTTGCTGTATCATACTCCTCCAGCATTAAAATATCCCCAGAAGGCTTCGGAATGAAGGCAGTGAGGAGGCAAAGCGAAGGATCTGTGTCTCAGGGCTACTCTTTCAGGAAGTTTGAATATGCACATCTCTATTCATGCACATTTTATATTCCACTTATCTCCAGCAGAGCTGGAAGAACCAGAGCCGGGGCTGTTTCCAGCTGAAAGCAGCAGCTTTGGGAATGTTAATTACCGAGCAAGACGCTAACGAAGCACAATTAAAGCCACATTAGACATGGGACAATGGCAACAGGGAGGAAGCTGCAATCCAAGGTCACCAGTGCGGCACTGGGAGCATCCAAAGGCAGCAAAGGGAGCTGCTCTGTCCTGGGGTTTGGGCTGGAARGSAYCTSAAAGCTYATCCAGCTCCAASCCCTGCCATGGGTGGAACCTTCCACTATCCCAGGTTGCTCCAAGCCCTGYCCAGCCYGGCTTTGGACRCTTCCAGGGATGGGGAATCCACAACCTCCCTGGGTTTTCCGCCCCAAGAGAGGCTGAGGGTTCAATTCTGTGCTGTTACAGCCCYGCCTCGAGCAAAGGGAGTGACCCGATGGCTGTTGGGATTTTTCTGGGATTTTTACAGAGGAGTTTGAGTGGAAAACACGAGACAGGGCTAAAAGAGAGCCAAGAGCAGCTGGGCTACAAATCYCTGCTCCCACAAGGAAACAAAAGCACCGCCATGTACCTTTGATGAGTCGATACCACTGTTTGCACACAAGGGCAGCGGTTTTGTGCTCCTGGTAGGGAGAAAGGAAGGAGAGGATATATTCCAGAACCTCTTCTGGGAGCTCCAGCATCGATCTGTTGTGCCTGGGCCCCTCGGCCTCCAGCTCGGCGTGGGGCTCCTCCTCCTGCTCCATCGTCCCCTCCAGCGCGGCGTCCTCGGCGTCCACGGCCATGAACCCATCGTCGTCACTGTCCGAGGAGCTGGCCATGGCATCCCACGTCACAGCTGGGAAAAGGGACAACCAGGAGGTCACACAGGGAATTGGGAGCACCAGGAATGCACCGTGAGGGCTCCAAAGGGCTCTGTCCCAGCAAACTCCAAGTGGAGGACGTGGGGTTTGCGGGTTTGGAGCAGGTGAGGGTGGTTTAGGAATGTTTTCCCAGGTCACTTTGTCTCTTCCCACCCTGCTGCTGCTTCCAGTTGGAAGCAGAGAGCCAAAGCCAAACCCCCGGAGCTGCTGCTCCCTCGCTGGGCACGACAAGACATCGCCCTGCCCTGCTCTGCACCGTGGGGCCCAGCTGGGATAGGGAAAGGGATCCCTGTGGAATGTCAGCCAAGGTGAGACGGGATCACAGCGACATTTACAGTCCCTCCACCCCTGTGGAACCAGTTTTCCCAGCCTGTTTTATCCCAAACAACTCCTCGTGGGGGGAAAAAAAATCCCTGTCTCATTCTCACTCCCCTTTTCCTTTTATTTGTTAAATACCTGCACGCAGCCCTGGCTGGGTGGGTGAGGAAAGAAAATCCCCCTGGGATTTCCTGCCGATGGAAGGCTGGGATATCGGGGGCTGGATCTCCAGCTGCTCAGCACATCCCAAGTGTAAGGGAACGCCTCGGTGACAGGAATGTAGCATGAAATAAATCCACCTTAACGAGCGGCCCCGTCCCATTCGGGCACACTGGGAGGTTAAATCCATGCCTGTTGCTGCAAGACAAATCCCTGGACTCTATTTCCCAGGAAGCAGCCAACCTGCTTGGAGGAGAGCGGCAACAGTTTTGCCTTCCAAGGTGGCTGAGCAAAGATCAGGGGACGGAGCTGCTCCCTGACTGCTCACGGATCAATACCCAAACCACAGCCACAGCTCACGAGGGGCTTTCTTTTCCAGAAATTCCCTTTTTATCCTTTCCTAGCACAAGGAAAAGACCCAGGACAGGACAAGCTCCCAGTTCTTGCATTGCTCAGCATGAGTTTCTCTCAAGCCCACAAGGCAGAGGCTGCCCAGCCATCTCCTGGTCCTGAATTAACCAGGATTATTGGATGCAGATCCACACAGTCCATAGGCTAAATCCAATCTGCAGCAAGTCCAGGGAGCAAAGATTTTTCCCAACACAGATCTTCCCCAACATACTTCAAGAATATAATATCCTATTTTTCCCAAACTCTTCCTTATCACAGAAAACAGGCCTGGAAGGAACTGAAAGTTATTTGTGTCATGGTTTAACATGGGTAATTCACCAGGATAAATATCCTGATATAGAAATATCCTGATAAATAAACCCCTCTGAACCACATCARCGTGGTTTATTCATCAGGAATAAGCTGAGCTGCCGTCACAAGCTCCCAGCCACGCAAACTCCACCATCTCCCAGCCGAATCCAGCGTTTTCCCATCCCGGCACGGAGCGGAAGAGCCGTGGGAATAGCAGACGGCGGAGACGCGGAGCGGAAAAGCTTCCATGGCAACCAATTCATGCCCAGGAAAATGACAAGGAGACAGCATCAGTCTCCACTTCTGTCAGGTTCCCYGATGAAGCAGCTTTGGGGCTGTCAATCTCGGGGAGGAACCACGGCGCGGCGTTCTCATCCCACCAGACGCTCCGCACGTTTTCCGCGTCAGGAATCCCTCCCGGAGCCGATGTTGTGACAGGGGGAGGCAGGAACCCAAACGTGTGACACTGCCAGAAACCCGCCTTACGCAGCAGAACAGGCACAGATTCCCAGGGATTGAGGGGTGGAAAATGGGAGGAGAGAGGAAAAGCGGAGTGGTGCTGGAGAACGATGGAAAAGCAGAGGGTTGGAGCTTTTCCAAGCAAAGGCCTGTGCCGGTTTCCAGCCAGGGAGCCAGCGGTGCTCCAGCCTCGGGATGGTTGGAAGCAGGAGGGTCTGTCCCTCCCTCACGGCCCAGGAAAAGGGAGCAGCACAGCTCCCCAGCAGGTTTCACACCCTAAGAATGGGCTAGAATCCCAAACAGGAGGGCGTTTGCCTCCGGCTCAGGGATAACGGGATCCTGCGGATCCAGGGCTGGGGTGTTGTCAAGACCAYGTGTGATCCCAACAGCTTCATTTGTCCTTTAAATCATGTCCAAATCCTGCTGGAGGGAGTCATGAGAAGCACAGGAGTGAATGCCTGCTATACAGAGGGGTTTTCCAGCTATTAAATCCCAATTTGGATCCTCTRGAGCAGGCTTGGGAACGACCCAACACAGCAGGTTCATCCCAGGCACAAGCCAACAAAAATCATCATTAAGGCTGATTTTAAAACAGCAGGAGGAGCCTCAAACAGATCTGAGGATGGAGAAGCTCCACTGAGTTTTGTCTGCTCTTCCCAAGCCACTTGATAATGTCATAAATATTCCAAAGCATTTACTCTGCTAAATCCTTGTTTCCTAAACGTTTGGGCGTAAGGAAGAACCATCCTCGGAGTTTTCACACCCATGCCGTGTTCTTTTTCTGAAGGAAAACAAGACCAGCAATAAACTCAGCTCCCAAAAGGAAACTCAGCGTCAAAATAACCCTCCAAGCTTGACCTGCCATGGATGTGGATTCCGTTTGGAAGGGTGGGCTGGGAATAACCACCCCCGGATTGCAAAGCAAAGCCGTGTCCTAAAACCCAGCTCCAAGGAAAAACCATCCCAGGCAGTCAGCAAGAAGGAGCTGAAGCATCCCAGCAGCTCCTATTGGCAGTCACTCAGCAGATCCATGGGAGAAAATCCCACGCCTGTGGTTTTATTGGTTATTCCAAGAGCAGAGCTGAGCATTCCTGCGCTTTGGGGGGATGCAACAGCTGCTTTCTCCCTCATCCTGGCTCTCCAGGTGCTCTCTGCTTGCTGGGCTTCACTTTGTACCTGGGCTAAAACGAATCTCTGAGCACTCAAAAAGCTGCAACGAAGAGATTTAAACATTTGGGTCTCATCCCAAAGCACCTGCAATCCAATGAACTCCGGGATGGATCCCGGAGCCCCATTCTGCTCGGATCGACCGCTGAAAACACCAACAAACCCCCCCCAAAACACCCCATTATATTTTGCACCCCAAAGTCCCAGGGAAATGCCTTTATATCCCAGCACTAGGAAGGTTTTGGGGCGTTCAGGAAGGGAGCAAGGAGGAATTGCAGCTGCTTCAAACATCCCGTAAGGAAAYGCTGGAAGGGCAACGGGAGCGCAGCTCTGCCGGCGCCGATGGAATCTGCCTGCCCCTTCCCTAAAAGCCGTGTCTCTGCCAGCTGGCAAAACCTTGTAGAATCCTTTTCCTCCTTTCAGAGCACTTCAATTTGCCCTCCCTCCCCTCCTGAAAATTAGTTAAGAACCTGCTATTTATTCCTAAAGTAATTATCTGGAACAAGCAGCTGAGGGATATTAAAAGCAGGCAAAAATAACCCCACCGGGCTGAGGCACCGCTCAAACCCCGCTCCTGCAAATCCCCCCTTGGATCCAAGGAGCTTTTCCTACCTGCAGGCTCCTCTCCCGGTCCCATGGACCCCAAATCTCAGGCGTGGGTGGCATTGGAGGTTCCCATCCCGGAGCTGCCTCCTCTTCTCCACCACTTCCAGCTGCTTTAAGAAGCGCTTGAACCCGCAGGGTTTTTGACCTGCCYTTTTTTTTTTTTTTTCCTTTCGTTTTTATGGATTTTAAAGGAAAAAAGCCTCCAAGGGAAAGTTGTTGAATGGAAATGAGAGGCTGAGCAACAGTCCTGAGTCAGAGCACGTTACACTCATTTTCACATGCCACAAAAAGTGCTCTCTCCAAAGGCCATCGGAGGAGCTGCCTTGTTCCCACCGGGGAAAAACCATTCCAGGTGTGTGAATTCCTGGGGCTGGTAGGAGAAAGGGATTTAATTGCGCTTGGCAATCAGGAGCTCTGGTGGTAATTTAGGGGTGGAAGGCAGCGACTGTCTCCAGCCTGCTCCAGACTCTTCCTCATACTTTGGAATTGCTTCTTCCGCATGCCAGGGGGGCACTTAGGGAGACATTTCCACTTTTGGGATTATTCTCTTCCCCAGTTTCAATAAAAATCCTATTCCATCAGACAGACATGTTTAATAATAAGGCTGTTTTCCTTGAAAAAATTCCTATCTGTTTGGAAAGGATTCTTTTCACATTTTTAGTAGTGTTTGTGTCATCAAGGATTTCACCATCAGCTTTTCCCTGCTCCCAGTTTCGCCCTAAAAGAAGCCCTGAGATCTTTTTTGGGGAGGAAAGAGGAAAATCCAGTACCATTTCCTAGGAGAAGCACAATATTTTATAAAAGCAACGGCACAGGGAGTGAAAGGTCCGTGGGAACCATGGGATTCAGGATAGGGATAAACACCCTTAAATAAGAAGGTGTTTCCAGTCCTCCCAAACTTCCCCCAGCTGGAGCTGATCCTATTGGAAATGAACTGCTGGGCAAGCTCAACAATGGGGAAAAAAGCACATTTTAGTCAAAAAAACAAAATAAASTCTCTGGCAAACTCTGGGATGAGCAATATCCTGCCTGTGCTGAGCGAGACCTCGGGAACACCAGCACCATGGATTCTCCTTATCCCTGCAAAACAGGCAATTCCAGAAGTTCTTTGAA
This sequence comes from Amblyornis subalaris, assembly GCA_018881555.1. Taxonomy (NCBI): domain Eukaryota; kingdom Metazoa; phylum Chordata; class Aves; order Passeriformes; family Ptilonorhynchidae; genus Amblyornis; species Amblyornis subalaris. The sequence continues at coordinate 1,908,939 of JACAXG010000150.1, forward strand.
GAACACCTTTCCCTTTTTTCCCCCCTTTCAACAGGAAATTGGGGTTTTATTCTTTCATACAAGTCCCAGCTTTACCCAGGAAAAGGAAGGATTCCTAAACTCCATCGGCAAGGTTGAAAATTCCAACATTTCTCTGTCAGCATAAACCCCTTGTGCTTGTTTTGCCTGTTAAAACAGTGGATTTAGGGATTCCAGAGACAAATTCCAAGTGACATCATTTTTATTGCTGCACATTGTCCTGGAACAGCATCATTACAGCTGAATTTTGATTGATATTTCTGGAATAAAAAGGTATAAAATTACCAGGAATTCCTCCCATCCCAAAGACGAGCTGGCCCTCAGCTATTCCAGATTTTCCTGCTCAGTTTTTTCCAAGCTTTCAGGTAAAAAAATGATGTAACATTACACAGCAGGATTTCTTGCACAGACAGCTCAGCAACCTGCAAATAAATCCTGCTGAATCTGTTCTCCTACAAAATTAATGCACTGAAAACCAGAATGAAAACGTGGAATGAAAGTCTGGATTTATTATGGGAATATAACTCAGGGAGCTGGTGTTTGATGGAGTTTTATGGTGTGGGGTTCACAGGAACAAGGGGAAGCAGCAGAGTTTAGTGACACCACATTTGAGGTGTCTGTAGGGAAATCTGTAATAATAGTAATAAATATAAAAAMYAATAAAAAATATAATAATGATTGCGAATTTGCCCCAAGGCTTAATACAATATTAATAAATATTAATAAATAGGAAGGAAATTTCTAATGGAACCATGAGGAAAACTCTGCTACTGACCTAAAATCCAGCCCAGTTCTGACCACACGAAAAATAACTCTGAAAACACAATTCCTGTAAGTTCTGTATTTCCATTTCCATTTTCACACCAAAAAAATACAATCCTTAAATGTCCCTGCAGAACGCCATGAAAAAAGCCAAAATCTCCACCATCCACCAACCCTTCCACTTGTTACGGATGCGTTCGGGATTTGCAGAATTTCCRGGTTTTTGGACAATATTTTTACCCTTCAAAGCCTTAATTTGTTTAAAAGCTGCCAAAATCTGGCCCGTCAAGCCCTGGCAGCTCAGGTGCAAAAATGGGATGTTCCCTTTTCCCGAGCTCCTGAAATCCGCCCCTAAATTCCGTAGGAAATGAGGAGGATTTCGGGCTCACACGCTCCCTCTGCCGGCTCCCGCCAATCCCATAATTCCAATTACCCTCACCTCATGTTCTCCCAGCAAACAAATCCTGTTTCATTTGCAAACTGAACTCCTCGTGAGCCCCAAATCCCGGAATAATCCCTGACCAGGCAAATAAAAGGCTTTGGAGCTGGAAAATTGAGGGTTTTTCCCAAGGAAAAGGGCAGCTGCTCSTCCTGTTGTAACATCCACAGTCGGAGGATGAACTTTACAGGATAAAAACATCCCATGGGATTTATCCAAACCTGCCCAAGRTGATTGATTGGCAAGAATTCCCGATTGGGAATGCTGAGTAAACACACACCGGGAGATCCTGGGAATTACTGTCACTTCTTCCTTCATTAAGGGCGCACAGGAGCCACTGGACGAGCTCTTGGAAAGCTGTGGATAATTATTTTGAGGACATCCTGTAAAAATATCCCAGCACTCCAGAGGTTCTGCAGGCGTCTCAGACCTCCCAAAGTCACCGAAATTGGTTCATCCAATAAAGGGAATTTATAACGGAACCACGAGGAAAACACGGCCGCTGACCTAAAATCCAGCCCAGTTTTGCTCACACGAAAAATCAGCCTGAAAACACAATTTCTACAAATTCTGCATTTCCATCTCCATCCAGCCCAGTGCCCATTTCCATGTTCCAACMGCCCGGGCGGAAGAATTAAATGAAAAACGTGGAAATAGCTGAGAATAATTGAACRAAAAACGTGGGAATAGCTTAGAAAAGGGTTTGTTAAAACATCCAAASCTACTGGATGACTTAATTCCCGAGTTTCTGTCAGGCTGCATCAGATGCCTGTGGGGTGATTTTGTTAGAATCTGTTCCTTGCACGGCACAACTGACAGATCCCAAGGGCTGCTCCCGGCACAATTCCCAGCGATCGCATCCACCTCCTCCAGCTGCACAGGCAGCTGGGGAAGCAGGAAAATGGCATTTCCTACCCCTGCACCGCTCGGGATGGGAGGGTGGGACCTTTTCCTCCTCGGTCTGCAGGATTTGGAGCTCTTTTGCCTTTGGTGAGGAGGCTCACAGGCCCTTTCCCGTGAAACTTGGGGGAACTGAGGATCATGGAATGGTTTGGGTTGGAAGGGACCTTAAAACTCATCTCATTCCACGAGCAGGGACACCTTCCTCTATCCCAGGTTGCTCCAAGCCCCGTCCCACCTGGCSTTGGACACTTCCAGGGATGGGGCAGGCACAGGCTACTCCATTCCAGGGCCTCCCCATACTCACAGCCAGGAATTCCTTCCCAACATCCCATCTAAACCTMCTGGATCCTAGAGCAGGATCTTTGAGTCCTTCACGCTGCTGTTGAACCAGGCAGAGAGGGGMAGCAGGGTCAGGAATCAGAGGGAAAGCAAACTGTCCAAGCCTTGTTCCCAAAAATCCATCCAAAGACGGACACAGGACTCCCTTCAGAAACTGCCAGCACTTCCAGAGGCTYGGAATAATCAGCTTAACACCCTCCCTGCAGTGTTGTCCACAATCCAGGCAATCTCTGSTGGGACAACCAGTCAGGATTTAGATTTCCAATGCGCCTGCAAAATTCAGGTTTAAAATTTCCCTGCAGAAATGAGGATGGAGTTCAGGACAAGTCAAGCAAAGCCAGGTCAAGGTCAGGGTTTTCCAGTGGGGAACTCACCCTGGGGGTTCTCACACTCCAACCCCTGGTTCTCCATCCCAGCATGGTCTTTGGYAGCACACACACCCATCACAGAATCATGGAATTGGTGAGGTGGGAAAAGCCCCCCAGGATCATCGAGTCCAAGCTGTGCCCGACCCCCACCTTGTCCCCAGCCCAGAGCACTGAGTGCCACCTCCAGGAATTCCTTGGACACCTCCAGGGATGGGGACTCCAAACCTCCCTGGGCAGCCCCTTCCAAGGCCTGACCGCCCTTTCCGTGAGGAAATTCCTGCTGGTGTCCAACCTGACCCTTCCCTGGTGCAGCTTGAGGCCATTCCCTCTCCTCCTGTCCCTATTCCCTGGGAGCACAGCCCGACCCCCCCCGGCTGTCCCCTCCTGTCAGGGAGTTGTGCAGAGCCAGAAGGTCCCCCCTGAGCCTCCTTTTCTCCAGGCTGAGCCCCTCCAGCTGCTCCAGCCCCTTCCCAGCTCCATTCCGTTCCATGGACATGCTCCAGCCCCTCCATGTCCTTCTTATCCTGAGGATCCCAGGACTGGAGGTGCCCCAGCACAGGGGACAGGCACTGCCCTGTGGCTGTCACCAGCCAGGGGCCATTGGCCTCTTGCCCACCTGGGCACACCTGGCTCATGGCCAGCCCCTGGCACCGGTGGAGGAGGATTTGGGGGGGAAGAATTTCATTTTTGCAATAAACAAAGTCATTCCTCAGCCCAAACTCACAACCCAGAAGGTTCCTTTCTCCACTAAAATACACAAGTCATGAACAGCCTCCAGACCTTTCACCCGAAGGGAGGATGAGCTCAAGGCTCCCGACTTTCAAGCCRTAAAAAAAAGAAGGATCTACTGGAATAAAAATGTTTTAGTGCAGCCTGGGTAGCCAAGGTTCAATTTAAATCGATCTCCAGAGCTTTCAGGAGCACTGCTGACTTGGCAGCAGCGCTGATGCAATGTTTTGTCAGCAAGCAGGACACCAGGATATCCAACACCATCTCCACACGGACACGATCAGGGATGAGCAGCACCAAGGGGCTCTCTCCTGATCTCAGCTCCTGGGCTGTGACACGTGCTGTGTGTGTCTGACACACTCCTCGTGATGTCCACTCGCTGTGTCTCACACCAAATCCATTTGGGTGCCACCTTCCCACCCATCCCTGCCATTCCCGAGGGGAAGCCTTTGATGGGAGCCGCCAGCTGGGGATTCACCACCCCAAAGCCCGCCCAGGAGCAGGGCTGGATCACAGCAGAGGGAGTTTCAAGGCAGATCTGTTTGCTAAACACATTGCAACAATAGAGAAGATGTTTCCCCTCTGTAAACGTGGGACAAAAGGAGTTTCCATCACAGACACACACGCGGAGCCACAGCCTGAAACACCYTCACACATTCCAGCCTTCACACATTCCACTAATTAATCCCATTTTGCAGGTAAAGGAACAAAAGCCCCAATAAGATGGGGTYGAGCAAACCCTCATCAGCACTGGGATTACAGCACCAGAGGCTCTCAGCTCCCTGAGCTCTGCTGCTGCTCCTCTGGAGTGCAGATAGCTGGAAACAGATAGCTAAAGGGACTGACAAGAAATATGGAAAGGGACTTTGGACAAGAGCCTGGAGTGACAGGAAAAGGGGGAATGGCTTCCCACTGACAGAGACTAGGTTTAGACGGGATATTGGGAAGAAATTCCTGGCTGTGAGGATGGGGAGGCCCTGGAATGGATTTCCCASAGAAGCTGTGGCTGCCCCATGCCTGGAAGTGTCCAAGGCCAGGTTGGACAGGGTTTGGAGCAACCTGGGATAGTGGAAGGTGTCTCTGCYCATGGGYTTTAAGGCCYCTCCCAATYCAAACCATTCCATGATCCTTTGATACACAAAACATAWGGGGATGGAAAGTGTGATATTCCTGACAAGGAAATCAGCATTGAGCACTTCCTCGATCCCCATGGAAAGGGCTGRAGTGTGTAAACTCCAAATGTGCCAGAATTCACGGCTGGGCTTTTTTAGCAGAAAATGTGAATTAGGGAGGGCCAACGCCCACCAACCTCTGCACACTTCAGACCATGGACCCCTCGCTGTGAGTGCACTGGGGATGGACAGAAGAACCTACCAGCCTGAAGGGCCATGGTTGAGATGTTGGTGTTGGAGAAGAGCAGTGCCAGAGCCTGGGAAAGAGGGAAACACCGGCTTCAGGACCAGGCATCACAATTCCCTGCTCAAAATCCCATGGAGCCGAYGTGAGCTCAGTGCTTTGCAGCCCAGATTCCAGGGTGTCTCTGATTCCCTGTCAGTGGAGCTGGGAGAGCTTCTCCCGGGGCTCCAGCTCCTGCTAAACACATTCCACAGCATCATGGAATATCCTGAGCCGGAAGGGACCCACAAGGATCAGAGTCCAGCTCCTGGCACTGCACAGGACACCCCAACAATCCCACCCTGTGCATCCCTGGGAGTGTTGTCCAAAYGCTCCTGGAGCTCTGGCAGCCTTGGGGCCATGACCATTCCCTGGGGAGCCTGTTCAGTGCCCACCACCCGCTGGGGGAAGGACCTTTTCCTGATATCCATCCCAAACCCCCTGACACAGCTCCAGCCATTCCCAAGGGTCCTGTCCCTGCTCACCAGAGCAGAGTTTGGAGCTGCCCCTCCACATTTGTCCCAGCACCTTGGCAGGGGGAAAATCCCAACCAGCTTCCCAACGGGAAGTGAGGAACAGATGATTCCTTTAAAGCTTTGAGGTGGTAAAGCAGATGGGCAGGGATGGATTCGAGGTGCAGAGCAGCCCAGGGGTGGTGGCAGTGCCACCCTGTCATTACAAAACTGGAAGGATTGCTCCGTGTGCCCTCCGAGCCCAGGCTTGAAAGGAAGGAGAAATGGGGCTAAATCCACAGGGAATCCCGACACAGAGAGGTGTGAGGGGCTGGGAACAGCACCCACAAACCCCCAAACCAAKTGAGCCAGGACAGGAAAACCCAACCTAGGAATTCCATTCAAAACAGATTTCATGAGTTTGACCCACYCTGGGCAGGATGAGGATTTGCTGCAGTTTCCACTCGTTTGGAGAATTTGCTCTTGCTTTTTATAGGATTTTTTTATTCCTCAGCTAATGGGAAAGGCAATGCACGGAGAAGCAGAAGCACTGGATATTAGGGATGAGAAAARCAGGAGCTATCCTTCCATCCTTGTGCCGTATCTCAGGTCTGTTTTTTTAGAGGGGCTTAAAAATATTAAATATTAAATACTAAGAAAGAGACAACAACAACAAAAGAAGTCAAATCCATATTATGTTAATAAGCAAATAAAAATTCAGGGAAATCGTGCTAATTTCAAATTAATCTCTAGCATTTAATGACAAAATGAGCTTTCCAAGATGTCCTTTGGTTAACGTCCTGTCACCCCAACAATCACCATTAACAGGCACCGGAATGGGGCAAATCCCAGATCACCACATGTTCTGGAACCCTGGCATCCCAAAGCATCCAGGAATCCTGTTCAGAGCAGGCTAAAGCATCCCCTGTATCCCCTCCAGAGCCACAATGAGTCCAGGTCCACAGAATCCCGAAGGTCTGGGAGGTTTCAGGAATTCCCAGCAGCTGTTGGGACCGGGAAAGAAGACAACCAGCCCAGAAACATCCGTGGGAAAAGCAGGATGGATTAAGGGTGGCTGCTCAGAGGAACTGAACTCACTAACTCCAAACTGGATGTGATGACACTGCTACAGAGGGAGCTGCCACTTGGTTTTGTCCTTCCAGGTGTTTCGGGCAGCTGGCAAAAGGCTCCGACGTGCACCCGGCACCAGGGACGGGAAAAAACAGAGATTCCCACACCCTGCCCCTTCCCTGGAAGCTCAGCGTGAGGGTAACAGCACCCAAAGGGTTCCCGAGTCTGTTTTAAAGCACAAATAAATCACTTGGATCACTGCAGGCTCTCCGGAGTGACAAAAAAGCCATTTGGAATGATTAATCCGTGTCACAGATTCCCTGATTTAAGGAGTTTTGGGATGGACAGTTCTTCCCGCGGCCACCCCGACCTTACACCRAGATTTTGACATTTCTGAGCTGCTTTTCACCCAGAAAACCCCAAATCACTCCTCTGCCCACTGAAAACTAACCAGAGGCACAAAATCATGGAATGGTTTGGGTTGGAAAGGACCTTAAAAGCTCCTCCCATTCCAGCCCTGCCATTCCAGGTTGCTCCAAGCCCCATCCAACATGGTCTGGAATGAGAAGCTCCAAATAAATAAAGGCAGCTCTGCCAACTTACCTTAAGCCTTCAAAACCCCCGAATTATGACAAAATTGGCACAAGCACAAGACAAAAYGAGCCAGGGAAGTGCTTCCAAAGGAGTCTGGAAGCCAGGGAGAGACGCAGCTTGTCGGAATTGCCAATCACTGCTGCCTGAACCACATCCATGAGGGGGAAAACGAGGATTTGCAGTCACGGATGCTGCAGTGGGAGTTCAGCAAGCAAAGAGAAATATTTCAAGATTGCCATAGAAATGGGGGAGCGAACACAGTCCAGAGCAGCTCCCGGAACAGCAAATTCCTGACGGGAAGAGCCCCGATTCCTGCAGGTTGCTCGACACGAGCCACGATTTTCACGTGGATGTGTCACCCCTGCTCCGCTTTGATCCAATGAGGCGAGCGAGTTCAAAAGGAATTCTGACCTGGATTCCCGAACTCCATCAGAAGCTGCTCTGGCTGCTCCTGGCAGCACAGGCTCCGTGTGGGAGACACCCCGGAGAGACGCCGGCAGTGCCACTCGGGTCGGAAAACGCGCCCTGAAAGGAGCTCCTACCTGGAGAAACACCCACGGAGCACATCCCAGCACTTCCCAGAGTCCTGCTTCCAGCTTTTGTCTGGATTTGGGCCAAACCTGAGCCCGGTTCCGGCTCTAACACCTTTTCCAAGCCCCCACAGCCATCCCCACGCGATGCTGCCTTTCCAAAGCTTATCCACCTTCAACCTCAGGAAAATCCATCTGGGCAAAGCCTGAATGGATGTTTTCCAACAAAGCCAGCCCTGGCGGAATACACAGGGAAAAATCACTTCCCTCGGAGGCGCAGCTCTGTTTACACAGAGAGTGGGAAGCCTTTTCCAGCAGCCCTCCCTCACATCCTGTGGAAGTGGCTGGGATGGAAGCGGGCTGTGCCCAAACCCAACGCCCCTGGGAAGCCCTGGAAACAGAMCTTCACGGATCAGCCGAGTGCTGGGAATGCACAACCAGACCATCCCCGTCCTCCCTCCCCAAACCTGCAGCTGCTGCCACTCCAGCTAAACATAAAGATTTATATACATTACATTTCCCGAGATTCAGGATGGGAGCATCAGCACATGCCGGCTCTCCCTGGGAGCAAACACCCCTCCGGAAGGTGTCGGCTGCAGTGGCTGAAATCCCAAAGCCAAAGGTAACACACGTTCCACAGCGGGAAGAAACCTTCCCCACCTTCATTCCAACCCCAGGCAGGGCAGGAACACGTGTCCTGCAGGTGAGATTCCTCCAGGGGCTGCTCCCCCTGGGAAAACCGGAGTCCCAGGGAATAAAGGCTGAAGTGAACGCAAATTAAAATTTAAAATCACACACATCGACTGTAAAAATCCAYGAGAGAAAGGGATAAAACCATCCAGAGCCTTTCCAAACCCAAGAGCTTCACCTGCCACCCCGGAAAAGAAATGCTGCCTGGGTGGAGTCACCTGCCAGGGAAAACTGCAGGGAACACAGCAGGAAAAACACGCACAAACATCCCTGCCATGCCAAAACAACCACGGGATGTGGCTCTGCCGCTGCCTGAGCACGGAGACACCACACTCCTGGAGAACAGGATGGGATCCAATGTGGGAACACCACCACGTGCAAGACAGGCACCCTCCTGCCTTGGAAAAAACAGTCCATGGCCAGGTTGGATGGGGCTTGGAGCAACCTGGGATAGCGGAAGGTGTCCCTGCTCATGGCAGGGGGGAACGGGATGGGCTTAAAGGTCCTTTCAACCCAAACCATTMTGGAATTCTATGGAAGAGCCASAATTCTGCCCAATATTTGCTCCTTTCTCTCCCAATTGTGACACTAAGGAAAGACCGAGCCCAGTGGGACACAACCTAAAGCAATACTCCCGGTTTTTAGCCTTCCTCTGGCATCAGCATAAGGAAAAGGAAGGAGAGATGGCGATGGGAGATGAGGAAACATCCCCCTCGGGGATTTGGGCTCCAGAGGGGCCAAGCCCTGCCTGCAGCCACTATGTCGCGATATAAAGCACTTTGTCAGGGCACTGCGGCACCACCCCCGACCCGGCGCTTCCCGAGCCCGCCCGAGAGGCTCCGCTCGGGAAGGACAGGTAGGAAAAGGCCCTTCCCACCCCGGGCGAAGATTTAGGTCAGCAGCATCTCCAAGGGAATTCACGGTAATTCCTGAATTCCTGCCCCTTTCAGCCAAGGGGAAGAGCTCCAGCCGCTGACCTGAGCCGGCTCCCTGGGATAATTAAAGCCATCCGAATACAAACGACATTCCCGGTGATCCCAGGGTTATCTCCCATCCCCGTTCCGCAGACAAGCATTTCGACTCCCCTTTTGTTCCTGCTCCAAGCATTCCTTGGAGTTCAGGTCATTACCAGCGAGACACCCCGGCTCTGCTCCCGCTCCTCCCGAGAAACGCCCTGCCCCGCTGGAAAACGCGATTGGAAAAGGCGATTGGAAAAGCCCAGAGGTTTGGGCAGATGAGATAATCCTCGGGCAGAGCCCCTGCAGCGGCTGCTCAGCCCGGCCCCGCCGTGACAAGAACACGATCCCAAATAAAAGCCATTCCCAAAGCCCCGAGCGCAGACGGGCGGCGGAGACAATGGGGAGCAACACCCCAAAGCGCCGCAATTCCAGGACCGAAATCCGGGGATGGATACACACCCGGCACACGCATCCAGGGGAGATGTGGATTCACACGGAGTTACGTGGAGAACAAGCGGAGACGGAGCCTCACCTTTGTTTTCACACGTACCCCACCCGAGCTGAGGTTTTAGGGGTTTTATGGTCCCCCATAATAGTCGTGGTTCCTTCCCTAAAAACGGTATTTCCTCCAAAAAAGCCACATTTTGCCCTCCCCAAAAGCACTGTTTCTGCCCCAAAAAGACGTCTCCCTCCACCCCCAGCACTGCCAGCCTGTGCCTTGGCACTCCCCGATGCCAGTACTGATTTTTATGGAAACAAGGCTTTTAGGGGGGAAATGGCGCTTTTTGGGGAAAACAGGGCTTTTAGAGGTGAACCAGGGCTTTTCCTGGGGAGGAACAGGGCGTTTTTTAGGGAGAAATACGGCTTTTATAGGGGGAAACATGGGGCTTTTGGGGAAACATGGCTTTTAGGGGGGACATGTGGCTATTTTGGGGAAAACATAGCTTTTAGAAGGGGAAACACAGGGTTTAGGTGGGAAACAGCTTTTTGGGGGAGACAAAAGTTTTTTGGGGAACACATGGCTTTTAGAGGGGCGAATATGTCTTCTTGGGGGAAAACATGGCTTTCACAGGAGAAAACACGGGTTTTAGGGGAGAAACATTGCTTTTAGGGTGGGAAGCTTGGCTTTTTGGGGAGRAAACATGTTTTTTAGGGGGGGAAGCTTGGCTTTTTGGGGAGGAAATATAGTTTTAGCGGGGAATCACGGCTTTTAGGGGGGAAGCACGGCTTTTAGGGGGGCAGGCTTTGCCCTGAGGGCCGCCTTCCCCTCGTCCCCCCCGGGGCTGGGAAGGGGCTTCCCCCCTCCGAAAAAGGGGCTCCGATCCCCCATAGGCTCTGCCCTCCACAGGGACCCCCCAAAACGCTGTGAGGGGCTTGGACAGGGGCTCCTCGCACCCTCCACCCACAAAAGTGGCCCCCTCCACACCAGGCCTGTCCCGCCCCGAGGGGCCCGTCCCGCCGCCCCGTTCCCCGGGGAAGGGCCCCGCCCGGGGAAGCCGCACCGCGGGGCCGCTCTCACCTGCCGCCGGGCCAGGCCGGGCCGAGCCGGGCCGGGCCCTCAGGGCTGCGGGCGGCGGGGCCGCCGCGTCGCCCCGGTGACGGCTCCGACCGGCGCCGCCATCTTCCCTCCCCGCCCTCCCGCCGCCGCCCCGGCCGCGCCGGCCGCGCCCCGCGCAGGCGCAGGACCGCCCCCTCGCGTCACGTGACGGCGGGGGCGGGAAGGAGGGTGACGTTRTGGGGGCGCCATGATGGGAAGGTCAAGTCTCCGCTCCGCAACCGGGCACGGCGGCCGCCATGTTTGGACGGTCYCGGCGCCATGTTGGGAGAGGCGGGCGGGCGACGCCGCCATGTTGGGGAGGTCGGCGCTGAGGCGGAGGTGCCAGGGCGTATCCCGCTCCCTGTCCCGCTCCATCCCCGCCGCCCTTCCCGCGCCTTCCCGATTTCCCATCCTCATCCACAGCTCTGGGAGGCGCAGCTGGGGCACGGGGACCCCTCAGCGCCTGCTGCAGCCCCGCCGTGTCCCTGCGTGTCCCCCACAGACCTAGAGCCACCTGAGGGCTCAACAGGAAGACGGGATGTGACCCGGCCTCGTGGCTGGAGGACTGTGGTGCCCTTTTCCATGGAGGTGAGGAAAGGAGGGAGTGGAGCCTATTCCGTGAGGGAACATCCCTGTGGGAGGCTGTATTTTGGCATCAGGTCCCGCTGGCGAATTGTGTGGGGACATCATTCCTCAGGGAAAAGGGCATCACTGCCATCCTCTCTGCCTCCCCMCAGACCTGCATCCCGCATGGAGAATCCTGCTCAGCATCCCAGGAGCCTTGCGGAGAGCTGGGATTGCCTGGGAGAAGCCATGGGATGTGTCCCGGCTGCGTTGAGGAGGGCTGGGATAACCTGAGGGGAGATGTGGAGTGTGTCCACAACCTTGTAAGTACCCCGTGCTCACCCATCAGTGCCACATKCCCACAGGATCCCGCATAGTTTTGTGGGATGCTCGGGGTCAAACAGGGCTGGGAAGGGGGATTTATTACAGCAGGATGGAGGGAAACGTCCAAGGAGACRCCGCTGGATGGGATCGAGCCAACAYTGCCAGGCACTGGCTGCTGGAAAACTCGGATCCTGTTTCCTTCTGGAAAAATCCCGGAGGATGGRTAGGAACAGCCTGAGGCTGCTGCAACTTTTCCTCCCAGTACAGCATTCCCAAGGAGGGGAAAGGCCGTATCCCACCCCTCCGAGCTGCCAAAAGAGTCGAAATCCGAGGATTCAACCCCCGCGGAGCACTGCACACCCCTCAAACCCCCTCCAACAGCCCCAGTTTGGATAAACAACCCCCAAAATCCACCCGTGGGGGGATCCGGAGGCTCCTTGCCCAAATTTTAGGCGTGGCAGAGGAGAGGGAGGCTCAGGGGGGAAGTCAGGACAAACCACAGGGATCGGGATTCGTTTTCGCTGGAGCTTTGTTGGTGTTTTTTTTAGGAATCCCGTCGCCATCTGCCGGCAAACTGTGGCTCTTGGCAGGGAGTTTGGGGGAATATTTAAGGATTTCAGGGCGGTTTCTCTAACTCCCTATGTGGAAATTGGGGGTTTTCTTAGGATGCTGAAGGGGCAGTTAATTTTGGAGCGAGGAAAAGGAGATGCAAATCCCACCCCAAAAATTTTTGTGTGGCTCGGAGCTCAAAGGAAGAGGTTGGTGTGGTGAATATCTCGGATATAAATGAGATAAGTTTCAGAAATTATGKGGTTTTGGGGAATTTTGGATGTTTTTAAAGGTTGGAGCTGATCCTTGTGCTCCTTGAGAGCAGCTCCGGGCTTAGATGAAGAGGCAGGAATTGGAGGAGGGAAGGACACTCGGACACCTGGATGGCTGCAGGAGGGATGAGAGCTTGGATTGATGGCTGAAATTTCCTGAATTTGGGGGCTGATTTGACCAATAACCCCAAATTAAGGGGAAACACCGCAAAATTAAGGGGAAACACCGCAAAATTAAGAGGAAACACCTCAAAATTAAGGGGAAACACCCTAAAACTAAAGAGAAAACACCCCGAAATTAAGGGAAAACATGGTAAAACTATGGAAAAATACACAAAAGACGACACCAAAATTAAGGAGAAACACTCCAAAATTAAGGTAAAGCACCCCAAAATCAAGGGAAAAATCCTCAAAATTAAGGAAAAAAATCCCCCCAAATTAAGGGAAAACCCAAAATTATGGGAAAACACACCAAAACTACACCAAAATCAAGGGAAAACACTGCAAAGTTAAACACCTCACCGGTTCCCAAAATTAAGGGAAAACACACCAAAACTAGGGGAAAACACAAAAATCGAGGGAAAATACCCGCCCTGCGCTCGGTCCTCCCGCCCGCCAGGGGGCGCCGTGGCGCCGCGCCCTCCCCCCGCGCGCCGCCGCCGCTTCCCGCCCTTTCCGCGCGGTGCGCGTGCGTTGCCAGGCGCGGGCCGGCGGGCGGCGCGCGCATGCGCGGGCGCGCGGGCCCGGCGGCGGACGGAAATTAAAATGGAAGATGAGGAGGTCGCGGAGAGCTGGGAGGAGGCGGCCGACAGCGGGGTGAGGCGGCGGCGCGGGCCGGCGCGGCGGGCCCGGGCCGGCGGGGGGACGCGGGCGGGCGGCGCGGCGCTGCCTGGGGAGGCGGCGGGGCGCGGCCGGCGGCGCGGCGGGCCCGCGGCGCTGCTAGGCCTCTTAAAGGGACCGCGGCCTCTCTCGGCGCGAGGGGCTGCGGGCGGCCCCCAGCCCCGCTCCTCGCTGGTTCTTCACCTTCCCCTTCAGCCCCTTCCTTGGGAGCAGSTCCCTGCTCGTCCTTCCGCTCCTCACGTGCTCCTCGGTGTCCAAACCCACCCCTCGGGCCCCTGTGCCCGGCGGGGCTGCGGCCGGGGTGGCAGCGGCAGCCCAGGGGGGTCGCGGCCCAGCCCCGCACGAAGCTGCGGCYGCCGCGGGGGTGAGGCGGGGACGGGGAGGGCAGGGACAGCGCCAAAATGTGCGTGCCCAGCATCTCAGTGCCCCTGGCACGGCCTCTGGGGCTGCGGGGCCAGCCAAAACCCGTGTCCAAACCCCTTTTCCCCTTGAGCGGAACGTGCTCGCTCACTCGGGCAGAACGGGGGCAGTCCCAGCGTGGCCCAGGGGAGCTGAAGTTCCCCTCTGCTTTTAATAGCGGCTCAGGAGCTGGAGTTGGCATCGTGTCTGTCACGCTGCGAGACCCCGAGGATTTGCGTGTGCTGTGCTTGCAAATAAAGTGACTGTTTTAGCGGGAGCGTGGGCGGGTGCTCTGCGGGGTGTTCGCAGGGAGAGGAAACTCCGCCAGGCAAACTCTGCTTTTACCGAGTTCCTCGGGGTCGTTGAGGATCAGAGGGCAGAMGGACCTCCTGACAGGGACTGGGTGAGGAGCCGGAGCCGGATTGTGGGCAGGGGATTGGGTTACACCTGGCCGGAGCCCGGGGAGCAAAATAGAGCCTGTAACTCAACGCCCCGAGAGGTGCCGGTGCCAGGCTGGCTCCTCCTGCCAGAGCCGGAGGGCTGCGCCCGGCGGGAGCCTCGTGCCCGGCGTCGGAGTTAATTCCAGCGCTCCCGAAACCGCTCCATGAAGGGACACGGCCGGAGGCTCGGGAGCTGATGATGACTGTGGTCTTGAGTAATGGTTTAAAATGGTCCGGCTGCTCCAATCCTGCCCRTGGAGCGTCTTCCCAGTTTGTCCTGCCCACTGGTACCTCTCAGGTGCTTTTCCTTAGAAGGAAAAATCCCTTTCACTTGTCCTTTCTCGCATCCTTTTCCAGTCCAAACTCCTGGGAATTTGCGGCCATAATTTTAATGGCTCTTGTGCTGCTGAACAAGGACATTCCTTGGGGAATCACACAATCATTAAGGTGGGAAAAGCCTTCCAGGATCATCGAGTCCAACCTGTGCCCAATCCCCACCTTGTCCCCAGCCCAGAGCACTGARTGCCACCTCCAGGCCTTCCTTGGACACCTTCAGGGATGGGAACTCCAAACCTCCCTGTGCAGTCCCTACCTAGGCCTGACCACCCTTTCCATGGAGAAATTCCTCCTGATGTCCAACCTGACCCTCCCCTGGCACAGGCTGAGGCTGTTCCCTCTCATCCTGTTGTTCCCTGGGAGTAAATCCTGGCCTCCCCCAGCTGCCCCCTCCTGTCAGGGAGTTGTGCAGAGCCAGAAGGTCSCCCCTGAGCCTCCTTTTCTCCAGGCAGAGCCCCTTTCCCAGCTCCCTCAGCCATTCCCTGTAGGAGTTACAGGAGGAACAGCTGCTCTTGCAGTTGTTGGGGCTCTGGATGCCTGTGGAAGCAGTTGGAGGGACACGGGAAGGGGGCTGTCTGTGCAGGGCAGGAGAAGGGGCAGGAGCTGCCTTCTGAGATCTCAAGGGGGATTTTCACACCGTGCCTGGCAGGAAGGAGCCCTTWGGCTGCTGCTGGTGCCCGCAGGAAGCGGAAAACTGAGCAGGATGGAGGGGAGGAGAGCCCAGGCTCCCCTTGTCCGGTGTTCTGTGGCCCTGATAGGTGCTAGTGTGGGTGGGGACATTCAGGTGTCCCTGCTGCTGCAGAAGTCACAGCTGCRGGAGGAGCAGGTGGGAAAAGAGGSAGGAGGGCAGGAAGAGGCTCTGCTGTAGCCCTGGCAGCAACTGCAGCTTATCCCAAGGGACAGCAGCCATCTCTGCTCTGGTGACAGGGACAGGACCCAGGGAAYGGCTGCAGCTGTGTCAGGGCAGGGTCAGGCTGGATGTCAGGGAAAGGTTCTTCCYCCAGAGGGTSGTGGGCACTGAACAGGCTCMCCAGAGAATGGTCCCGGCCCCGAGGCTGCCAGAGCTCCAGGAGAGTTTGGACAACGCTCCCAGGGATGCACAGGGTGGGATTGGTGGSGTGTCTGTGCAGKGCCRGGAGCTGGACTCTGATCCTTGTGGGTCTC
The DNA here is from genome assembly GCA_018881555.1 of Amblyornis subalaris. NCBI lineage: Eukaryota > Metazoa > Chordata > Aves > Passeriformes > Ptilonorhynchidae > Amblyornis > Amblyornis subalaris. The sequence continues at coordinate 1,924,613 of JACAXG010000150.1, forward strand.
TTCCAGCTCAGGGCATTCCAAGACTCTGTGATTTTCTTCCATCCAAGGCAGCACAAGGTGGATCCCAACACAAAGGTACAACAGTCATGGTCGGTGCTCAGGAGGAGGCTGCAATAAAACGTGAGAGACACCAAGGAGCACCTCCAAACACATCCTGTGCTATCAGTGCCAGGACAAGGGGGAATGGCTTCCCACTGCCAGGGCAGGGTTAGATGGGACACTGGGTAGAAATTCCTCCCTGTGAGGGTGGGGAGGCCCTGGCACAGGYTGCCCAGARAAGCTGYRGCTGCCCCATCCCTGGAAGTGTCCAGGGCCAGGTTGGATGGGGCTTGGAGCAACCTGGSAYAGYGSAAGGTGTCCCTGCCCATGGCAGGGGTGGGATTGGATGAGCTTCAAGGTTGCTTCCAATCCAGACCRTTCTSRGATTCTGATRCTTCACACAGTTGAGAAYCTGAGTTGTTTAATTTTTTAGACCCTTCAGCACATGAGGGCACAGTAATGTACCAGGAGATCCATGGTGGGTTTCTGGGATACAGTGCTTGTGTCCCGGCATGTAATTTTTTAATATTCCACCCAGAGGGTGTTCTGTGGGAGAGGAAATAGATCAGATTTTTGGTGCTGGGTTTTTTTGTTTGTAGTTTTTGGTGTTCTGCTGAGAACTTCTGCTCAAGGCCTTGAGGAAGGGGATTGTCAGCAAGAGGCAGCTCCAGGCTGAGCAGAGATCCCGTGGCCTCCTAATTAGAATTCACCTCATTTCCTTCTTGCAACTCTTCCCAATCAGGCAGCAGGAAAATTCCATTAGGTTGAAGAAAACCCCAAAAACCTGACACAGCCCTTCTGCTTTGGTTTGGTCACTCAAGGAGCTGTAAAACASATCCTCAAGGGTTTTTTTAGGGTTTTAACATGGCTCCTGTTTGTCCTTTGGTCAGAACTGTCCTGAAAATGGAGCAGCTCCTGGGGAATGTGTCACTCCTGAGTGACCGTGCCAGGCAGGTCCCCTCTGCTCCTGCAGTGTCACCTGTCCCAGGAGCCCTGGGGGCACAGGGCGTTTGTGCTGATGCAGCAGAATTTGTGGGGCCTCTGGATCCCTGTCACCTCCTCAGYGTCTAATTAGAGCCTTGCAGTGCCCGTGAAATGGGGAGGTTTGGCTTGTCCAGGAGTTACAGATGGAAAACCAGGGCGTGAGTAAGGGATGAGTTGTCCAAGTTAGGAGTAAGGATGGAAAGGGCTTCAAAGGCCAGCCTGGCTCAGAAAACACTAATGGGGCTTAATTCCTGGTTTGTTCTTCTGCGTGGCCCAGCTGGGAGACACAAATGAGAGGTCAGTTGGTGACACTCAGGTCTGTTTACCTGGTTAAACCAATAATTAAATGCCAGGTGGGGAGTTGGGCTCCAAAACTGGAGTGGGAGCCCTGTATCCATGGTCATGGGTGATCCTCAGCCCTGGATTGGGGCTTTGCAGATGGATTCCTTGGTTATTCCTTTGCCAACTAGAATTTGAGTGTATCAGAGCGTTAATTAATAACTGGTTTCAAGTCAGAATGTCTTTCAGCTTSATCCTGAGGGGCAGTGGAGGGACAACACTGATGTGTGGTCTGTGACCAGGAACAGGATCCTTGGGAACGGCTGGAGCTGTGTCAGGGAGGGTTAGGAAAACCAGGAAAAGGTTCTTCCCCAGAGGGTGTTGGGGCACTGAACAGGCTCCCCAAGGAATGGTCACAGCCCCGAGGCTGCCAGAGCTCCAGGAGAGTTTGGACAAYGCTCCCAGGGATGCACAGGSTGGGATTGTTGGGGTGTCTGTGCAGGCCCAGGGCTTGGACTCKATGATCCCTGTGGGCCCTTTCCACCTCAGGATATTCCATGGCAACACATTACTCTGGCAACCCAAGACAGGTTAAAAAAATCACGGAATTGATCTCTTTGAGTGTCTTTTTCCCCCTGGAGTTTGCAGATTGAGCTCCCAGCTGCTGCTCCARCCTCCCCCCCGGCACTCGCTGATCCCCCCAGGAAGGGAAAAGCTGCCCCATCACCCACTTATTGGTCGCTCAGGGGGGATGGGAGCAGCCAAAGGCCTGGGAATGAACTTTGTCCTCTCCAGGGGGGCAGGGATTGTCACCCGCTCGTGTTGTGGCTCTCGGGGAGGACAGGTCACCTGAGGTGGCAAAAACCTCCTTTCTGTCACCCACATGAATGTGTGAGGGTGGGGTGGGTGGGGCAGGTGCTGTCACCTGCCAGCAARGGCACCAGGTCACTGGATCTGGAGGTTTCAGCTCCTGTCACTTGGAATTGCTGAGTGGGATCAAAGTCCAGCCAAGTCAGAAGGGAAATATTTCGGAGTGTGACAGTGACCTCCCTCTGCCAGTGACTGCTGTGGTCAGAGCCCTCATTAGTGAGGTTTGGGTGTGCAGGAGCTGGATCCATGAGGAAAACTGGGGTTTGGTGTCRGGGCCGTGAGGATCATGGAATTCCAGCCTGGTTTGGGTTGGAGAGACCTCAAAGCTCATCCAGTGCCACCCCTGCCATGGGCAGGGACACCTTCCACTATCCCAGGTTGCTCCAACCTGGCCTTGGATACTGCCAGGGATGGGGCAGCCACAGCTTCTCTGGGCAGCCTGTGCCAGGGCCTCCCCACCCTCACAGGGAATGATTCCTTCCCAGTATCCCATTTATYCCTGCCCTCTGGCAGTGGGAAGCCATTCCCCTTGTCCTGTCCCTCCGTCCCTTGTCCCAAGTCCTTCTCCAGCTCTCCTGGAGCTCCTTTAGGCACTGGAGGGGCTCTGAGGTCTCCCTGGAGCCTTCTCCGGGTGAACACCCCCAGCTCTCCCAGCCTTTCCTCCCAGCAGAGCTGCTCCATCCCTTGGATCATCCTGRTKCCTCCTCTGGACTCTCCAGCAGCTCCACATCCTTCCAGTGCTGGGCCCAGGGCTGGAGCAGCTCTGCASGTGGGGTCTCACCTGAGCAGGGCAGAGGGGCAGAATTCCCCCCCTCCTGCTGCCCATGGCGCTGGGATGAGCCCAGGATGGATTTAGACTTCCCACACTGAAGGATTTTGGGAAAACTTCGACTGAATGTTTGCTTTAGGGGCTGTAACAGGTCCAAAAAATCTCAATACTGGGAAATGGAAGTTTGTGTTTCTGCTGCTCGGGGTTGCTTGGGCAGAGGGAAGTTTTTTGGTAAGAAGTGGGAAATTTGGAGGTTGGSAATGAACAGTGGGAAGTGAGGGTCGGTTTGGGGATATTGCAGCAAGGGAGAAGGAGCTGCTTCCCTCCACCCATGACAGATCCATGCTGGGAATACCGTGTGGCGCCAGCCAGGCTTGTTCCCAAAATACTCCCATTCCTGTTTCTCAATCTCCTGGTGCCCAGGAGTGGGCTCTACCTGTGGAAGACGTAAGCACCTGTGGCTATCCTGGGACAGGCCCCTGCCRGGCTTGGAGTGGCTGGGAGCGCTAATTAATGGAGCAGGCTGATTGCCCATGGCAGCAGGAATTGGAATATTGCAGTAAATAATAATTGATTTCTCTTTGGAGGAAAGAAATAATGTGGGATTGGCCACGTCTGCTCTTCTTGATTGTGTTTTGGTGAAGCAGTTTCAGCCTTAGGTCCCATCAACAGCTTTGGTGACCTCAGATGTTAAAACTTATTTTTATTTCTTAAAAAATCCAACATTGACCAGGCTTTGAAGTTTGTCTCCATCAGAAATTCCCAGGGAATCCAATGGTGCTTTAATGAGCAGACAAGGCTACGTTTTTGGGAGGATCCAGCTCCAGTCTAAATACCCTGGTTCTGGGATTGATCTTCCACGTTATTGCAGTGAGAAGGGGTAGAAGGTTGTGCTGGGGAGTAAATACAGCAAAGAATGTGGTTAATGGTTTTCCAGAGCTTTGGAATGTTATCAGATATCCAGGAGAGCACTGGGACTGCCCTGTGCTCCGGTAGGGATCTCCCCTGGCTTTCTGCAGAGGAATTTGGGAGGCAGAGGGGGAAACACYCACCCAGTGTAGGTGATTTACACAAATCCCAGTCCTCTGCCTTCCTCACCCCTTCAGTGTGGTCACTCACTAAAGTTGRGATAAAACCCAGCCAGGGGTTATCTTGTTATTCCTTGCCCGGATCAGCCGAGCTGGGAGCTGCCGGTGCTGTCTGTTGGGAGAGTCCTTGCTGGCAGGGATGGGGAGGAGGATGTACGTGTCCAGCACCTTGACAGTTATTCCCAAAAAGTTCTTTGGACAACAGCATGGGCTGACTTGTGCTTTGCAATGTGCTGGAGAGCTGGTTTTGCTTGGGAATGTGCCTCCATCCCATGTGAAACCGTGATCCATAGGAATCGCAGGAGCCGTCCCTCCCTGAAGGACACATTCCCGGCATGCTGGGGGGAGCACGGATCTCCAGCTCACCGGGAACACCACCGAATCACCAGCTTTATTGCTGGGATGGCTCTTTAGGATGCCAGGCCACAGGAATGTGGGATCTGAGCAGCAGCTTTGTGTCCYGGGGTCCGTGTCTGCGTTCCAGGGGGGTTTTATGGATCCTTCTGCTGTTTTCCTCAGGGGTCAGGGTAGGAAGGATGCCTGCGATGGGGCTGGAGCTCAGTTTCCATGACGTCCCCGTCCACAAATGCAGCCTAAATGTCAGAGAACAGAGTCTCCTTCAGGCTGTTTGTTTGGGTCCTGTTTGGCATCCACAAATAATAGCCCTAAAAATAGGTGGGTGAGATTCCTCACTAATCTTTGGGGAGGGGGTTTTGCACGGGGCTGGAAACCAGGCTTAGTTTTTGGTGATCTAAACAAGTTTGTCTGGGAAGCGGGAGCTGGGAGAGCCTCCTCAGGTGATGGATAAGTGGGATTTGTCCAGTGTGACCTGTCCAGGTCTTYGGATGCCAAATCCAGCTGCTTCTCCAGAGAGCTCATGCCTTTGGTTCTTGGAGTGCTTCTGGCACTCGCCCTCCGAGTCAGCTCCTAATTTTATCTCGTTACCCACAGCGTGACACAGCACTGGAGAGGGGATGACATCAGCAGCCGGATGGATCCGTGCGGAGCAGCGGCAGGGATTTGATTTTAATTAAAAATCAGCAGTGCCAAGGTGATTCTGCTTTTAAATTGGTGCAGTGATGCCTGTCACGAGCTGGGAGGCTGCTCGTGGCTGGGGCTGTGTCTGCACGTGGTGTTCAAACACTCCATTCCTACAATTCCAAACATCCTAGCAATGAACACCGGGAGTTTTCTGGGAAATATGGAGTCAGTCCCTGCGTTTAAAAGAAAACGCAATTTCTGGCACACCAAGAGGTGTGTGAGGTGAGGAGCTGCTTTTTGACCATCTATTGAAACACAAAGGGAGACTTTTTCTACCCAAAAGTTCAGTGGGTATCTGGAGGCAGCTGGAATCCCCTCAGCAGCGCCAGGAATTCCGTGGATCCTGCAGGACTCGCAGTTGTTTGGATGGGGTGGGAGGGATACGTGTGYGTGTGTTTGGTGTGAATGGTTGGTTTTTGTTATTCTGCCAGGATTTCTACGTGGGGAGGAAGCCTSGTGTTCCGGAGAGAACACAGTGCTTCCAACGGCTGCTGAGGTTGGAACTTAGGGAATGTTTCAGCTGCTCCTTGCTTTGCTCCTTGTGCCAGCCCCAGGGTGGGTACAGGCTCAGGGCAGTGCCCATCCCCTGTCCTGGGACACCTCCAGTCCTGGGGCAGCTGTGGGACCCTCAGGACAAGAAGGACATTGAGGGTCTGGAGCATGTCCAGGGAAGGGAATGGAGCTGGGAAGGGTCTGGAGCACCAGGAGCGGCTGAGGGAGCTGGGAAAGGGGCTCAGCCTGGAGAAAAGGGGGATCAGGGGGGAGCTTCTGGCTCTGCACAACTCTCTGACAGGAGGGGGCAGGCGGGGAGGGGTCGGGCTCTGCTCCCAGGGAACAGGGACAGGAGGAGAGGGAACGGCTTCAAGCTGTACCAGGGGAGATTCAGTTTGGACATCAGGAGGAATTTCTTCCTGGAAAGGGTGGTCAGGCCTTGGAAGGGGCTGCCCAGGGAGGTTTGGAGTCCCCATCCCTGAAGGTGTCCAAGGAAGGCCTGGAGGTGGCACTCAGTGCTCTGGGCTGGGGACAAGGTGGAGATCGGGCACAGGTTGGCCTCGATGATCCTGGAAGGCTTTTCCAACCTAAATGATCCTGTGTGATCCTTGGGAAGAGCTCCCCGGCACGGAGCAGCTGCCGAGTGTGTTGGCAGTGGTTTATGATCCAAGACCACTGGCAATTTTGGGGGACCAGAGACAAAGACACCAAGTATTTTGCAGGAAGTGACCTGCTCCGGAGTGGGAAGATTTCACAGAGTGTGAAGGGCTYGTGATGGCTTTGAAGGATTCCTTGGAATAAGTTCTTGTGTTGAGCAGAGCAAAATGCTTCATTTTCTCCCTGGCAGATGAAGCTGCRGGTTGTGTTGGAGCGTGTGAGGGTGTGCAGGGCTGTCCTCGGGCTGGGTGACAGTGACATTAATCACCTGTCCTCCAGCTGCTGAGCTCCAGGGGACACTCTGCAATTATGGGATCTCGCAGTCCCACGTTCGGACGGCGGCTCCAGCCCCGGGGCTCACCTCCAGAGSCACCAGCGACGTAGGAACGTGACTTTTGCCACAGCCCCCTCTCCTCTGCCCTTGTGACRCTTCCATGCCCACGGTCCCAGCTGGGGGCTCAGCACCCTTGTTCTGGCTCTGGAGTTGGAGCACGGAGTGGAACGAGTGGAGAAGCTCCTGAGTGTGTCTTCCCCACCTTCCACCCTGTTTTCCTGTTGTCTCTCTCCCCCATGTGCCGAAATATTTAATTAGGGATGTTTAAGGAAGTTTCCTTCCAGCCCATGGCTTCCAGGGAGCCCTGGTGAACTCTGGGAGGCTGAAAAAGTGATTTCAACACCACAATGTCACCTTGCCTGGCTCAGTGATGAGCCAACCCCTTCCCATTGATTTGAGTTCCACTGTTTCCCACCAGTTGCTCCACAACATCTCCATCCTCACTGGGATATCCCATTTCCCTGCTGTCTGTTCCCCATTCCCCTCTCTTGGAGGGCAGGAGGCAGCTGATTCACATTTTCCTCCCTCCTGAGCAGTGCTGGGATGGGATTTTCCTCCCAGTCCCCTGGAAGAGGAAGGAAACTGCAGATGTTTACCCTCCACAGGAGGCTTTATCTGAGACCTGCCTCGTGAAGCTCCTGCCTGGTTTTGTTACCTCCCAGGACAGAGTTTGGTAGGAGACTCAACCTCCCACCCACCTTTTATCTTCCCCAAATGATGTATTCCCTTCTGGGTGGAGGCTCCTGTGGGCTGTGTGACCAAGAGCAAACACTGTGGTTTGGCATCTTGTAGTGACTCGTGCTCCTTCCCTGCTCGCTGGGCCACTGGGAATTTCTGTCCAAACCAGTTCCTTTCCCGAGCCGTGCCCGCTGCGGCTCCTGCTGGCAGGGATGGCTCCTCTGGCAGCCTGGGGAAGCAACCAGGCCTCGAAGGAGAGCAGCTGCCTCCTGCCAGAAGCCTGGCATTTCYTTCAGCAGCGCCAGTTATCAGCTGGCTAAACTAGGACACGCTCAGGTAGTGTTTTCCCCCTTTCCTTGACGATGAARTAAAACACAAAGAGCTGTTTTGGAGCCTCTTTTAACGGAGCTGTCGTGAGGATCTAAAAATACCAGCGAGGTCGAGGCAGGTCACCTGCAGGGGGGTTGAAACGTGGCTCCATTTTCCTCTCCAGCCAAGTTTCTCTGTGTAATTGCTGCCGTTGCCACACCTTTGCAACACCTGGACACCTTTGCAACACCTGGACACGTCTGCTGAGGTGGATGCCAGCCTTGGGCAGAGGCTGACACGCTCAGATCCCGGCGCTTTCGGGGTGATTAACGCGTCTTTCCGCGCTGGATGACTCGGCAGCGGCGTGCGGGAAGGGAAGGAGCAGCCCAGGGAGGCTCCCTGGGTGCGTGTGGGGCAGGGCAGGGACTTCTCCTGACAGGAATGTGGCCCTGCCGGCCAGCCCTTGCCATGGCCGCGGGCTCGGGGCTCAGCTCCCGGCTGGAATCGCGCCTGTGGATCGCCCCAGCTGTGGCTGCTGCTGCTCCTCTGCCCAGCAGGTTTGGTGCTGGCTCCTCCTTGGATCTAGGGATACCTTGCTGTGGAATCCCGTGGGTTTTTACCCTTAATAGGGGTTTTTTTTGCCAGCTGAAGTGGTTAAAATGAGCAGTGAGTGCCCCGACACGCCAGGTCCACGGCCTGCTGTGGGTGTATTCCTGGTTACTGCAAAGGACGTGTGGTGGCTTTGCTTTTTTCCTGGATTATCCGTGGTGGCTTTGCTTTTCCCTGCCTCTTCATTCCCAAGTCATCCTCAGATGGAATCACACACTCGCTGCCCCCTTTACAGATCAGCATTTGGAAGAGTGAAATGAAATGGTTGCCCAGGCTCAAACTCTGACCTCCAAATGGAGATTGGTCTTCATTTTATTAAAAACTTCATGTTTTYATCTTTCTCTCCTTCTTACCTAGGAAATAGACAGACGGTTGGAAAAGAAGCTGAAGATCACACAGAAGGAAAGGTAAAATCCTGATTTTCCTGGGGTTGCTGTTGGACAACAGAAGGCCTGGGGAGTGGGAAAACAGCTTCCAACTGAGCAGGGAGCGCCAGGTTGGAGTTGAGAAGTAGGGAATCCCTGTCTCCATGCCACTAGATGGCCCCTTGGATCCACGGCAGGACAGCAGAAAGCTTCTCCAGAGTGGTTTTATTTCAGAGCTGGCTCTTCCAGGCTGGACGTAGCTTCAGCTCGGGGGGAGCCATGTAAGAAACAGCCACTCACAGGAGGAGGTGAGTGAGTCAGGTAATCCCAGCTCCTGGCCCTGGATTGACTTGTTGTGTCTTGTGCCAGGGAGACTTTCTTTTCCTGCTTCCTTTGGGTCGGGGTGGGAGGGTGTTACTGCCTCCTACCAGAAATGTTTCTAATCACTGCTGACAAGTCTTTTGTTGTCGGGGTTTTTTTTCCTCTCTTTGATTGTTAAAGGAGTCATGGGATTCATTCTCTGGGAATTCCATGCAGCAAAGGGACGATAAAACATTCAAATGGTGAGGTGGGGCCCAGGCTGGCTCTGAGGAGTGGAAAGGCTGGGCGAGAGGAGCCCTAAAAATCCTTGCAGGGAATGGAATCAAGGTGCTTATACCAATCTCTTTGACTGGAAATGCTGGAACTTCACCCAGTGTCTGCTCCCTTTCCTTCAGTGGAGTTTAATGGTGTCAAACACAGCAGGGACTGATTTTCCATTCCTTTCCGAGCTAATCCACTGCTCCAGTTTAGAGTTACAACTATAACGAGGTCTTTAATTATTACAGGCCGCCCTTAATCACAGGAATGACATCTGAGCACGAGGAATTCACACTCGGAGCAKGGAAAAAAAACCCCCATGGAAAACAAGCCACCAACCCGATGTTTTTCTTTCCGACAGCAGAAAGTCCAAATCTCCTCCCAAAGTGCCGATCGTGATCCAGGACGACAGCCTTCCCGCGGGGCCTCCCCCCCAGATCCGCATCCTCAAGAGGCCCACGACCAACGGGGTGCTCAGCAACCCCAACTCCGCCAGCCGGCCGGCCTTTCCCGTGAAATCCCTGGCGCAGAGGGAGGCGGAGTACGCCGAGGCCAGGAAACGGATCCTGGGCAGCGCCAGCCCCGAGGAGGAGCAGGAGAAGCCCATCCTGGATAGGTGAGAGCAGCCCGGGGGGCTCCTCGGGGATTCCTGCCTGGCTGGAACAAGGGGAGGAGCGCCCTGGGGAGTAAAGTGAGGCCAGCGAGGAGAGAGGAGGGCTCTGTCAGCAGAGCCTCAGCCAGGTGGGAGTGCAGGGAAGTGCCCGATAAGGCCATAAATCATGGAATCGTTAAGGTTGGAAAAGCCCTCCAAGATCATAGCATGCAACCATTAACAGGCACTGCTGTGTTCACCACTAAACGTGTCCCCAAGTGCCACATCCRTGCACCTTTGGAACACTTCCAGGGATGGGACRGTCACAGCTGTTCTGGGCAACCATGCCAGGSCCTCACCACCCTCACAGGGAACAATTCCTTCCCAATATSCCAGCTAACCCTGCYCTCTGGCARTGRGAAGCCATTCCCCCTTATCCTGTCCCTCCAGGCCCTTGCCRAAGTCCCTCTCCAGCTCTCCTGTCAGCTCCTTCAGGYSCTGGAAGGCCACAGTTAGGTCACCCCAGAGCCTTCTCCTCTCCAGGCTGAACAATCCCAGTTCTCCCAGCCTTTCCTCCCAGCAGAGCTGCTCCATCCTTCTGATCACCTTGGTGGGCTCCATGTCCTTCCTGTGCCGGGACCCCAGAGCATGTGACAACRTTCCCGTGTCACTTCCCCCTGCGGTGGGTGCCGGGAGTTCCCGAAGGCGCTCGGAATTCCACGCTGCCTTCCCCCCAGCCGTGCTCCCTGTGTCCCTGCATCCCCAGCCCTGCTCCCGGTGTCCCCGCAGCTGCAGCTGTGCTCTGTCCCGCAGGCCGCCGCGGATCTCGCAGCCGGAGGACACGAGGCAGCCCAACAATGTGATCCGGCAGCCGCTGGGCCCCGATGGCTCGCAGGGCTTCAAGCAGCGCAGATAGAGGCGGCCGCGCCGTTCCGCCGGCACGGACACACGGACCCGGGCCAGGGGACCTCCCGGGTTGATTTGCACTGTGACCCCTTCGCTCTGCCCACTGTGACCTTCGGCCCCACGCACTGTGACCTCCCCTCTCCACCCACTGTGACCGGCGATCCCGGCGGGGCCGTCCCCCGATCCGGGGGGACGAGGAGGGGGCCGTGCCGGATCGGCCGGGCACGGGGAGTCGTGTGCGTCCCGCTGGGGTTGGAGCGAGCGCCAGCAATAACGTTTGTTGTACTCGAAACCTGGCATTTAAGGAAAAAAACAAAAAAAAAAAAGATGGGAAGCCTCCCCAGCCGCGCATGTTGTCCTCGTCACTTCCAGAGCGAGTTCTGTTTCCAAGGATTTTAGGTTCTTTTCTTCGATTTGCTGTTTGTTTTCCGTATCTCGGATCGGCGGAGCGCGTGGGAAGGGTTTGACTGTTCTGATCCAGAGAGGTAGTTGAGCGTTTGAAAGGAATTCCAATGGATTTCCATGAGTTTGATGGCTCGGGGTTGATAAGTTCTTGCTTCTCCTTCTCTGATTCCACGGCCATGGAAGCGAACTCCTGGATACCCCCGGATACCTCGGAGTCGGACCCRGTTTACGTCTTGCTCCTGTTCAAGCTTGGCTCCGATTCCCCGCTGGCTTTGAGGAAAAGCTTAAAACACACCTTTTTTGGGTTCTTTTGTATTTGGGGAGAAGGGAATGTAGAGTGATCCCGTGAAAATGCCTGCTGTCCGGCYGCGGAGGGCCTGGCAGTGAAGAATTAGGGATGTGAGGAGGAGAGCACCCGGCGCCGCTGCGGCCGCGACGTCGGGCAGTGGGATATCCCGAGGGTCCGGCCCCGGGCGGCGCCAGGACGGTACGAGCTCTCCCGGAACGGCAGACACCGGGAACCAAACCAGCCTTGGAGAAAGCCTGGATGATCCCTGCGTCTCCCTGGAGGCAGCGAGGCTTCGGGGAAGGGATCGTCCCCCCTCCGGCTCCCGGGAAGAGGATGGGGAGGCTGGTGCTCCCCAGGAACGGAGACGTTCCCCCTTGGATGAAGCTGAGTATCACTCGATATCAAGGGATTGATGAACACTAAATGCTCTTCTTGGAGGGGATGGGACCTGGAAACCCCGGGTGGTTCCCGATGGATTCCTGCGTCCGGGTGCTGCCTTCAGTCGGTTCAAGGGTCAATGAGCCAATCCTGACGTGCACGAAAAGCCCTGTATGGAAACGAGGCTTAAATCCCGCAAAAACGGGGAAATAAAAACTACCTGTGTATCCAACCCATCCGCCGGAGCGCTAATGAGCTCGTTAAAGCTGATTGCAGGTGGGCCGGGATTCCCTTGGGATTCTCCCAGGATCCGCCCGGGATCCCCAGCCACTGGAGACTTTGCGGGGATCTCATTCATCCCTCTCAGGCTGGGGGCCGGGATGAGCTCCGGGAGGGAGCGGGAGGGAGAAGGACGTCAGCAATAACCGTAGTCACCGCGCCTTTCCTTAATTATTCCTACAAATAGCATCGAATAGCCAAAAAAATCCCAAATCCACCCGATTCCCGGTGCGGCTGCTCCGTGTCACGTCGCTGCCTCCTCCGGCACCCAACCCTCCGTGTCTGGCACCGAAATTCCACCCCCGGCACCGAAAGCTCCGGCACCGAACTCACCTTTTTCCAGCACTGAAATCTCCTTGTGTCCAGCACGGAAACGTCCCGGCCGCTCCGTTCCCGGTGCCCAGGACACGTCCCGCCCGCGGGCTGGGCTCGGCGGCGTTCCTTGGGAAGCGCCTTCATCCCGAGGAGGGGGAGGAGGGACACGGCAGCGCGGGTCTGCGCCCCCGAAACGTGTGCCGCAGAGAAAAACGTTTTATAAATGGTATTTTAAATAAATGTCTTTAAACTTTTCACGGCTTTACGGCTCCCTCCTTTATCCCTGGGGCTCCCGGGGGYGGATTTTCCGTGGGGGAGGGTTAAAGATCCGTCGGAAAGGTAAAATCTGGGAGCGTTCGGCCGTAACTGTGCCGGTTTTACCCAAAACCAGGGAATTTTGCCCCGTTTTTAGGGTTGGTGGGAGGTGTGGGCTGAGGAGGGTGGGAAGGGCAGTGCTCCGAGGGAAGATGTGGATCCAAAGAAGCAAATTAGGGAATTAATTTAATTACATTTAATGATTTTGTTGCTTCATTCTGGGCTCCCTCAGGGGCGTTCTGCTCCATAACCTCTGGAGAAGGTGAGGAGGAGTCAGGGAGCCCTGGCAGCTCCCAGAGGCCCCAGATTCCTTGGAATTCTGATGATTTTAAACCATTTTTAGATTTATAATATAAATAATGTAAACATATGATATTAATATATCATTTATAATAAAAATATACACAAATATATATTGAATATAGAATAAATATACAATATATATAATATATAATACAGCACAATGTATATTTTATATATAATTTATATGTAGTATAGAACATATATATATAATATACAACCTATAATACGATAATATGCAATAAATAATACTACGGTATACCTAATATACAATGTATAATAAATAAAATAATACAATTATTTCATTTATAAAATCAGTAAACACTCTTGAGTTTCATGACTCGGAGCCCAGAGCTGGGCGGAAGGGGGATGCTGGGCCGTGGGCGCAGCAGCGGGCGCTGTGCAGCCGCTCCCAGTTCCCAGCGCTGGTCCCAGTTCCAGCGGCGCACTGGGACCAGTTCCCGCAGCTCCCTGCCGCGGGTCCTCCCGCCCGCCAGGGGGCGCCGCGGCTGCGGAAGCGCCGCTCCCCGTTGGGCCCCGCCCGCGCCGGGGCGGCCGCGGGGGCAGCAGCGCGGAACCATCGAGGCGTCGGGGCGGAGCGGCGGCGCGGCCGCGATGGCGGCGGAGCGGGAGGAGTACGAGGCCGTGCTGTGCGTGAAGCCGGCGGTGCTCGTGTACCGGGTACCGCCGCGGGCCTCCAACCGCGGCTACAGGTGGGGCCCGCGCCCGCCCGCGGGGTGTCAGCGCCTCCTGGCATGGGGGGGGGTGTCAGTCCCGCCCTGTGGGGTTTGCCGGGGGTTCCCTCGTATGGGGTTCGCCCCCTCCTTGTGGGGTGAGGGGGTCCCCTCGTCAGAAGGTATGTGAGGGCTTCCCCACCCTCTGGGGTCCCCTCGTATGAGGTTCACCCCTCTACCCGTGGGAGGTGTGGGGTCCCGTTCCCAGCAAGTGTTTGGGGGCTGCCCCTCCCTGTGGGGTGTGAGGGGTCCCCTCGCCATGGGGTGGGGGAGGTGGGGGAGGTCCCCTCCTTCCCAGAGGATGCTTGGGGTCTGTTCGTCCCCGTGGGGCAGCAAGAACTGTCTCCTCTGGGGTACCTCAGCCCTCCATGGGGTATCTCATTCCCCGCCGGGGTATCTCTGCCCCCATCCCAACCCCACAGGGGGTGTCCCCATCCCCCTTTATGTTTTGGGGCTCCCCTCCCATCAGTCCCCAGCCCAAGCCTGTCCTGGCACAGCCGGGCCGTCCCTAACGCAGCTTTCGGGCTGGAAACTCCGCGGAAAGGGAACCGAAACCTCTCGTGCGGCTCCTGCCCGCTCCCCCCCCGCGCACCCAGCAGCTGTTTTGGGGTGAAACGAGAGATCTTGTGACAAATCCCCTCCTCCCACTCGCCCCGCCTGACCCCTCGTTACCAGCCCCAGGCAGACGAGCTCCGTGGGGYGTCTGGGGGGGTCTGCGGGGGGATGTGGGCGGCACGGGCGGCTCAGGCTCCGCTTCCTGTTTTTTTCCAGAGCCGCGGAGTGGCAGCTGGACCAGCCGGCCTGGAGCGGGCGCCTGCGGATCACGGCCAAGGGCAGCACGGCCTTCATCAAGCTGGAGGACAAGAACTCGGGTGAGGAGGGAATTCCCGGGCACCGTCGGGAGCAGGGATGTGGTGCTGAGCCCCCGGCCTTATCCCGCTCCCCTTTCTTTTCCAGGAGAGCTCTTTGCCCAGGCTCCCGTGGAGCAGTTCCCTGGGATTGCCGTGGAGAGCGTGACGGATTCCAGCAGATACTTCGTCCTCCGGATMGAAGATGGGAATGGTGCGTCCCCACACACCCTTCAGAGCCCTCACTGCTCTCCTTTGGGAAGGATTCCTGCGTTCCAGGGTGGAATATTCCCTGCACAGGGCGGCAGARGGAGGAATGATCTCACTCCCACGCTCCGGCCGCCCTCTGACCTTCACCAGGAACAAAAACTCTTGGATTTGGCTGCTCAGCGTTGGTGGGAGGATTCGGGATCATCCCCTCCCTGTCAGTTAATTAAAAAGCTGCTTTTACTGAATTTGTAGGTGCAGCCAACGAGGTGAAATATCTGGAGATGCCTTTGGAGAAGGGAAGGCTCTGGAGTGACCTARTTGTGGCCTTCCAGTGCCTAAAGGGGCTCCAAGAGAGCTGGAGAGGGACTTTGGAAAAGGGTCTGGAGTGCCAGGACAGGGGAATGGCTTCCCACTGCCGGAGGGCAGGGTCAGATGGGATATTGGGAAGAAATTCCTCCCTGTGAGGGTGGTGAAGGGCTGGGATGGAATTCCCAGAGAGAAGCTGTGGCTGCCCCATCCCTGGAAGTGTCCAAGGCCAGGTTGGAGCAACCTGGGCTAGTGGAAGGTGTCCCTGCCCATGGCAGGGGTGGGATGGGCTGGGCTCTAGGGTCCCTCCAACCCAAACCAATCTGGGATTTTGGGATTCTGTGACCTCCAGTCCCACGGCTCTGTCTCCAGAGTCCCAGCTCCTTCTGGAGGCAGCRGCAGGCACGAGGATGTGCAGGATGGAGCATCCCATCCCTCTTCCTGCCCCGCATTCCAGCCCTGACTCTTCCTCCTTCCCCAGGCCGCCGGGCTTTCATCGGAGTCGGCTTCGTGGACCGAGGGGATGCCTTTGACTTCAACGTGGCTCTCCAGGACCACTTCAAGTGAGTTTGTGCCTCTCCCTGCATCCTCTCAGCTCCATTTTTGGCAGGAATGGTGGAGAATTGGAGCTGTGAGCTCCTGTCATAGTGGGATGGGCAGGTGTGGTGGGAAGAGGTGGAAATTCCCCTTCCTTCGTGTAGGCAGCTCTCCCTCTCTCCAGGATTTCCCAGTCTGGGTTAGCAGCGTCCCAAACTGGGCTTCCCGGTCCAAATTCCCTAATTTTTTTCCTTCCTGTATCAGCCATAAGGGGCTGTCCCTGAGGGGGTGGGATGCTGCTCCGGCCACTGGGAATGGTGGGATTTTGGGAAGGGAGGGATGTGGCTCCCACAGCCAGGGGTGGGAATCATTCCCTCGGCTGCTCCATCAGCTGAGGTCTCGGATCACACCCGTGGCCTTGAAAGAGCTGCTGCCGGGCAGAGGGGATGATCTTGAGCAGGATTTGTCCGGGAGAGCCCGGGGCGGGCCGGTGACGTCTCCTTTTCCATGGATTTAATTCCTGCAGGTGGGTGAGGCAGCAGAGCGAGCTGGCCCGGCAGGCCCAGGACCTGGAGCAGGGACCCAAACTGGACCTGGGCTTCAAGGAGGGACAGACCATCMAACTCAACATCGCTGTGAGGGGCTTTTCCAGCTGATTCCAGCTTTTCCTTGGGGTGGCACAAGGAAGCAGCGGCTTCTCCCCACAATCCYTGGGCACGGGCTCGGGGCAGAGCCCGTCGGGATAACGCTGCCTGCAGGGATTTGCAGGGGATTGTGGCACAATTCCTGCTTCCAGATCCAGGTCTTTGGGATTTGGGGGTAAAAACCACCCTTGGTGTGACCCCTTGGGATGCACCAGCAGTGGGATGTCRCAGCTCCGCAGGATTTTATTCCCAAAATAAAACAGTTTGGCTGCCAGGATTCCCGCTCCGGATTTAAATGTGATCCCACCCAAACTTCCCGCTCTCCTTCCAGAACATGAAGAAGAAAGAAGGGGCAGGGAACACCAGGCCACGTCCTGCAGGGCCTGGGGGCCTGAGCTTGCTCCCACCTCCTCCCGGAGGAAAATCCGGCTCCGGAGAGCGCCCGGCCTCGCTCCCCACGCCCGCCCGGCTCCCGGGAACCCCCATCACAGGTCTGTGCTCACACAGGAAAGCTCCTGGGAGTCTGTTTTATCCATCAGAGTGGGGGTAATCGGGGAATAAGAGTGGGAAGTAACTCCTGGTGTTTTGTTTTCCCTCTTCCCCACAGACTCCCTGTTGTCCTGGCCTCAGCCYGCTGCGGCTCCTGCTGCTGATGCCTGGGGAGACTTTGCCAAAGCTTCGGGGTGAGCAGGACAGGGATTTGGGGGGGACGTGGAGGCCCCAAATCCAACTGGTTTTGCTGGAAAACCCCGCTGGGGTGGGGGCACCGCTCCATCCAGTCCCAACTTTGGGATTCAGGAGCAGCTCTGACTTTGTGCTGCAGATTCCCTGAGTTCACGTCCGTGGGCACTTGTTGCTCCACTGCTCCTGGAGAGTTTTGGGGTGATCCTGGATGATCCATTTGCTTCCTATCTCCCTCCCTGGATGCCCTTTCCATGTCTAAACCCCCTTTTTTCCCTGTTTTTCCCTCTCTCCAGGTCGGCTTCCAACCAGACTCAGGGGAACGCTGGCTGGGTTCAGTTCTGATCCTGGCCCCTCATCCGCTTTTCCCCACGTGGGTGCTGGGATCCTCGGGATTCCTTTGGGACCAAAGAAGCAGCTTCAGGACACCTCACTCCCACCCTTAAATCTCACACAGCATCCAAATGCTGGAATAAGTGCTGGAAAGAAACAACCACGTGCCTTGAAACACTCCACAGCCTGTGCCTGCCACGTCCGGGGCCTGTTACAGGATCATGGGAGACCTCGGAGGCTTCTCCTTTGGGAAGAACCATCAGGTCCATCACCTCTCCTTGATAAGGAGTGCTGGGAGTCTCCTCAGAGATTCCTCTGCCTTCTCCTGGTGTTTTTGGGCTGGATGAATCATTTCCCTTGGCAAGGAGCATCCTCCTGGAGACATCCCAGCTCCCAAATCCAGACGAACCTTTCCCTGCCAGGATGCTGAGCATCACCTGGAATTTTTTCCCGAGCGCTTAACTGGGATGTGGGGAGCCTGACCACGGCGTTTCCATGCTGAAATTCCTCATTTCTTACTCTGGGAAGTTTGTTTTCCTCCTCCTGTATTTTGAAGACACGATTTTTTACTCCTTTCCATGGACATTTTATTAAGGACAGAACGGAGTCTGGCTCTTGGACAGAGCTGGGGCTTGAGATTCCTCTTGAAACAAATAAATATTTTCTTACCTATTTATATTAAGCCTTTTCCAAGTACGAAATCCCGCTTATTTTTATCCAACCCCTCGGATTTTCCTTTCCACTTCCAACTGGATGACTGGCATTTTGCTTTCAGAGCTTTTCCCTGGGCCTGGCAGCAAACCCAGGTGAGAATGTAACGCTTCCAAGTGAACAATAAAATGGTTTTGATGCCARATTGGAATTCGTTTTCCTCCCCCCCACCCCGGGCGGGCTCGGAGCGGCCGGGATGAGCTTTGGTGGTTCCCACTCCCGGCTGGTGCCGAGGGAATGGGATTGGACACGGAGCACAACAGAACCTGTTGCTTAGCAGTGGTTTCTGTTGGGAAGGACGCCGGGAGGGGAAGGTAAGAGGAGGAATGGGGGGAAAAGCGGGATTTTTTCGGGACACAACCGCTCGGGGGTGGAACTGGAGGCTTGGCCGGAGGGATCCGAGACGCCGTWAATCCTCAATCCCAGCTGCCCGCTCCCTCTCCCGGGTAAGCTCCGGGGGAGAAAGGGCACTTTCCCTGCCTGCCGGGAGACCCCTCCCTTCCCGCGGCGCGCCTCGGGATGGATCCATCCCTCCTTTCGGGAGCGGGGATGCYTCCAGCCCCGTTGTGGGGGGCGGATTTTAAGCTCGGCTCTGGGATTTATCCACATTTTTCCCTAGCAGGGTGGGGGCAGAGCGCCTTTAATTACCCGGGGGATAATTAAAGCTGCGGGCGGGGGGGGATCATCCGGGGTCCCGGGGCCATTCCCGCATCCCGGGGGGGTGTTCAAAGCCGCTTCACCCCTTGGCAACCCCGGCTCGCTCCACCCCGGAGCTTTTCCTGCCGGAGCGAAGTCCCGGGCGTTAAGGAGCTTAAGGAACGCCGGGGCTTAAGGAAAGGGCCTCTCTCCTCTCTCCGAGGAGCCCCTTCCCTGCCGGGAAGCGGCCCCATCCCGCCGGCCGCCGCGGGGTAGGGACTTTTCCACCCTTTTCGGGCACGGGAAGCGCCGCGGGCCGGGATTTGTTGGTGTTTCCCTTCGTTTTCCTCATTTTCTCGCCGAGAGCCGCGGGGTGGGTTTATTCCCAAAGCCGAGCGGGGGTTTTTTTTGGGAGGGGGAGGGTGGTTCGGGGTTGGCGTCGGAGGCGTTGGGACCTCCAGGAAGAGGAGGGTCCCCGCTCCCGCCGTCACGCGGGGAGGGGACGGCGATTGCGGGCCCATCCCGACCCCGCATCCGCTTCCCGCTCGCCCGGGACGGCCCCAAATCCCGGGAAAAGGGGCTGCGGGAGAGGGAGGCCGCGGCCAGGGGGTGCCCGGGGCCGCGTGGATGCTCCGGGAGCGGCGCCGGGCTCAGGTGGGGGGCCCCGTGTCCCTCCCGGCGGGGGGAGCGTGGGATGGGGATCGGGATCGGGATCGGGAATGGCACTCGGGCAGCSGGGTTGGGAAGGTGGGAGRGGGGGATTTGGGGTGGAAGAATCGCGGCTCCGTGATCCCACGGGGGAATGTGGGCCGGGTTTGCGGCCCCGAATGGAAAAGTGCAGCAGTTGTGGGGTCGCGGCTGAATCCGCAGCGGGGTTTGGGATGGAAACGGGAAATGTGCGGCGGGATTGGGATGGAAGCTGGAAATGTGCGGCGGGTTTGGGATCGCCGACGGGATTTTGCAGCGGTTTTGGGATCGCAAAGGTGAATTTTTAGTGATTTCGTGGTTGCAGCTGTGAATCTGCAGCAGTTTGGGGATCACAAATATGAATTTACAGCAGGTTTGGGATCTCAGCTGAATCCGCAGCAGGGTTTGGGATGGAAACTGGCAATCTGCAGCGGGTTTTTGGGATCACAAACGCGAATTTTTAGTGGTTTTGTGGTTGCAGCTATAAATCTGCAGCAGTTTGGGGATCACAAATGTGAATTTACAGCGGTTTTGGGGATCGTAACTATGAATCTGCAGCAGATTTGGGATCACAAATGGGAATTGGTAGCGGTTTTGGGATCAGAGCTGAATCTGCAGCAGGGTTTGGGATGGAAACTGGAAATCTGCAGCGATTTGGGATCACAAACATCAATTTTGATGATTTTGTGGTTGCAGCTATAAATCTACAGCAGTTTGAGATCACAAACATGAATTTGTAGCAGTTTTGGGATCACAAATGTGAATTTACAGCGGTTTGGGGATCACAAACATGAATTTACAGCAGTTTTGGAATCAGAAACATGAATTTTTGGTGATTTTGTTGTTACAGCTATAAATCTGCAGCAATTTGGGATCACAAACAAGAATTTGCAGCAGGTTTGGGATCACAAACATGAATTTGCAGCAGTTTGGGATCACAAATATGAATTTACAGCGGATTTGGGATTACAAACACGAATTTGCAGCAGGTTTGGGATTACAAACATGAATTTTTAGTGATTTTTGTGATCCCAGCTGTAAATCTGCAGCAGTTTTGTGATCCCAGCTGCAAATCTGCAGGTTTTGGGGATTATGAGTGCAAATTTGTGACAATTTTGTGATTGCAACTATAAATCTGCAGTGGTTTTGGGGATTGTAACTGGAAATCTGCAGCGGTTTGGGATCACRAACAYGAATTTRYAGCASTTTTGGGATCACAAACATGAATTTACAGCAGTTTTGRGATCACAAACATGAATTTATGGCAGTTTTAGCATCACAAATATGAATTTGCAGTGGTTTTGGGATCAGAAACATGAATTTACAGAGGTTTTGTGATCATAAATGCAAATTTGTGACAGTTTTATGACTGCCACTGTCAGTCTGCAGTGGTTTTTTGATCACAAACATGAATTTGCATCAGTTTTGGGATCACAACTACAAATCYGCAGCGGTTTTGCTGTTGCCACTCTAAATCTGCAAGGATTTTATGATCCCAAACCCACGTTTACAGAAGTTTTCCTTTTGCAGCTGCAAAATAAAGTGGCTTTGTGATCACAGCTATAAACCTGCAGCACTTCTGTGATCCCAAACACCGAATTTTGGCCATTTTGTGAYTGCAGCTGCAAATCCTCAGTGGTTTTGTGATCCCAAACACCGAATTTTGGCCATTTTGTGATTGCAGCTGCAAATCCCCGGCGGTTTAGCGATGGCAGGCATGGATCTGAACGTTCCTGCGGTCGAAACTGCCAATTTCCAGTGGGTTTTTTGACCCCAACCGCGCATTTCCAGCAGCTCTTCCATCCCGAACGGCATCCCTTGGAATGCCCGAGCTGTGGGAGGTGACATTTCCAGCCAGGGCAGGGGTCGGAATGCTCCTCGTGGGCTGGAGGAGACTCAAACTGAGGGGACTGATGGGATTGGGGTGGAAATCCCTCTTTTTGTGGCTSGTTATTTAAATAAAAGCAAACACCGGGAAAACATCCCGGGGCGGGTTTTTGGGGATTCTTTATCCCGATGCCGCGTGCCTGGGGAGGGCTCGGCCCTTTTCCAAGGAGAACCRGGCAGCTCTTGGTGGCAGAGGGCACTTGGATGCCATCGTGGGCCGGATCCCATCGTGGGCCGGGTCCCATCCCGGGCCGGACCCCATTCCGGGCCGGATCCCATCCCGCCGCTCTCCGTCCCATCCCGCAGGGGCCATGGCCTCGCTGCTGTCCCTGCAGGAGGAGAATCGGATCCTGCAGCAGGAGCTGTCCCGCGTGGAGGACCTGCTGGCGCAGAGCCGGGCSGAGCGGGATGAGCTGGCCATCAAGTACAACGCCCTCAGCGAGCGGGTGAGCTCTCCCCGATCCCAAATCCCCCCAATCCCAAAATCCCCAATCCCGGCGCCGCCAGCTCCGACCGYGGCGTTCCCCGGTGGGAATTCCGCGTGTGGCTTGCCCAGACCCGTCCTGGCTYGCCAGGGCTTGTCCCGGGGGATGCGCAAAGCGTCGCCAGCCATCCCTGGTGTATTCATCCCGCTGGTTTTTTGGGAAGCGGCCGCGTGGGAGTCCTTCCCTCTTGCGGCGCTTTGCCCCGGCAACCGGGAATTCCGAAGGGCTTTGGACCTGCCCGTGCGGAATGTRGCTCCCGGGGAGGTCCAGATGGAGGGGTTGATGGGATTTTGGAGGGAATCCCTCTTTTTGTGCCTGGTTATTTTGAAAGGAAAGCAAATACCAGGAAAATATCCCAGGGGAAGTTGTCAGTCCTGCACCTGCAGATCCTTTATCCATCAGCCCCCTGGTGCAAACTGGGACGGGGCTTTGCTGAGCCCCCAGACTGAAAGTGGAGTTATTCTTCAAAGCACCCCCAAAATTTTCCCATTCACCCCCTCCCTGTGCACGGAGAGATGTGGGAACGTGGGAATTGGGATTATTCCAATAATAATTCCAGGGGGTGAGCTGGGATTTGCCGTGGAGCCCCCCGGAAGCGACGCCTTTGCCGGGACTCCGCGAGCGACGCCGTGGGGTGCTCGGGGRGGCCCCGTCTGTGGGGTCATCCCGGCTTCCCTCCCCATCCCAGCTGGAGCAGAGCCTGCGGCTGGAGCCGGAGGAGCGGGAAGCGGCGGAGAGCCGGAGCCTGGCCCAGCACAACGTGGAGCTGCGGAGGCTGCTGGAGGAGGAGCAGGCTGCCTACAAGAGGAAGCTCCAGGCCTACCAGGAGGGCCAGCAGCGCCAGGCCCAGCTGGTGCAGAAGCTCCAAGCCAAGGTAAATCCTTCCCGAGGGAAGCAGGGATCGGTTGGGAACGGGCGTGACCCCTCCGTGTCCCCGCCAGGTGCTGCAGTACAAGAGGAAATGCGGGGAAGCGGAGCAGCAGCTCCTGGAGAAGGCGACGGAGCTGGAGCAGGAGAGGCTGACGGTGAGGGGGGGGCTCGGGGGGGTCTCCTGCCCCGGATCGCCCGGATCGGGGTGATGGCCGGTGGGGGGGGATATTCCCGCAGATCCAGCTGGATGCCAGCGGCTCCCAGCCCGAGGAGGAGAGCAGCAACGAGCTGGAGAACGCCCTGATCCGGCTGGAGGAGGAGCAGCAGAGGTGGGTGGGATCCCTGGGGGAATGTGGGAATGCTGAGCACGGTGATCCCCCATCCCAGGAGCAGCAGAGATGGGTGGGATCCCTGGGGGAATGTGGGAATGCTGAGCA